>JBCAUA010000012.1:2314640-2336876 GCA_038406235.1 Peronia verruculata | reverse complement strand
CCCTACACACACACACACACACACTTTCTCCGTTATTCCCACCTTTCTGCTGCCTCCTCCTCCTCAGCAATTCTTGTTAGTCTGTGGTTCTCTGCCCCCCCCCCCTCAAATGCTAACCTAGTATTCCTAAAGTACAACTGTGAGATCGTTGTGAACAATTTTACTGTTCCCCTTTGCCATACAAAAGATGTTGGACAAGTTTAGTAAGAAGAAGAAAAAAAAAAAACACTTTTGCACCCTTCGTTTTTAAACATAGGCTGTAAATTTTATTTTATTACTTACTTCATAAATCTTTTCAAAATTATGGGGTGGATTTTTTTTTTTTTTTCACTTAATTTCACCAGTTTGTTTTATTTTGTGTTTGTAATCAGTTTTTCGAAAGACACGAATTAAAGGGATTTTTTTTCCCCCTTACATCGCTTGTTCAACGCCTCTTGTCTGGCAAAGGGAGGTAACAGGTCTGGGCACAACGATTTCTCATTATCTCCCGTGTCCCAACTACCCTCACTGGTTCTGACGTCATGTCCGAGCGACTCCTCACAAACCTAGTTGTACACATTATACAGCAGCACCGGTAACAAATTTTAACAAACCACTTTTTAAATTTTTTTTAAACTACAATTTAATGATTTCCCCACCCATTCGAATAAGAAGTGATTATTTAGGTAACATGTTACTCAACTGATTCATGAAAATAACATTTCTTTTAGCATTCGATGAATTACTTATTGTAATCGGCTCTACTAGATGACCGGGCATATTTTTGAAAGTCGAATTGCACACGAAGGTAGAAAGCATGTTTCCCGAATTTTAATAACAGAAGAATGCCCCGTTCATATTATATCCAATTAGTAACGTGTTGCCCAAATAAGACTGGTTGTTCAAATACTACTTTCCACAATATGAAAAGACAGTCTTCACTCTCTAGCACCTGCACATTGCTCACTGCGTGTCAGAAGAAAGATCGCATGGGTCGCCGTGGCACTGGGGTTAGGCGTCTGCTCCCCGGCGGAAATCTTACGTGGCGGGTTCGAAATTTGGAAATGGAACAGTTTAGAAAATTAAACCCTGCATTTTGAGAACGGCCCCCTGGCTTCTTGGATTGTGAACCCCGACGCCTACCCTTCTCGGATAAGGGCTACCGGTAATATAATTAATTTCCGTAGGTCACATAATTAATATGTATGTTACGCGTGTTAAAGAAGCCTTGCCAGTCAGAAAGCGGTTGAAGAGTAGGCGGAAAGGCCGCTGATTGAGCGCAATTTCCAAAATCCAAATTTCTACCCATAGATATTCTTCTCACCAAATAGCCGGCTCTTGAAGCCCAAATAATCCTTGTTTTTCAAGGACTGAAAGGCTACACACAGGATGACCGTGGTATTTCAAATTCAAATCATTCTACAGTACATGGATATTCTGCCGCCATTTTCAAAATATCAAAAATGCAGCATATGATGGGTATTTTGACTGCATAAACTGTGCACTTAAAAATGACCGCAGATTGTACACACTTGCAGGCATTCAGTCAGCCAGATAGGTCAGGTTATTGCCTCTCGAGAGGCAGTATTGAGATGTCGATAGGTTCTCTTCAGTTTCATACAGCAAATTGTGACAATTTATCAAAATTAACGTGACGCTTAGGGTGATTTGCAATGCATAAACTTAGATTGATCTGCAGTGCATAAACTTAGATTAATCTGCAATGCATAAACTTAGATCTAGGCCAGGTCATGATGAATTCATCACACAGCCAAGCATCAAAGCAGATTTACCGCTGCACCTCCTCTTTCAAATTGCCTTTTCGGTTATTCCATTACATCTAGTTTTTCCGTTCCCCAATTTCATATTCGCCGTTTTAACGAGTCAACTTCTATTTTCTCGAAACAGTTTTCAGTGAAAAGCGTGTTTTGCCATTGTGTGTTATAATTTGGCCTGCCAACTCGTAGTTTTCTAAAAAGGAAATTCACTAAAACAAAAAACACTAAAGAAAAGAATTAGGTCAACAAAACCACTTTTTTTTTTTTAGCGTTTCAGCTCATCAACGCCAGAAGTCACCGTACGACAAAGTCAGCCCTAGTGGCGCCGCCTCTCTATCGAACAATACATCACACACGTGCGGGGTGCCTCGGTACTTCTGGTGCAGTACGCCCAGCCTGTGCGGATCTTGTAACCCACGCCCAGAAAAGCAACCGACTGTTTTGAAAATTGCGCGTTCGTTCGTCCATTTGTACGACTCATCTCTCAAACAAACCCCGGATTCTTATTTTAACTCTACAAGTTAGTGTAAATATGTAGATCTGGTCAAAGTTTGGCTCAGTGTACTCGGCAGTATACAATTTTATAGACTGCTTTTTTAGGCCTTGTCTATGGTACTTTTCTTCATTATTTGAAATAGACATGTAGATCTAGGTGGGAAATGGTTAAACTGTGATGACAGAGGGTCCAAACAGAGTGGTTACATCTCCCCGAGGTTCTCATTTCCTTTTTTTTAAAGCCTTTAATGTGGAGTGAATGTGCAGTTGAAGTGGATTTGCTTCTTCGCATTCATAATTTCAAGAAGGAGACTATGTTCTGAGCTAACAGTATGTTCTGAAAGCGCGTCATAACCTGGCAAAATGTGCCAGTCATTGGTTAACTCACCACAATGTGAAAGCAAAACAGACAAAAATTTTACCTCAACGCTAGATAACTATTCTAAGTGAATAATAAGAATAGAGAGTATTTATATAACGCTTATCCCTATAGAGTGTTGACTTTAAGCGCTTTACAATCTATTATTACCCCGACAGACCCAAAGAAGACACTCGAAAACGTTCTCAGCTTCCTAGAAAGCACACAAGGCGGTAGCCTGTTAGGTGATCAAATCCTTATCAGTCTAACAATATCGGTCACAGTCTGTCAGAGTCTGTGGTCGGGTACCTATTGAAACCTGGGAAAAGTCAGGAAATGTGTGTAAATTGTCTTTCCCAAGGACAAAATAATGTCGGGACCTGTCAGGATCCGAACCCGGAACTTCAGATCTCGAGTCCGACAGCCTAACCGCTAAGCTACTGACACCGAATCTATGGGGATTGTGACGTAAATGGGATGCATAGGGGAAGTGGGCGCACTCAGTGAGCCTCAGTGAGTATGTATTATATAGGCTTTCTGGATTTTCACTGAGAAAGTCCTGAGAATGTGAGAGTGAGAGGGATATCATTATAGCCACTCTTCTTGGGCCCCAAAGGCATTTCATCAGAGTACGTTAGTACAGGGGGTATTTTATTTTTTCAACGGAGACCATCGTTGTTTATGTTCATGTTTGTTTTCTCGATCGATGCGCGTTTTTTTTTTTTTTGTTTGGTAGGTGAAGTTTATTGTTGTATCTTGTCCGGGTCTTGTCTTTCACCTGTTGGCGCGAAGCCTGAGCGGTTTTGTGATCAAGTCAGCGGGCGGGAAGCGGCTTGTCTTTCTACTCTCTCTACCTGTCCATCTCTGCCCCTGTTACAAGTCAAGTCATCAACATACCTGTCTGTTGGCGCGCAACTCATTAACACAGCCATCAAGTTGGATCACCCACCCTCTGCACTGTGCGCGTAACTGGTTTTGTGCTTCTGTTTGTCCGCCTGTATGTCCCAAAAAGTTAAAAGATGAAAGAAAGTACATGTAATAAATTATAACAAAATGAAATAACTTAGCTGCCGGCATAGATTCATTTTTTTCCCCTAAGGTATACGTTGCTGAAATCGTAAAAATCATGATACACAATAAAGTGCTTAAAAAAATGTTTTGTTTCTTGCTGATCAAAAGGAGCAGATTTGGGAGCAGTGAATTTTAGATTGCTATGACTGAGCTCACCCTTCACTCCAGACAATAGCAACAACAACAGGAATCCACGAGATATCAAACTCAACCGTGGCGCATTTATACTGAGAATATAATGTCAATTTGTCATGAGTTATACACTAAACATATTTATTTATTTATTTATTTATTTTGAGCGTGCCTATTTTTATCAGAGATGTCAATCTGTCTACATGAAAAAGTAGGAAAATTTCCTGACATATTCTTTAGCAACATGTAAAACTGAAGTACGTTAATGGTAAATGATACCCGATTTGGGACCAAAAGAGAAATAACTGACAGCCAAAAAGTAGGAAATTTGACATCCTTATATCTTCAAATCATCGTACATCTCGGTAGGATTCGAACCCGTAACACCTTCATCGAGAGGTAGATATTCAATCTCTTGCTTAATTAATCACGGCGCGCCTGACTGGCAAGATAACACACTGTATAGTTGTTGAGTTCCCTTATAATACAATATATCAAGTCAAAACTCGTGTTTGACACTGAAGCAGCCCCACTTCTCCCATTAGCGTAGCCATTTACAGGCAGCTCCATACCTTTAATTACCGATTTGTTTCCACGCGTGGGCATTCGCTCATCACATTCTGAGCTGGACTAATGGGCCGCGGGATAAACTGACCGTTCCGGTCCTGGCATGAGGGTTCTCGCCTTCTCTGATAGAACGCCTTTTCTCTGAAACCTTTTGGTTTCCAGAATCATTGGAAATGAATTTTACAATCTCTTATTCCACTCTACCGACCCCAAAAAGGGTTGGGGTTGCAGTGTCTTTTCCGGCCGCTGGGTGACTCAACAGGAGGGGGGAGGGGTGGGGAGGGAGGGTATAATCTTATGTTATTCTGGCCTCTATTCAGATTTTTCCTGATCTCGTAGCAGTTAAATTTTAAGGTTATCTGCGCTAGAAGTCTTTTACAGCACTGAATAATTTACTAATTTTCATCTTGTAGAAGCCAGAGGAGAGACGGGAGTGGTTTAACTACTCTGGCCTCTAGAAGCCCGAATAGAGAAGGGGAGGGGGGGTATCTATTCTGGTCTCTAGACGCCCGAACAGGGAAGGGATGTTTTATCTATTCTGGCCTCTAGAAGCCCGAATAGAGAACGGGGTGTTTTGTCTATTCTGGTCCCTAGACGCCCGAATAAAGAGGAGGGGGGTGTTTTATCTGTTCTGGCCTCTAAAAGCCCGAATAGATAAAGGGGTGTTTTATCTAATCTGGCCTCTAGATACCCCAATAGAACCGGTCAAGTAATAACGATAATCATAAGATTCATACAGTTCAGTGGCTGATCGCGTCTTAAGGTTTAAGGGAACGGTCATGCCAAAATGCTCTCTGTGGCACAGTACACTACAAGGGACGAAAGACAGAGAATGACAGAAGGAGAAATGGATGGACAATATCAGAGTGGACGGGGACCAACTTTGCCGCAGCCCAGGCCAAAGATAGTAGAATAACTCTTTGGCCCAGGCTCCGATCACGCAGAGACCGACAGTGATAGAAGAGAGTTGTCAAAACGAGAAGGACTTGCAGTGTTACGGGGCCCGTGAGCAGCGAGTTTAACAAACAGTAAAGAAAGTTTTTTTTTTTTTCGAAAGTGACGCTGTGCATTCCACTTATTCTTCATCGATTTTTCGGACCTCCGAAATAGAGCCTATTTGCCCGTATTTGAGAAGGCTAAATAATGGGGCCTCACTAACCCCATAAGCCAGGGGACCGTTAAGTCACTGAAAAATGCAGGTTTCTATCTTCATATTTTTCTATTCCTCAATGGCGGGAACCGGGAGTCGAACCCGCAACCATGACATGAGTTGTTCGCACCACGGAGCAGACGCCAAACAACATGGTCACGACGGCAACCGTGAAGCTCTCCCTTTCCTTCCCCCCCCCCCCCCTCCTTGAAAATGTTATATTTGACAAAGTGGGACAATCTTGATGACGAAAACCCAAAAGGGCGTTTTGTCCTAGGACATTAGAGCTGACCTCAAACATGGGTAAACAGTACGTGGCTGTGTGGGCTGCCTAGAGGGCAAGCTGTTTGTTTGCACATTCCACGGTGGCTAATGGATCATATAATACATGTACTGATGGTCGGCTCCATATACCGATATATTCCCTGCGCCAAAAGGATATCACCAGTCTGCACTACTAAATGACGGGTTGCACAGAGATGGAAGAGGACAAGAGTTCATCATAATCAGTAAAGGATGCGACACTAGAAGAAACTTTTATACGAGTATAATTCCACCTTTAACTTCATCTTAAATGTGACGAGGGAAAACTACCAAATGTATACGGATTTCTGTTGTTATTTTAATTATACCATTTAAGTTCAAGAAATGACATTCTGTGCTCGAACGTGATATAAGACAAGCAGGCTTTATGGCTGACCGTTTACGCTCAAAAGAAGTTAAAAGGTGATGTAAGACGAGAAGACTATCGTGGCCACATTGTTACTATATTTGTACACTGCTAGAAGAGGAATACACGTAGTTCATATTCAACTCACTAAAAACCTGGAAAACGCCCGGAGTATTTGTACCTTTTCTCAAAATAGAACGAACACCCACTGATGTTTGTTACCGCTTCACCGCGAGAACCGAGAACAGTTATTGTTACCAGTCCCATGCCAATAGTAGTAAACAGTTTGAAGTATTTGTACCCTCTGCTAAAATAAATGGTGGAATAATTCAATTTTCAGAGAGTCATCCTTTAGCCAAACTGGCCTCTCAACACTTCTGTGATAGCATTTAAAAACAAAAATGGAGAAAGAAATTAACCCTTAAAGGACCGCTCACATATATTTCCACCACAGGTCACACTATGCGGAGTCTCGATCGCGTACACCAGACCATGCTTTGATTACCTTGATTTCTTAACTAAGGGAGCGGAAGTAGAGCTGTTTATATGATACAAATTTTTGTATGACATGAATTAACATTAAGTAATTTTTCCAAACATTGCAAGTCCTGAGGGAATAACAGTGCTCCGCATAGCCGGTCCTATAAGGGTTAAATATAATATGTCGGAGAGGGAGTGAGCTGAGTGAGACGTTTCGCAACATGGGCATGGACAGGTCACCCCCATGAGATCAAGGGCATACTATGAATATTGCGATCTTTAAAATCACCTTTACAACCCAACGGTTTTTGTTGTTGGTGGTGGTGTTTTTTTTGTTATTGTTGTTTTTAAATTTATTTTTTTGAAAATTCAAGTTTGAAGAAACATTGTTTTGAATAGCTGGATAAACCACTAAAACTGTGATACAATGAAAGGGGTGTTTTGGGAATGTCGCTCTAGACAAAAACACTGCTGTTTCACATAGCCTACATATCACGTGGACACTGAAAACCTGCCCACTGCTGGCATAGGTGCGGCAACTCTGCCTAGAGCGCACTTCGACACAGCATCTTGTCCTGGAAACTGTTGCACGCAAAAAGTTTTCTATTTCAATGTGATGTAAAACAGACCACAAATAAAAAAGCAAAAAGAATTTCTTGAAGAATGAACTACTGCAATAGGTTGCATATTAAAGTGGTAGAAAGGAAATAGAATACAGTATATCCATACTATTACAATGATGTAAATAAATAGGGGGTCACCGTGGCTCTGTGGTTTGGCTTCTGCTTCATGGTGAAAACAACTCGCGTCGGTGAGGTTGTGGCCGGGATCGATTCGCAGATCCTCTATCGGGATATGGAAGGACGCAAAGAATGAAAACCTGGATTTTCCAATGACTCGACGGTCCCCTGGCTTCCTCTGGGTATGGAAACCCGACAACTAGCCTTCTCGGATAAGGGCTAATATATTTCGGAGGTCCCATATTATGTGCGTTACGCACGTTAAAGGACCCCTGGCAGTTCAAAATCGATGAAGAATAGGCGTGGTGCCGCTGTCCGGGCAAAACTTTCAAATTCTAAATTTCTACCCACAACAAAATGATCATCAAACAAAGAGGCAGCCTTCTAAAGCCGAGATAATCCCACTTTCTTAGGATTGAAAGGCTTGAGGAAAAAACATAAATAATTAAATACGCCAAGGCGATTCTTTCAGTTAGGCGCTTGTTCGGGCGGGAGGGATAACGATGCTATGTTGGCTACTATACGAAATAAATTATCCATTAACCCAGGACAGACAAGAGTGCTCGAGACTCCTTCTCCACCAGGCGGTACAGCGACGCCACGAGACGGTTTGGCCTTCGGTTGGGGCGATTAACTGGTCATTTTTCTGTCCTTCGCGCGGTGCGGCAGACGTTTGTAAGCTGGGCGGGAGCCAGGCTGGCCGACAGGTTATCTGTAATCTGGCTTTACCAGCAGGACATTGAAACAATCTGCCGAGGGGATCTCGGGGATCCCGGACCTCGGTATCGACGTGGTAAAAGAATCGATTATTTCTTAAAGACGAGTCCATCTCACTTGGACAAAATGCAAAATGCCTTTTCCTGTAGAACTATTTCAACAACAAAAAATAATAACAATAATAATAAATTAATACATTAAAAAAATAAATAAAAATCGCATGCCCGCGGTTTAGTTCTGCGGCCTGTTTAAAAGCTAACAATAAATTACCAAGTTTTGCCAGGACAAATGGTGATGCAATAGGTTTATATTAGTATAGCGGAAAGTTTATTACTTGAAAAAGTGGGAAACTTAATGGAGGGGTGGGTTGAGAGGCGTTTTGACCAGCCCTATTGCCTTTGCCAGACACAAAAGGGGCTAAGAAGCGAAGTAAAAGAGGAAAAATTCACATTAATGATTAATGTGCACTCTTTGCTTGAACGTACACCATAAAAGCTCCCGAACTGTATTTAGGACAAGCTCTTTTCTTATAGTCATAATTTTATCAATTTTATTGTAAGTGATCAATCTTTCGAATAACAAATAAAGACTTAAATGATCGTTTTGTTCTTTAATCTACATTGCTTCTTGAACTCCCCTTTTGTTTGACAAGGGGAAGTAATAATACGTGTGAAAACGACCTTCCATTGTGAATTTTGATTAAAAAGTCAGGCCATTTGTCAATGTCAAAAACTTGATAATTATATTCTAACTCAGCATAGCCGATCTTTTTCTTTTTTTGTAAGTTCATAACTACATGTAACATTGTAAGTTAGTAACTTCGTAACACTTGCCTTGATTCGAGCAACATGTGTGTTTAAGTGTTATGATTTTTTTTAAGCTTTTCAACCTCCTGTAGTGGTGGTTATCTCATCTGTCCACAATCATGATAAAAAAAATAACATAACACTATTGTGTTATGTGACCAATTCAATCTTCAACTCGAGCAACATCTACAGTGTATCATTGACATTTATAGGCCTAACTATACTAGGAGAGGCGCTGTGTACAAGCTGTTTGTGTTTAGATGGCCCGAAGGGACAGGTGATGGCGGACACTGTTGTCATGTCTGACCTTGGTAAAGAGGGGACTGCAAGGATGAGAGGGAAGAGGGCTGGAAAGAATCAGAGAGGGGGGGGGGACGTTGAGGCGGCATAGAAGTGGAGAATGTGGGGACACTTTACTTAAGGAGAAGGGGAGAGGTGCAAGACATTTTAGTGAGGGAGGGAGGAGAAAATGGAAGAGAGGCAGAGACAGGGAGTATGTGAGAAAATGAGATACCCAGGAAGACGAGACACTTAACTCAGAGGGGGAGGGGGGAGAGAGAACATGGAAAGATGACATACTTTACAAAGGGAGGGAAGGGAAAGGGGGAGGTGGCGGGGGACAGAGAGAGAGAGAGGGGGGGGAGGTTATGGGAGGAAGAGACACTAGTAAAAATAGAGAGGAGAAAGAGGAGGGATGGGAAGGCTGAGAGAGAAAGTCTGTGGGAGGATGAGACACCTGGAAAAACAAGACACTTTACTCAGGGAGGGAGGTGAAAATAGAAGGGGACCGAAAGAGAGAGGATGCGGTAAAGACTACACACATTTCTAAGGGAGGGAAGTAAATGGGACGGAAGGAGGGAAAATGAGGGAAGGGGGGTAGTGAGAGAGGGAGCGTGTGGGAAGATGAGAAACTTCAATTTTACAAAGGGAGGAAGGAGAAAGAGGAGCAGTAGGGAAGATTTAGAGGGAAGGCATGGTAAGATAACGAAGGGAGGAGGGGAAAGGGGGAGGTAGCAGGGGAAGATGAGGTGCTTTGCTTGATGTATCTGACAACATTGCCCTAGTGACCCACCAAGCTGGTTATTAAACCCATTTCTTCTCCTGAATAAGCCATTATTTGTTAAGGCATGAGAACATTAAATGGCTGATACACGTATATCATTATTGTTCTAAGAGAGTGGTGTGTCATTTGAGCGCTCTTATGATTATTACTCATATGGTCAACTCAGTTTTTTTTCCCTGGATACCATAAGAATGGCTAGAGATTACAATGTCATGTATTTCCCTTGGAAGATTTTGTTATTGATCAAATATCATATGCAATTCTCATCATCTTGAAAATAATATCATACACTTCTTTCTGGCAGGAAAAGGTTTTGTCATGCCATTATTTTAGAACAATAACTGAATCAATAAATTACTGTTAGGTAACACTGTCAAACAGAGGTTTATCAAGCCCAATCCAATCATGCATATAGATCACACTCAGTCAGTGCCTGATACAGTTTTTATGGTAGCTAATATTTTAAATAAACGTCAAATCTTGGTACAGTCCTAAGTTTTTTGTTTGTTTTTTTTTGCATTTTGGGGAGTCACTGATGAGGATTCAGCAGAGTAGTGAGCAAGTATCATTCAATCCAGATGTTGCGTCAGTTGTGCTGTATTTAATCAATAGCAATTTTTTTAGTAGTTTTATTGTCCATGTTCAAATTTAAACAATTTTTTGCGGTGAACAAAAATAATATTAATGGGAGACCCTACATATGTGATCTGGATGCAGGTGGCTGAGAGAATAATTCTTCATCTTGTGAAATTATCAATTAAAGATTTACTATTCTATCATGTCAAGCAGTACCTTTTCTTGGCTCGTGACATCTTAAGCAAACTAGGAAGCATCACAGGTGGACTCCTTGGTTGAGGTTAATTTTGATTTCAATCAATCATTGGGAAGCCTGATTAAATAGGAACAGGATCCATAGGCTTATTAGAAATACTAGAGATATCTAATGTACCACAATACAATTATCTCTTCATCTTGCTCTCTCCACTCCACATCTCCTTTGTCTTCTCTCCTCAAAGAAAAAAAAAAAGAAATTCTGTCAAAAACACACAGACACACACATAATGCAAGCAACAGGGAAAAAAAAAAAAAAGACAGATGTTGCTGGTGGACTGAACTGTTGCCATTCTCGGCATATGTAGTGAAGTCATCCTTTCGTAAAGACAACTACATGACCTTTTGGCAAAAAAATGTTTTTTGCAAAACAGCATGACAGGAGTCTTGTTTTCTAATGTTTAATTTTTAATTTTTTTTTTTTTTTTACTTTCTTTACCACTGATCTAAATTTAAGTTGAATGTGCATCAATTTTTGTATGTTGTAAAGCTGTACTGTATTACACACCTCAGATTACTCTTCGGAAAGTCTAGGATGAGGAACAGTCCAGAAACTAAAATCCTTGGTCGGGTACTATAAATACTCCCTGTATTTTTATCTAGATCTGTGACACTTGCTTCTGCGGTAAAATCTTGACATTTGAGGCAATCCGACAAGTGAAGAAGATTTAAAACTTCACTCATAAATTTATAAATTCTGTCAAGACGTCAAATTTTGTCACACACTGTCTAGCTTGTTCTGACAGTGTTTCTACCCAGGTGACTGTCTCTATATACTATCATACTATGTGATTTTGAGCAGTCTACTAGATCTAGTCGATGCTGACTGTACACCAGATATTATCTCTAAAGTTTAGAACACCACAAATAGTCTTGACTTAGATCTATCATCCCCTAGATTTTATTTTTTATTTCAGTGGAACTAGACTCTAGAAAGATTTGTTTTCGTCTTTAAACAGTAATGTGTTAAAGTTAAAGGATAGATCTTTCATGAACGAGGTTTCTCAATCTCAGACAGTTCATTTTTGGTGACACAAGATTTGCACTTTTGTTGTTGTTGTTGGTCACTGTCAATCTTAAACTTTCAAAACTTTTGTAGTTTTAACTTTTCAGTGCTTGAGAGAACCTAAATTAAGTGCACAAGTAGATCTAGATCTAGATCTAGATCTAATCTAGATCTAGATAGATCTAGATCTAGATCAAAACTTTTGTAGTTTTAACTTTTCAGTGCTTGAGAGAACCTAAATTAAGTGCACAAGTAGATCTAGAAACTAGATCTAGATCTTCTAGATCTAACACATGGCAATTTACTTACCGACTATATTACTGAAGCACAAATCCACGCATCATCCTGAGCATGGCACTGTAAAGCCACATGAAAACATGCAATGAGTACTTCACAACAGTAAACAATCCACAGTAAAGAGTTACGGAAGCTTCGAAAAGTTTTGATGACTCTTCACTCGTAAAAATACGAAAGCTGTGGAACTTTAACAAGGGAGATCACTGTTCTCATTTTTCACACGTTCTAAGCAGACACACATTCTGCCCCTTTTTGTCCGTCTATCGTTAAAAACACCATAATAAATGGGACTCATTGACAAATCATAGGCTTTTCCTAAACAATCAGCGTTGTTCAGGGCAAGATCTATGGTCATTTATTTTAAATGGTAAGCCTTTTTAACCCAAGAATTTAATGTTTAACTGAGAACAGAGATTGAAATTTAGGTTCTATATTTAGAACCTTGACTGTAGGGGAATAAACAGATGGGTTCTAAAATAAGTGTTTGTTTGTTTTTTTTTCTTTTGTTTGTTTGTTTGTTTGTTTTTTTTTTTTTTTTTTTTTTTTGTTGTTTTTTTTTTTTTTGTTTTTTTTTTTTTTGTTGTTGTGGTTGTTGTTGTTGTTGTTGTTGTTGTTGTTGTTGTTGTTGTTGTTGTTGTTGTTGTTTTAGGATAAAATGTAATTGACAATGTAGCTCATGGATTAGATAACCGTCAAAATGACAAGACAAATGCTTATACTTACAGTTCATGAAAGACAATTATTTCAGTTTGATCTAATGATGATTGGCCATGTACCACTGATACCAAGATAAGCAAAGGCACTGTAGAAGCGCTAACCATGAAGAAGAGAAAGCAAGGAACAATTGCACTTTCATCTGTCCATCTTGTCCCTGATGGAGCTATGCTGTCCCATAGGCTGGATATTTGACATGGAGTGAAGTGTGGTCAAATATTGTTTTTCTCGTGCTGATACATATAAATATCATTTGTTATGATTTTTTATTTCTTTTTCTTTTTACTTTCAGAAAATTTGTGGATCAGTGCTTCAAACCGTTTTCTGCTATTCTGAGTGAGAGAGGTGTCTACTTGCACTTGGGCCAGGAGACTGCTGAATATGTGAGAGCTCTCCAAACCAAATGCCAGCTGTAAGTCAATGCACGTTTTCTCATAGGGTTAAGTGTACCTGCAGTATGATGCACCTGAAGAAATAGTTCCTCATTTCTTCATTTCTGGGCTTTTTTGCAGATGACAATCACATAGAAGCCCAACATTTTCTTCTGTAACTATGTTGTTTATAGAACTGAGCAGGACAGATTAAACAAAGGAATGTTGGGCTGTGAATTATTCTTTTTTTTGTTTTTTAAGTGATAGCTGGCTATATATGACAGAATATTTCTTCAATTCTGACACTGATGATTTGAAGCTGCACTAGTTATCATTTTTAATGTGTCAGTTTATAGAAAAATTGGGTGAATTATTACTCAGATTTAACTTAAAGAGAAAAAGTAACTCGAGGAAAGTATCGTTTTTTTGGTCATGGTATTTAGTGTGCTGATAAGTAATTGATGCATCATTTTTAGATGACAAAATAAAGACCTCTTACCAGATGTATGTATTCAAATTTTCATTCTTTGTTGATTACAGAAGGGAGAAAAAGCTTCATACTGGACTGAACTCAGATTTGCAAAGGAGAATCAAATTACCAGAGACAGACCTCAAGGTACGTTGTGGAGCATGAAGTTCTTATCTGTCTTTCGTTACTGTTCTCTGAAGCTGATCCAGACTTCAGACTGTGTTAAATTCTCCATAAGAAAATATTAAAATTTCTTTTTATTGTCAGTATTACTGAGGAAATAATAAATGCACAATGGAGAAATCATTTAGTGGTACTGAAAGCTCAGTAAATTAGTTGTTGTTATTGTTTTGGTGCATAGTGTGATTGTCTCAGATGATTACATTGAATGGCAACTGACTTTTTGTGATGAGTCTGATGAAATTATGGAAATAGGTTCTCTTCTTTGGGCCTGTATGACATTACTTCTTAGATAAAAGAAAGAAAAAAAAACCTCCTGATTTTGCTCTACAATTCACCATAAAAAAGACTTGCCAAGTTATACAAACTATAGAACTTTCATACCAAATTAGCTTCAGTATGTGTCATGGTATTCATTAAAGTCTTGAGATGCAAGCACCATTAAACTGTTTCTTTTCTGAAAGTCATTAATTTGCTTTTGGTGGTTATAAGTCTTGTTTTTTTTTTTTGTTTTTTTTTATTGTTTCTTCTTTTGCACTGCCAGCTTACAATAGTATATACAGCCAGACTCTTGGAAGAGTTTTACCCTGAACATGTCATTGAACGAACTGAAATGTCAGAGGAGGAGTTCTGGAACTCTGTGGACTTGGAGTTCCGAGACTGGAGAGGTAAATAGTAGAGAATAAGGATCTAATATAGTTTTAGCATATTTTAAAATACATGATGCTTGTTAGAATTACATGACATAATAATAAGCTTTTCATTGCTCCAGAAGAAAAAACATTTGCCTACTTGATGATATTTGAATGTTACAAACATAACAAAGATATTGCTTGGAGACCATAGAATTGGTGGATGTACACTCTGAAGTGGTTTGCCTTTATGGTGATCTTTTGTATAATATATATAATGGAAAAAGTTGCCAAGATCATATGAAATGAAAATCTCTCTTGGTTAGTTTCTTTGTTACCTGACTTTCAGTTTATTTCTGAATGGAAAATATCAGTCCTTCACCATCACAATGTTGAATTAAAGTGGCATTATTGAGGGTTGTATTTATGCCCTTTCACCTTAGTGAAAACATTGTGTTATCTCACTTGCGATTACTCAAATGTTATTGCCTGGTTTCAGAGATGAAAACAAAGAATAGTTTTTCAATGGGAGGCAAGGTCTCTGAGCACCTCTTTTTGTTCAGAACATGGCATACTGACATCTTAAACAAGTTTTGACCTAACTGAGGCTGATGCTTATCATAATCAGCCTTTGATAACTCTATCATCCTCTTCTATATTGTCCAGTTCTGAAACTGTTTTGAAAGATTGAAAATTATCAAGAAGTAAGAAGAAGAGTTATAATTTTTCTCTCCTCAGGCCTAGCCATCAGGAAGCTGAAAGAGATTTTTGCACCATCTTTCCTTGTTCCACTGGAGGAGGCAGACAACTTTTTTCAGTTGAAAGTCAGTATCTCGAATGTTACCTTTTGGTTGCCCATATCTGTTGTTTCATTTAAACTGTATAACTGTCATGATATATTTAGGAAGCATGATTAAGAATTCATTATACTGAGTGATAAATGAATACTTCTACTTCAAGCCTTTAGGATTGAAAGAAACAACTGGCAATGATATTCTATTGTCAAAACAAAACAAACAGCTGAGAACACAGTAAAGGTCCCAATGACTTTAGAAAATGGTAATAATTTTTGATGAAACAATTGATGTGCAGCATGGAAGGCAACCATGCTGACCTTAAAGGTGTCCTCAGGACATGTGGGTGTGTGAGTATACCACAAAGATGCACAGAGAGTTTCCAACTTCGCTACGGCCTGACATGGTTGCAATAAAGGCTGAGATAATCCCCACAAAAAGAGGAATAGAAAGGCCCAAATAAAACCTAACCCTGACCTAAAATGTGTAGCATTTTTTTTTTAAACATTCGATAATAATCATTGTTTTATTTTTTTCCTTTGATCATGGCCATTTTCTTTCTTTTTTTTTTTTTTTTTTAATGACCATTGTTGTATTTTTTAGCATTGACCTTAATTGTATTTAAATTTAGAATGGGTACATTTTAAATAATACCTGTGGCTCTGTTTTTTATCTTGGTTATTATTAAATTCTGATGTATGTCATGGTCATTCCACAATGGTGCAACCCATCTGCAGCCGTTTTAGGAATATGGTCAAAAGCGTTTGTGAAAAATCAGAACTATGATTTCATCAGAAGCAGTTTCGATTTAAAAAGTAGCGTTGATGCTGATTAGGACAAGTATCATAACTTAAAGCCTTTTTTTTTTAAAATGACAAAGACGTGGAATATCAGTGACAGTACATCCTGCTTGTTCATTCAGGTCAACCATGTCAACCTGAAACGTTACGCTGAGATGCTGTCCTCTGCCAACTTCCACGATGACCTGGATCTTGTCATTGAGCTTCATACACCAGAGGGTAAAGTACATGTCAGTGACTGAAACAATCAGGGATTTCAGTCGCGCACATCTGGAAGGACTTTGTAAAATAAAAAGTTTTAGAATGAGAGAGGCATTTTGACTCTTGCAGAGCTATGAATTCAGAAATTGTTATTTGTTATTTGTTGTATGAATCTTAAAAAAAAAAAAAGCCAAAGCTGAACTGTGTGGAACAGCTGGTACTATTATCACTTTGACAATATAAAGTGTTGGTTTGTTCATTAGTTTACATTGGAGTTTAATGGCATATCAGCATAATCACGGTTATATTGTGCCAAACAAGGTAATTATATGTATACGTGTCAAGAAAAAGAGAGCAGGACAGAAGACAAAAGCAAAAAGAGAGAAAAGACGTCATCCCTGGAACATCAAAAATGGCATTCCAAGGGAGATATCCCACTGATGGCAGGCTTTTACCACCCACAGATGGGAACAAAGAATCTACTTATATACCCAGGGCCCCAATGGGGGGACTGTTTGGAGTAAACCAGATATGCACAAGGATTTTTGTTTAATGTTTGTTGTTCTTGCTATCTTATTATGCCATATTGTGGTTGAATGCTGTGTTGGATTTAACAATATTTAGGGCCTCCAAATCAGATGGCTCCTGATGGACTTGAACTATGAAAACGCATATAATTCACCTTTGCACATTTCTTAATGGAGTTATGAGGCTAGCCGAAATTTTGCAGTGTAACAGTGAGGTATTGAGTCCAGTATCTGTATCATTTTTTTATTATCATATAATTACCTCATATCTATTTTTTCTTTCATTATTTTGCAGTTTCAACATGTCATTCCATTTTCATTTTTTTTCCTTCATTCTCTAGTTAGCTTTTATAAATAATTATCTCACATAGCTCTCATTGTACATGATTGCTCTCCATTTCAAGTTTCATGGTCTCACTATTAACTCCTGTAATTTTTAAAGGGTTTTTAGTAAGACATAGAAACAGTGTTTTAGTAAAACATATAAACATTGAAAATGTGTTCATTGTCTGGTGATGATTGCAGGTGACATCAATGTCCAAGCACCGTACCTGGATGTCCTTTACTTTGATCCAAAGAAGAAGCAGTCAATCAGTTCTATGCAATCCTTGAGTTTGAGGTAGTGCCAGCTAACTTAAGCTGTTAAAGTCTCTACAAACAGACCCCTCTGCTTTAACAGATTTCATAAACATGCCCAGAAATGTTACCAAGAATTTACACTTTTTAAGGGGATGAATCATCATAAATTTCTATTCAGATATTTTAAAATGAAGTGGAATTAGTAATAAGAAGAGTATAGGTAAACAAAAGGAGCAGAGCTCCCCTAACTCGTTATCTAATTCTCTGGATGTAATTGATTTTTTGTTCATTCAGATACAGATATGCCCATATGTAGTGTGATACCTACCGCCGGTTTACTCACAGCGCTCAGCACAATATAAACGTACCTTGCTCTTTAAACAGCTGACATGAGATTATAAATAGAAATGGAATTTTCTTTTTATTACATTCACATCATTAACAACACCAAAGTCATTATGATAAGATCAGAGTCTGGTCCTTGGAAATTTGTGAATACATAATTCTTAAACTAAATATTTCATGTAGATTTATGCCAGCTTATCATAGTTAGGCCTACAGTTGTAATTAATCTAGGTCTGATTGGCTGAATGTTACAAATGCCAAAATTTGAAAGTTTGATGACTTCACAGGAGACGTGGGTGCATTGGAAAGGGTCACAGAGATGAAGTGGAAATGGACAAGCTTGAGGTACCTCTGCCTATTCCTCACCCTGCTAATATTGCAATAGCAATTTACAACAGGTGAGTAAATGAAAGTGGTAGAGTATCAAGTAGTAGATGGTACATATTGAAGTTTATACTGCCAAGCTATTGGTCAGACACCATTCATTTCCATATACAAAATTTACAGTTGGTAGCACACTTATCTGGCAAAAAAAAAAAAATTTCATTGTCTGTAAGATATTGAACATGAGAAGAGCGAAATGTTTTAATTTCTTTCATTCTTAGAGATAGCAGGCAGATCAAAATGAACTCTTCCTCATATTCATTCAACAGAGAAAATAGGAAAACTGCATCGATGATAAAATTGTGCGCCGTGCCATTTCACAAATAAAATCTCACTTTATGGAAATCTTTCCTCAAAGAAAAAGATTAACCTAGTTAGCATTATTAGCTTTCCTTTAATTCAGTCCTCAGAAAGAATGATTGCCCTCATTGACATTTTCTTTAATTCATTTCACAAGGAGTTTGATCAGTCCTTATCTATCTTCTGTTTCATTCCTGCACAGCCTGGCCAAGCTGTGTCCAAGGTTTTCCACTATTTCAGTCCACTGAGAATGATCAAACCTCAGTGATACATGGAGTTATTTTTTTAATTTGATATTTGGACAAAGCAATGAGGCATCTCATTGATAATAGTAATAATACAGAACATTTGTATAGTGTTTATTCCTGTACAGTACGGACTCTAAGCCCTGTACAATCTATTATAGCCCCAATAAATCCAAGTATGATTTAAGCTTCTTGGGAAACATGCAAGGAGGCTGCCTCTAGACAGTCAAATCTTTATTATTCATTGTCTGTTGTCAGGTACTGTTTCTACTTGGGTCGTGTCAGGAAATTTGTCTATATTGACTTTTCTAAAGACAGAATATCAGGCCTCTGTATGACTCATATTCCAGAACCTCTGATCAAGATTTCAACAACCCAATCCTTGGGCCACCTATTATAACCAGCTTTTCTTCATTCCACAGAGAGAATGACCAGGACCCTATTGACATGGATGACATCCACTGCCAGAGGATTGTGCGGGCCACAAAAGAGGTACCTTATATAGATCTTACTGAGCTTAGTAGTATTGATCCTTCCAATACCGAACTCAGCACTCCAGATAATGCCACCACTGAGTCGGTCACTGTGACCTCTCACCTGGCCATGCAGGAAAGATCTTTCTCAGACGATGCTGTCAGCCGGCATTGCCCCAGTACTTCGGCCGCTGCCCATAGCCCCCAGTCAGAGCAGAGTTCCACTCCTTTTCCTGACTCAGAGAATGGAGTCGATAGGGAGGGTAGGACAGTGTATTATGAGGTTGAGAAAGACACCAGTTGTGTTATCAATGTCTCTGATGATGCCACTCACATTGGCAGCAATTTGGCGGGGAAGGGAAAGTAAGACTGTTTAGCATTTTCCATTATCAAAAGCGAATGAGTGGTGTCCTTCAGAATCTGTAGATGTAAAGAGAGTTTTGGGCTACGACAGTCAAAAGCGACACAATTTTCTTTCCCTTAGCCACAAGATAGAACAAATCAAACATCTGAAAGAAGAACTGACTGGCTGGATTTTATTTCTATGTCATTTGTTGTGTTCATGACAAATAGCACCTCATAGTCAAAAATGTGCAATGAATGTATATTATAAATTATTTGTCTTTCTGGATGGCTTTATGTAACAGTCTTACTGATATACTGTGTTTTTGTATATATAAACTGACAAATCCTTTTGTGGATAATGAGTTTCTTTACCTTTAGGACAACTGTACATAACTTAAGTCAACTTTGGAGTTGCAGTGGAAATTGTAGCCTGATCAAGGTGAAGCATATAATCATTTTTTCCTCCTTAAGTTGTCAGCAGTCACACATCAGGTCATCATTTCTTGATGATCAGAACATGATGAAGAATACAAATTTGACATTGAATTTATGATTTATTAAAA
Source organism: Peronia verruculata (assembly GCA_038406235.1). Classification (NCBI taxonomy): domain Eukaryota; kingdom Metazoa; phylum Mollusca; class Gastropoda; order Systellommatophora; family Onchidiidae; genus Peronia; species Peronia verruculata. Next base: position 2,316,814 of record JBCAUA010000012.1, on the reverse strand, counting down.
ATCAGTTCATAATCATGTTAAACTACTTAATCCAGGAAAGCCCTGCCAGCTAGAAGGGTAATAAAACAGGAGCTTCTGCCCTCTGTTACATTCACAGCAATTTTTCAAAAATAAATTCACCAATACCCATTTGTGTTCAGTCATATGAATTTATACGTCTCTATACTAAAGTTTTCAACAGAGGAACGGTTTACAAACTATTTTAGACATCATAGTTGTTATGATAAAAAAAAAAAACGTAGCAGAGCATGAAAATATTGTTATGCTTATCTTTGGATGACCCATGACCAAGTACTTGTGATATACTGAAACCAAACCCATTCAGATAGCTTGAACACATCAACTCATAAACACAAGTTCAGAATCATTACATAAATTTACCTGCTGATGCTATACGTATCCCATGACAAAATTCTCTGCTGCAGATGCACAAATTATGTCTATATGGCCATAAATCACATAAAATGTAGTTCATACAAAATCACAGAGATCTACCAAATTCTCAATATTTACCATTCTCTAAATATGTACATATGTATCTCACTCTCATCTGTGATTAAACCATCAAGGGTCTTTGAGCTTCAAGAAAGTATGTATTAGAATATCTTGAAAGTTGATTGAAAGGAAAGAATTGTTTATGGGCCTCAATTAAATCAAGAATATGAGTTTGGTGTTGTTGTATTTTTTGCCATGCCAGAAAATTTGAAGATGCATGTTTGTGTCAGAGGCTGACGTCTGTATCCACCAACTGTATTCAAGTTTCAGGTCTTATGGGTTTTTTTTTTGGTTTTTTTCAACATTACCTGAGCCTGTTAATCAATCTTGACATTTGAAGTGTGATAAATGTATGATTTTGTGTGAAATCCAAGATTTGGTGTGCCTGCTGCCATTGCTTGAGCTTCTTACAACTGATGAGGTTTGCAGCATTTGGTTGTACTGCCTCAGCCATGCTCCTAGGAAGTGTCATTAGAGATCGGATCAAAGAGTTGCAACACCACATTGTGATTTCATTTTAAAACAACAACAACAATAACAACACCAAATATCAGCCACACGTTTGGTCAGGCTACAGTTTCAGAATGTGCTAAATGAGTGGGTAGATTATTTTCTTTGCCCCTGATGTCACATGTGTTTTATATAAGCTTTTTGAAAGGGTCGGTTGATGACCCCTGCCGTTTTCCTTATTGATGTGCCTACTTAGTACTTAATGGTTGTGACAGATGGCTGTGACAGTCATGGACTTAGGAAATGGTTATTTTTCTATCTCAATCCCTTCATTATGATCCTGTGTCCATTTCTCTCACTCTCCCTGTACAGTTTGTCATTGAGTACTTATATATGTCAGTTTCTCTTCAAACAAAGTATCTGATCAGATTTTTATAAATTGAAGATGTGTATTTGGAAATAAGTGGTAGAAATTTTATTTTACAAATTTAATGTTGTCCATGTAATTGTCTCCAAAGAAACTTTTCCATATTTTCAGAAAAAATTATATAAAAAACATAAATAACAGCTATAAGACACAGTGACAGAAAAGAATTCAGGTGACCTAATTTTTTCTTCAAGATTTTCATTTTTCAAGCCTCTGACTGAGTCTTTTGATGCTGTTTTGATCATTAGTCTTTAACATAACCTGTTGTGTGCACATTACTTGGAATACTTAGGTTGTATAATCCGTCTATAAAATTTGAAGTGCAATCAGTTGTATAAAGTAGTTCTGAATAATATTGTTCTTTGCTGTTGATTTTTTGCATTTCCTATGAATTCAATTTTGTTTATAGTGTATACTAATATTGTCACATTTATTGTAGATCAAACTTTCAGTGGTAGCACAGAGCCTTGTTGATCATTGTAGATTAACAAACATTCATTCATAACTAGTCAAAATAAAGCTCAAGCTTTACCTATAGTAAAATAAAGCTCAAGCTTAACCTATAGTGAACTGTTCGTGGCCATCATAGTGAATAAAATGTGTGATTATAAGAGCATAAGGATAATTTTTCCACAAAAGGATCAATAGATATTCACACATATGATGACATGAAGTATTTAGCATCCCTTTTTGTAAATAATTTCTGTAAGATCTGCTTAAAAGTAGGGTGTGGGGGGGGGGGGGGGGGGGGGGGGGGGGGGGGGGGGGGGGGAGGGGGGGGGGGGGGGGGGGGGGGGGGGGG
>JBCAUA010000012.1:2297426-2314540 GCA_038406235.1 Peronia verruculata | reverse complement strand
AAAGAAAGAAAAGAAAGAAAGAAAGAAAGAAAGAAAGAAAGAAAGAAAGAAAGAAAGAAAGAAAGAAAGAAAGAAATTGCCACGGTTAAAAAAAAATATAAAAAATCTTTTTTAAAAATCAATACTTGGTTAATTTTTTAGATTTTTCCGCTAGTTATATTTCACATAACACACGAAAAAAAAATTACTGTTTCTTCCTTTACAATGCTTTTCTTACTTCTTGTACCTGGCAAGGGGAGTAATTTGCTTGAAGGTCAAGATGGCTCATTGCCTCTATGACATATTTTTCGACAGTGGCCAAGAAAATCCAGAGCAGCCGAGCCAATGCATAAGTGGCAAGAAAACAAAATCTGGCATACCTTGCAGTGATTTGAAACGCATGCAGATTGCAGATATACAAATAATCAGGTCAATAAATCAGTGGCAGCCTGGTATTGATCTATCGATCTCAGCAGGCTTAACAAACACTTGGCAATGCTTTTGTTTCATGCTATTAATTTTGTAGAGGAACTTCTCATATTTAGACCCTCGTACTTTCTCTCATCCATTCACCTACTGTGGAATGTTTGGCCCCATATTTGTAGCATTATTAATTTATGAGCCTTATGTTACGTTCTATCTACGTCTTTCAACCTCCTAATTTGTGAGTGGTTAGCAGTTTTCTCTCTTCTAAATTTGACTTTTTATGTGACGTCATGCGGAGTATCAATGTACAAGCCCATAGGAATCTAACAGTGCTGTTACGTATTGTTTTGAATTTGCGGCCTAAAAAAAAAGAAAAAGAAAAAGAAAAATCAGACAACGACGAGCGCTTAAATACTATATTACCAGCATTACAATTTGAAAGCCTAACCAATGGCAGATTTGCACATTTTTTTTTTTTTTTTAATACGGGCAAGGCTGAAAAGCATTCCTAGCTCAATATACTGCATAAGTTACAATAATCAGAACATTTTGTTTTTGTTTTGTCGGAGACATACAACAAAGATACTATTCACTGGATCAGTCTCTTGACATACTCGCTCGCAATGCTATCTCATAAAAAAGAAGACCGGTTACAGCTAAAACAACACAAAGATGATTTGAAGGATATAAAGTGCTGTCAAGACAACAAACTATCCAGAAATGTTTACAACTACAATTCATAACAGTTTGTCAGGCCCCAGTTTTCCCCTCTCATAACGATCTATCAATATTAGACTTTGATAAACACGATTGTATAGAAAAGAGCATACAGTTTCTACCTCAGACCAGACAGTGTAGCCACCGCGCACGTATGTTGTCGGCGCGCTCGACCTTTGTTGGTTGTGAGACGCCAATCAATACGGCTTAATCCAGTGCCAAGACGGGACCTTATCAAAACTAATCCATTCCCAGATCGAATCACCATCAATCACAATTCCCGAGGATATCGAGCAGAGTGGAAATAAAGGTTTGGTCAGACAGAGAAAAACGACAAACTGCTAGAATCAATTAATACGTTTGTAAACATTTGATAGAAATTGTCATTCTTCCGCGGAATTCGACTGCTATTCAAAATTCATTCGCATTTATTACTACGAAAGCTTCAATGCTCACTTTCACTTCAGTCATTTATGATATCTGAATTCTCCATAAAAATGAGACGTCAAATTCGTGCAAAGCTCTCCCGGCTCTTCAAATAGCATGTATTGTAAGTTTCAAGTGGTCAGATTTATAGTTTTTCCTTTCTCGTCCTCGGCGGGACGGAAGGTCTAAGATCTGCTTTTGGCGAGCGAATCAACCCACAAGAAACAGAGCTACCAACTGCTGAACTCACCCATTCATATGTTGATCAAGCTGATGAAAAGATAGTTCGTCATGTCCTTACCAGCTCCAGTCTAACGGTAGAGGAAGAAGAACATACTTTCCAACACAAAATTTTCGGCTTCAGTGAAGAATAGGGACTCAAATATGTGCAGAATAATAATAGGCTAACTTAGTGAATTCGGAAATTGGATGATTAAAATTAGACGTTTGTGTTTTGGCCATCTTTAATACTCCATGATCCAAACATGTAAAAAATGGAATGTGATAGATCTAATTCGAGTCAAAGCTGAGGACGGTTGAATGTGCGAAGAAGAGAAAGCAGACATCAAAGCGAGAATGGTTTGCACCCAAAGTGACAATTGTATTAATAACAAGCCTTTCATCTTTACTGCAATAAACCATGCCCATTAAAATAAAACACAGACAAAATTCTCTATATAAAAAGGTAGTGCAAGATCAGAAGAGGCAGCTAGTCTGTCAAACCTGCATTACAGCACCAACGCAATATACTGACTGCTGCAACTGCCTGCATTGACGAGAAGAGCCATACAATGAAGGTACTTTAACAGAGTGGCTCTAGGAGTCAGTCTAGAGCAATGAAACTGTCAAAATGGATATGTTATTGCAATCTCATTATGTCCATATATTTAAAACCCAAGACATCACATTATTTAGGCTGTTTAAAGTTTGCAGTCCTCTATTATAATGCGCCACAGATGTACCAATGCGAAAACAGGAAAACAGAGAGGTTTAAAAATGTATGCCGGCTTCGGTTTTAAGCAACGTCTACCGCTGCAGTTAAAGTAAACAAGACTGAGGAGACGTTATCTTGAGTGTATCCTGTCAAAATCATGCCAAGGCACGAAACGTTTTTTGACAGATCTTATTTCATAATCTCTCTGCAGGGTCGTAAAAATCCTCCTGGTTGGGGATAAGGAATCTCTCCTTTTATCTGAAGGCAAAGTGATTGATGACAGCAGCGATTCTCGTACACGCTCTCCACTCGCGTGTTTATCCTTGTTTTGTGGTTGTTATGCTAATGTCTGTCCCTTCCGTAAACAAGAAAAAAAAATATCAAACAAACAAATAAAACAAAAACTAGTAGTATGGATAAAATATCTTATTTTGTCACATTTTGATTGACTAGAAAATACTAATAGACGATGATAAGCCTAATGATTACTATAAACATTACAACAAATATTCACAAACAAGTTCAAACATGGGGTCATCAAAACATGTCTTTGTGTAGAAGTCCACAGAGCGCAGAGTAGGACTGTATTTGTACCTTGACGACAAAACGCCTCCGTCCTGAAAACCTGTGTTATAAGAAAATCTCAATCTACATAACATGATGCACGCACAGCGATATTGCAGAGTGGTAACGACCTGTCTGAAAGGCAAAGGACGATGCCATGTAGATGAGCTGTGTATTCCTAGAATACTGTTAAGGTCGGAGCACATAAGTGCCGTCATGGTTATGTTCCATTAGCTGTCCCATATATCTATTCCTTTGAAAAAAAAAAGAGGGGGGGGGGGCAACACGGAAATCTCGAACATATTCTTCGATTCCCCGAGCTCGATTATAGTTCTGTACTCAGCTTCCTCATGCCCAGGAAGCCAGGGACCGTTGAGTCACCGGAGCAGGTTCTAATTCCCCTCCCCCTCCCCCTCCCACCTCCCTTCCAGGTAGATTCGAACCCGTAACACTTTCATTGTTAGTTAGTTGGTTAGAAATGAAATGAGTAAACTCCACACGAGTTACCAGTTTTATGCCCAGCTAAGAACGTAGGAATTGAAAGAAAGAGGAAGATACCAACAGCAAAATCAAAGCAGTCACACAGTGACTACAGCCTATGCATTTTGTTTGTGGCGTGTTTATAACGCTCACAGCTATATCCACAGATGATTACGTTGACAATGTGTGGATTTGTGTGCTGAAAAAGTCACTGGATTAAGGATCACAACCTAACGTGTTCGGCATTCGAACATCTGTAATAGGTCTAGTATATCTTTTCGATCTACCAAACGTTGTTAAACTTTGATTATCAAAATTATTGCTCTTTCCTTTCCTTAGATAACGAACAAATAATCAGCTGCGGTCATTTATAAATTTAAGGATGAAGGACAAAGGCGGAAGGAGGTAGAGAGAGAGGAAAGGGGGTGGGAAAGAGGGCAAAACATATTAGGAAATATTCCATAGATTTCAGTATAATAATATAGCCCTTTCTAAAAGTTATCCAAGTTATTTGATCTTCCTAACGAGGTAATAATAGGTATATAACCACTAGACTGGGTAAAAAACGTAGTTCTGTGACCGAGGCCCACCCTCTGAGAACGTGGTCAATAGAGAATCAAAAGCTCAGAGCCACATGGACCCACCTGGGTACAACAAGGCTTATCCCGGATTAATACTTTGATTTCACGCTTGCTCGAAACAACCTTACCCCATAATAATATGTCAGCTACAGCACAAAACCGCTCCTTTTTCTCGTCCTGCCCAAGGGATCAAATCGGAGCAATTGTTCTAAACCGAGTCATTATTTCAGCAAGCTTTTCATGACAAGGACCCCGGGATTATTATGCTTCACGCGGCTTTCTGACTCCATGGCATGCCATCGATTACGAGACGCAAAAATATCATTTTTATGATTTTTGAAGAATGGTGGTAAAAGAGAACAGCTGGCCATTTTTATTTGACTTGAGCCTAAGTGCACGATATTAGGTACGCTTGGACCTGAGCTCAAAGCAAGTCTAATGAAATCTTACCTATTCAGCACATTGATTTGTTGTTCTGACCCTGCTAAAAACATCTAATGTTATTGTCGCCATTAATGTCCTTGTATATTGATTTCGGTTAATGGGACGATACTACATGATATGTCCCCGTTTTTTGTTTTTGTTTGTATGAGGTTTGTTTGCTTGTTTGTTTATTTTTCCCTTATTTAGGCTAAGATGCAGCTGATCTTACCTCTTATCATGCAGGATAGACAATAAAAAAAGAGCGACCAAATATCGCAGTGGGCGATAGTGACTGGTGAAAATAAACTATTCTTTGTTTATTTTGGGTTGGTGTTGTTGGAACACGTTCAAATAAAAAGGTATGTAAAAATTAAACAGCCAGTCCCTTAACTCTCAGGCCGCCGGAATACAACCTAGCGCAGCTCATCGTACTGAAATTGGCTACCACGATTGTTCTCGTTAAAAAAAAGTTTCAGCAGCACTGGATTTTCACCAGGGTCGGACTGCCTCGAAAAAATCGGCCCGGGAGTTTGCACAATTTCACCGGCCCACCTGGGACATAGAAGTCCCTACCAGCCCATAGACGTACCGGCCCACAGGCCCACTGACGCACCGGCCCATCGGGAAACTCCCAAACTCCCGAGTAGCCAGTCCGACTCTGATTTTCACAGCTAAGAAACATCTCTGATTCCAACATAAAAGAGACCACAAAATAAACTCGTATAGTCCTTGGCACTCGAAGGGTTAATAAATGAAGCCATCAGAAAGAATAATGACACTTGTTAGCCCCTCTGTGTATTAACCCTGGGAGTGTCACGGGGCCAAAATGGTCAAAGACTCGCTCATCATATTAAGACTTAGGACTGGAACTCTGTCAGTCAAGATATCGACCATGAGAATGGACTGTGTCGCAACAGAGATAACGATTATAAAAATTACTACTCATTTTAAAAAATCTGCCACAGACGTAGCCAAGACCAGTAGCCTACGTCGAGAAATCTGTGTCTAGGCTATTTTTCTTCTGCAGAAACATTCGGTTCACTCCCTGGAAACAAAAACCAAAAAAATGACTGAGCGGGTGGATAGGAAAACTCGCCCAAATGAAAGATTCTCATTCAAAGATCCACGCTCTATATAAAATTAAGCTTACCGATATAATTATAAAAGCTTGCAATAGAGTTGTTTTTTACCATATTTTCAGTTTCTTTCAAACCTGATGGGAAAAAAAAATATCTCGAATCCTCCATATCTGTGTTTTGTTTGTTTGTTTGTGTTGGGGTTTAACGACACACCAGCACGATTACGGCTATATTATGTCACATACGGTAAGATACGCTTACACGTCAAGAAGAAGAGGAAAGGAAGCGGGACAGTAGATAGGAGCAAGAAGAGAGAGTGAGAAGAGATGTCTCCCCTGGAATGACGAGGATGGCACTCCATTGGGAGACACCCCATCGAGGACGGGCTTACAACGCCTGCAGGTGGGAGCAGAGAACCTACTTATAAACCCCGGGGCCCCCAGGGGTCCATATCTGTGTGTAGCCTAGAACTTTACCTTAGCATTGAGAAAAAAAAAAAACAAAAAAAAAACTCAATACTCCTCAACTAATTCTCTGCCCATCATCACGGGGACTGCCTCATAATTCAGTCAATGCGATGTGTGACTTTTGTCCGATTCTCAATCTTTATGTAGATTCGACAACAAAAGATCAGTGAGCTGAGAGCCGAGGGGAAATAAAAACACCAGTTATGCCAACTCCCAGTTCTCTCGACGCGGTTGAAGAGCAGTCTTGTTCCTGCATGAGTCTTATCTTTTCATACTGTCTCCGATTATTGCACTGACACCCACTCAACGATTGATCTAATGACCGCGCGACCAAGTGATAAGACCGAGGTGCGTTATGACAACAAGGCTTCATTGTGGCTACAGCCAAGCCTTAGATTAACCTGGCTATAGACCTGAACCATAACGGTTCAAACGTCCCTATCAACCCCAGAGAGCAAGCAAATGCTTGAAGGTGCGAACGATCGCAAATTGTGATCCAAGTTGTTTTGATTGTTTTTTTTTATCTTATATTTTAGGATAAGGTGAAAACCAAGGGCCAGTTATGTTTGAAAGTTCACTATTTTTTTTTACTAAACAGACCTGTGTCACATTTATTTCACCAGTTTAATATGACGTTATTAACTGTTCTTGTGCAAAAATTGTATTTCCTTTTTAAAAAATCTGGAGATAGCACAAGTAGGTGTCTTATAATATAAATTAATGATAGGAGGTCAAGTCGCTGGAAAGAGAAGAAAGTGAAAAATGTGATCGATGTTCTAAAGAAGCACTATAGAAAACAAAGAACCAGACAAAGAAACAAACAAATTGGAAGATTTCACTCTTTCTAAACTTCCTGATATACAAAACAACATAAAAATAGAGTATTGGGAAGAGGGACCTCTTCCCATCCTCCTTTCTTCAAATATACTCATCTCTACTATTTGTTATACAAAACTGTTGAAATGTAAACATCTGAGAAACAGGGACAGAACCATACAAAAATAGACCTTGATTTATACCTGAAAACATACAGCTAAGAGTAAGAGTGATATCCTCAGTAATAAGATAGTGCACGGGCACATTTTATTCACTGTCTATAAGATCCAATTCACACCTCACTATCAATACCAACTGAAATTGCTATATGTTACAAAAACTTAAAACAGACTTTCTAAAAGTGGAATGATATATTCAACTGAAACAGTAGAAACAGTATATATATATAGATACATTATATTGTATATAGTTATCATCCAGGAAAATGGATGTTTGTGTCATGGAATGCAGCAGGCTAACACATGAAGTTATATGTAAAACTATGTTCAAAATACAGTTTGTAATTTTGGTGCAGGATCAACTGTCTGCACTCTTGGAGTTTAAATATATACTCTGTATTCCAAAATCCAATACAAAAAATGCTAAAAAAATTAAGGAAATTTATCTGTAACTAAAAAACTGTTAGGTTCTCTGAGAACTATGCATTGAAGAAAGCACAGTATTTTACTTGAAATAAAAATAGCTTACCTGCATCAGCATGACTTCTTCTTTCAACTGTTGATTGACCCCAAATTCAATTTTCACTTCCTCTGCAAGCTTTCGCCAGTTGGGACTCACACATAATGCATTATATAAGGATGCCATATCAAGCATACTCAAAATCATTTTTGCTAGGTGGACAGGCAAACAACGAATAAAGTCTTTATGCTTAGACACTCCTGCATAGGCCTTTGCTGATGTTGGAATTACTAAAATCATTGGATCCATTGTGCTGCTAGATGTGTCTGAGATGGAATTTGTTTCGATGGTACTTTCAGACAAAGTTCCATTTTTTGGTTCCGGGATGAGTTCTCCAGTGAATGGATTCTCCAGAATGTGAGAATAGTCAGTCCGTGACATAGACAATAAATCAAGCTCTGGGTGCTCTTCTGAATGATGTGAGTGTTCTGTTGAGACAACTGACGCAGCTTCATAAATGTCATCTTCTGTGGAAGTTCAAAATGAAGCAATCTTTAATGTAACTGTCTTTTAGGTGTCTTATGTTTTTAAAGGGCCTGACATTTTTCAGTTCAGTTACTGTACATGTAAATGCAGTTGTATTATCATTTCTAAATTATGTGAATTCTTGAGAGGTGAACAGACATTGTTCAAAATTTGTACTTTTTAATAATCTGAATGTTTCTCTTTACGTTTGAGATAACAAAGTTTGTAAAAATATATTTCATATGTGAACTATGCTGGAAAAGAAATCAAATTGCTTCATCCTTCTCATAGAATATTTCTCTGAATCTAGTGACATCTAAAAATTGACAGGAGCAAAATTTTCTCTAAATATATAATCATATTACCTGTAAATGTTTCGGCAGCTTTCAGCTCTGATGCCAACAATGTGCATGTTTGCGTATACAAGATATGAAGCAAGTGGGCTTCACACATTTGTAGAAGATTTAATAGAAAGTTCATTTTGGACCAATAAGTTGCATGAGAAAACCATTCCCAAGTTGAAATAGAAATTTGTTCTACTTTATTTGCATTGATGGCACGATCAGAGCTGACAGTAGCTGAATCTGTCTCTAAACTGGGATTTGTTCGTGCTCTTGCATATGTGCAGTCCTTTGTGAGTGTGGGCTGTAGCAACAGCATCAAGTTCTTTAAGAGGTCAGTACTCCTAATCCTACGAAGTAAGCCCAGCATGAAGCGTTTTTTTGAGTGATCCCCAAAACGGATAAACCATTCACGAAATTCTCTGGTTCGACGTGTCAATAAGCATGTCTCACATTCACCGCAGACTGTGACTTTTGTGGCATGTACGCATCTAAGATCCAAGGCTCTCCCAAGATTAAATTCATGATCTTCCCGTTGAGATGGTGGGTGTTTCATAGCTTCCGACAAAACCTGAGAAGTTGACAAGAACACATTGTTGGACTGCGGCGCAGAATCCGCTGACTGAGGAATTAATTGATCTGAATCCACTGGCTTCATAGTGCTAGATAGTGCTACAATCATTCCACTATGATTCAAGCTAGCATCTTTCTATGATCAAAGTATTGAAAGTGGTAGGGACCTGCAATAAAGAGAGAAATGTGTTCTGTAATTAAAAACTGCTCTCTAGAAATAAATGGTTTACATTATTCCTGTGATTCTCACTCAGGACAGAAGTAAATATGAAATTTTATGATTTTGCCTTGTACAAGTAATAATAGTTTTAAATGTAAATTTTCACAAAAACACAAATTGAAATGACAGCAATATTGCATTCCTTTCTGCTTTATAAGTATGATAACAGCCAAACTGATAATATATTTAAACATTTGCCATAGAATTAAAAATTGAATTGGCTAATTTGTTACACAGATAAATGTAACTGATAACAATATCCATTAAAGTACACAAACGATGACACATTTGAATAAATACCTCTAACTAAGGAAGGCCTCACGTCAGGAAACAAGATCTGTTTCCGCCGTGATGATGAAGTCCTCTCCTACCCAAGTTCTTAATTACTTTATTTATCCACTCATTTTATCGTGAAAGAATGAATTGAAACTAGTATTCCCGAAGAACAGAATAGATATGTTCCCAATAGAAGGTCACACCATCCATGTCATTCCTTGGGGCAGAGACACGGAATGATGGACCCTTCAGTCGTCCGTATAATGTTATAGTCTCGCTAGCGTCTCGTTTCAATTTTCTATCCGGTGGTACACAGCGCTCGCCGACGCTGTCCCCAAGGAAACAGTCCGCTTCTAAATTAGAGTGACTTCCCTTACATCAAATTGCCGTTTATTAAATAACGATTTATTTTTTAAATTCAATTACCATTTGAGTCTTATAGACAGATATATGTATTTCTTACGATATTTGATTAAATTTTATGACTATTTTAGTAAAACTTCAAGATTTAAATCTCAGCTGGACCGGAAGCAACATTCAGAGCGAGGCAGCGTGCTTAGCAACCGGAACCTATTAGCTGCTGTGAAAATGGATGAACACAAGATTGTGTTTATCTAAGGCATTTGCAAAACATGTTTGCAAATAGCCGAAAAATAGCAGCATAGATTCGATCGAAAAATCTGTGTATTTCTCTTTCCATCTTGTGTTTTCCATTGGAGTGCCCTGACGAGGCTATACGCCAACTGAAAAATGGCACTTGAGCGAGCCAAGGTTAGTAAAACATTATAAAATTTGAGGTCATGTTTTATAGGCCTACATCTAATTTGCCCGTGTTTATCTGTAATCGAAGTTTTGAGTGATTATAATGGGAGAGAAAGTGTGTTTTTTTTCTGTTTTCTAGATCTGGTTTACCTTTGATATTTGGGTCGGTTCCGTTTACCAACACCCTTTCACATCTCTTCGTTAAAGTAGATCTAGATTAGATCTAGATCTAGATTTTACAGTGTAGATCTAGATCTAGATCTTGAACTAGATTTATATCTAGATCTAGACTAGATCTTGTTGTGGTAGGCAATGCTTGCAGTATGCCACTTACCAAGACTTTGACATACCTAGATCTAGATTATTTATTTAATGAATGTCTGAACGGTAAGTCTGACAGCAACAGTCAAATTTTCAGGAATTGTATAATAAGATTTTTTACTTGTGCATATTATGTGTTTGTTTTAACCAACTAATTCAAGCTCTATTTACCAATATTTGGTGTCATGATAAGAAAAAATTGTGATGTGAGGTTGTTATTTTTTTTATGATCTGCACTCACATTCAAATTACTTTTTCAGACATTTCAGTGAGAACAAAACCCAGCACAGACTCAGTCCAATATGTCACATAAAACACAAAAATATTCAGTGTGTAACAATCCTTCTGTAGCATACAGTTTGCATTTCATGAATGTTGATGTCTTTATCAATATCTGTAGCTGTGTGAGACTCCAGTCTTCAGCAGCAGTAAAGTGCGGGGTTTACCTGGTCTTCCTCCTCTCCCACCAGAGGGAAGCCGGGAACCATCAGACCTCTATAAAGTGAGTTTTTTGTAACAATTGTATTGAATTTTTCTATTATTTGTAAATTTTCAGTTACTTGAATAAATAAACCATAAATTTTCTATTAAGCCTATTGAATAAGATATATACTTGCTTCTTGAATGTTTCATATTCATTCTGTAGTAGGAAAGTGATATGTTCGAAACAAATGTAAGGCTTGGTTTTTTTGTTTTTTTTTAATTTAAATATTTAGCAATGAAAAATTCTTCCTTTACTTTAAAAGTTCTTCCTTTTGCTTTTATATTTACATAAGCAATTGGGTTCTGGTCACTAAATGTTTGGCTCACTAGATTTTTAGAGATTATTTGATCTGACAAGTACACTTTGTGCACAAAATTTGTCATTCAAATTTCAGATTGTGCTGCGTAATAGTGAGCATCCACCGTTGATGAAAGGAACATCATGGACACTAGCAGCTCCATTCAAAGAGCAAAAGTTCGACCGAACTCCAAGCGAATCAATTGCAAATGTATACACGCCAACAGCCAGCAATCTGAAAATGAAAGATTTGCCAAAGCTATACAGATCAAAGACAAAAAGTAAGAATATATGAAGCATGATATCTAATTGTTAATATGTTTGTTATTTGTTTGTTTTGCAACATATCTATGTTCCTGTAAGGTTCTACAAAGATGGAAGATATGTCCCGCAGAAAATTTTGTTAAAAAATTGTTGCCTTAATATAAAATACTTTACATATAAAGGTAACAGTATCTAGTAATCTGTTTTCCCAAAGATAATGATTTATTAATAATATAAGATGTATAAAAGATGGATCTGGATGGTTACACAATGTGGATGTGCACTGTCTCTGTGGCAACATTGATTTCCCTACAATTCATGAATAGTCCTGGGATAAATATGCTTGTGATAAAATGTGTTTGATTATTTATTAGTATGCATAGTATCTGCGTTCTGTTTATTTAAAAATATTGTTATTTTTACCATAGCTGTTAAATTATAAATATATATATTACTGACAAAGCCCAAACTTTCAGAACATTAAAGGTGGGCCAAAAAGGAGTCCTAGCTATAAAATTTAGAGCTTGATATGTGGAATTAATATTTTACATTGCTGCAACCTTCCTATGGCTTCATCCTGAGTTTGCTGCATTGGATGTATTCTATTTCTCTAATGCACTTATACAAACAAACAAACAAACAAAAAAAAAAGAGGGAATTTTGATTCCCTCTACTTTGTAATTTCACTGGCAAAAATAATAAAGAGTGAATATTTGGTAATGTGAAAGAGAAAGCGTTTTGTGCCTAATTCAAAATGTATGGATTCACTCTTTCTTTTTGGCAGACAATGTGATGGATGCATGCATATCAATAATTTTACAAGGTCCATGGAAATCCTTTCTTTAACATTAATCAATGTAATAAAGATTATTGCCTCAAAATATGGACGAGAAAATCATTTTATGTACAACTTGTTTTGTAAACTGTTCTTCAATATTTTGTCCAAATTCATCATGTTATGGTTGATTGTTTCTGCAGGTCTAAAAAATCTGGATGGATTCTTGCATAATTTTTTGGCGACAATTTTAGATCATTTTTGACTTTTTCTCAATAGAAACAAATGTTTGGACTTGATTAATAAACTGTAAGCTTAAGCATCATAGTAAATGTTCAACTTTTTTTTTTTTTTTTACTTTAATCTCTTCTATAAGAAATTCTTATAACCTGAAAATCAAGTTTGATTCATACTGACAAAGATCAGGGTTATTCTCGTTTTCAGTTCTACAGATTTGTAAAAGTTGGTTGGAAAAAATATGTTTTTTTGTGGCTCTACTGAAATAATATTCTTTTTCCGCTCTTGTGATCATGCCAGAAGTTAATCGACCTAGACATCATGGTGAGCCTAATATAAAGTTAATGTGTCATTTTTCACCACCGCTAAAGTTGCTTTAAGGATGTACTGGCTTCTCTCAGTGTTTCCAAATTTCTTCATGTTGTTTCAGTGCCTGTCCTGCCCCCTATAGCCAATGGTGGTACGTTTCTTATAATAAAATATAGAACCTGCAGTGTTGTGTATTGGACATGCTCCTGGGACTAAATTATCACCTTTTGCCATTCAAGAAGCACTAGCCTGTTACTCTAGACTCAGTGTTGCTATCAGTCCTTGTGTCTCAGACAAATGAACAAAAAATGATGTATGCCTAAGTGTCATGGACTTTAATATGTGATTTGTCAGAATAATTTCAATGAAAAGTGTTATGTCTGTGTCAACTTTCTGCTTTCTTCGCAAAAAAATCCTTGACAGCTTTTTTGGAATATCTGTACTTTTCATTTTTTTTATCTTATGGTTAAATCATAAATAGCTAATTTGTTGAAATGACTGCGAAGTTGCGAAGAACCAACAATAATTTTCCATGCAGTAATAGACTTGACCACATGTACTAATCTCCCTGATTTTTTTTTTCTTCTATCATTTATTACAGTAAACAACAGAAAACAAATTTCATACAGTAGAGTTGATAGCTAAAATGTTAACATTCAGTATAAAGGAAAGGAATAGAACATAAATCTCCTTCTGTGCAAATTTTAAAGGGTATAATTGCTACTAGAATGATTGTTGATTTTTTTTTTTTCTGTGCTGTGTAATCTGATGTTATTTGGCTTGCTGTGTTTTTGTTGGCTTTGAATCTGTATCGCAAAATAGTTTTGTAAGTGATAGTGTTAAAGAAATGGTGTTAGGCTGTTTTTCTTTGGTTGCTTTATAGAAGCAGAACCTCTGCCCACAAAAATACTCATAAGTTCTTATATTGTCCCATTTTGTTACTTTGAAATTGAACATTCTAAACAAATCAAAGCTTTTCCCTTGAAGTTACATCACATAGGACTTTCAGTCAAAATAACATAACATTTCATATTCAACCAAGCACAAATCTGGAAATTCCTGGCAGAGTGTTTGTAACCCCTTATCGTTTAGTGATGCCATGTTGGTGCCGTTTTGGGGCATTGGCATTTGTTTCCGGCCCCATCCGTTAGTTTTGTGGTATGAGGAGGGGTTAAAGTGTGTAAAAATAGCAAAAAACCCATTTTTGATATCGTAGTCCCAAAATTGTATCTTCAAGAAACCTCCCCACCCCCCACCCCCTTCCCTTTTTAATAAACATGAAAACAAAAATGATGATCTAAGTGTGGCTCTGAGTTCAACCATCCTTCATTTGAAGTTTCAAAGCTCACTACTCCAATCAAATCGTGTATATAGTTTGTTGGTAAATCACTTTTTTTTTCTTTCAGATTATTTATAACATCTATAGCAATACCTGTCCTTCACTGTGGGATCTTAGAAGATACTGGAAAATTGTTAGTCTAAATGGGACCAATGAATAACTCATTTTTAGAGATGCTTTATTTCCCTTAATATAATAGAGGACCATTACGTAACTTGGAAACATGCTGTGCAGTATCTCTTACATTATTTGTTGGTGTTTGCATCTTATTTCTTATGCACTGCATTTGTTTTCATTACTTCACAGTGATTGCAAGTCTCTCATTTTATATTACAAAAAAAGTCAGTGGTGTAGAAAGCTAGTTTTAGATTCAGACAGGAGTTTGCCAGATTTAGCACATGAAGGGTTTTACTTACCACTCTAAAATGACTGTCAGTATCTTCCAGAGCTGCATAAAGCAGGAGATGTAGAGACAGACAGTACAGATAAGATCTCCATCAATCTTGCAAAAGTGAAACAAAAAATTAAAGTCTTCCAGATGTAAAAACTGCCAAAACATTGTCATGAAATTTGTTTTTGGATATGGATATATGTGTTTTTATTGATATACATAGCATAAAAATGTTTTTGAGCTCAAATGTGTTGAAAATGCAATAAACAGCAATAGTAAACATATGAAAGAATATGAATTTCATATATATCTGAAGGTTAGTTTTTTAACTTTGCCCCGTTTTTGCTTTCAATAAAAATCTAAATATGAAGAAATTATTGGCAATTTGGACTTACAAAGCAGATTTTGATCTGTCCACGGACAGAAAAGCTTCTGTTTTCTGACTTGAACAAAATAGGAAAGATTATTTATATGTCATAGAGGACTTATTCATAGCCATCTGATGATGTGCCTCACTTCTATTTTTTGGAAGCAATTTTCACAGAACAACTACCCTAGTTGTGAGAAAAGTTTAACTGCTGTGAAATATGATAGGTGCTTCTCATGTTTTACCAGACAACATTCTCTTAAAATCAATCTAAATTTTAGTATGCTAGTGTTTGTATTTTTCTATCTTTTCCATCAGTTCTCTGTTTCAATTCTTTGTTTGTTTGTTTTTTTTTCTTTCTTTCTTTTTTTCATTCTTTTTTTTCTTTCCTTTTTCTCACTCTTTCTTTCTTACCTTTCTTTTTCTTTTTTTCTTTCTTTCTTTCTTTCTTTCTATCTTGCTTTCTTTTATTTATTTTTTCTTTGTTTGTTTCTTTCTTTTTTCTTTCTTTCCTCTTGGCTTTGTTCTTTCTTTCTCCCATAACATATAATTGTTTGATGTGCTTTACACTTGCCCCTATAAATATATCTGAATGAACTGATTGTCATACTTTGTTGATACCTAGTGGAACCTCTCTCAAGTCCTCGTAGAGCAAAGAAAAGAACCAGACCGGAGGATGACGAGTAAGTTTTTTCATCCCCTTCTCCAGTGGAATGTTTGAGAAATGTTCATATCAGATTCTTTACTTTACTATCTGGATAAGACTTTTTGTTCAGGGAGTAGAAACAAATACAAATCCTTAACAGCACTTTGACTGCTTGGCTGCCATCAACTGACTCAGGTCTTAGATTTTCCTACAGAGGAGGCAAAAGAATGATTATATATGGCTGCCGGGAGCAGTACGATTAAAGCCAGTGATCTAAAATTATAATTGATTTTGCTAATAGTTAATATAAACTTTATAAAACATTGAAAACCATGGTAATGTAATTTGACAATGTTCTAAAGGTAAACCTATGGACCATCCTCAGCTTACTGAGGGTCAACAGTAATAAAATAAGTGCATGCAGTAAAATATTTGGCTGGTGTCAGTACACATATGTTAGAAAAAGGAAATCGTTGGTGTGGTATTGTAGTTTTAAGTCAGTGACTTTTGAACTTCGTGTTGTGGCTGACTGATACAAATCAGAGAGTTTAAACAGTTTCTTAAATTTCAAGTTATTATCGTTCTAGGGTCTGGGGTTAATTTGTAATGATCCTTATAAAATAATCTGATAAAGATAACCTGCTATTTTTAAGTGATCAGTAAGTCTAAGCAACTGAAGAGTCTTGTAGAAAATGGCCGTCATACCAAAATGCGGGGATGAAGAATGGCAAAGACAAACCAAGTATGCTACTCAGTAAACAAAAAAAGCGTACCACTGCACTGCTCAAGATCATGAAATGAAAGACAATATTTACTTTCTGTATGTGATTTTTTTCTAGCCAACCTCTGTCATCACTGGATCTTCCACCAAGTCGGCCATTGACTCCGACAGAGCAGATGGATATCATGGCGGCAATCGAGCATGAGCAGGCCTCAGGCATGGGACATCCCTCAGAAAGAGATTTGGAGGTAGACCAAACAAAAATTTTAGACCTCATCTTTGTTATGATAAGGGAGAACAAAGACATCAACTCATACTTTCATACTTATAATAGGGCTTTCCTTGAACAAGAGATGTAATAAAAAACAATCTGATTTTGATTCCTTTCCATGGCCAACACATCTTGGGAGTGAATTCAATGTTACATTAGGTTTCGGCTACAATGCATGCACGATGAATATATTACCATGATGTTCCTCCTAACCTTGAATAGAAAATTGGCTCAGCTATATTTTTCATGACTTTGTGCACTATTTTCTTGATTTTTTAATATGTGAGAACACAATCTTCCATTTCATTTCTACTATGAATTTTTATGCCTGTAAAGTCATAGGGACATATTTTTAGAAATGATTTTATAATGAATGTATCAACATCTCAAATCAAAGCCAGACAATTGAGTGAGGGGGGGGGGGGGGGGCCTTAAAACCCCCCCAAAGGTCTAGCAAACGTTGA
>JBCAUA010000012.1:2280392-2292984 GCA_038406235.1 Peronia verruculata | reverse complement strand
GAGAAAAGCCAAAAAACCCCCCCCCCCCCCCCCCCCACCATGCACACTTTTGGCATTTTTACCTTGCAATCCTGAGTCTGTCATAAAAAGAGACACCTGCAAAATGATTTCAGTTAGATCTACATGTAGATATGTTATTGACAGATCGTCACATTTATGTAAGATCCATATTTTGAATGCATCTGATGGCTCTGTCGCATTCACAGCCGGTTCAGCAAGTAGAAGCAATTTGCCTCAGACCTTGATCTAGAGCTTGGTCTATATCAGCAGAAATTTAACAGGAACCTGTTTCAGCCCCATAATTTGTCTTTCTCTCAATAATATAAGCAAACACGTGAGTGTTGATGTGTACATGGATAGTGTTTGTATTTTGTTTCCAAATGTTAACATCACCTTTGATGAAGCATGAAATGCTGCTCAAAATTTGATTACATCTTGATCCACAAGGGAGTGATGTCCGTTCCTCAAAAAAGTGATTGTATAAACATCACAACCTGACGATACACCCTGAAAATTTTTCTATACACGTTGAAAAATATAAAGGATAATTGTTGATCTATGGAATGACAATAATTACATGGAACTGTAGTGTTGAACAATGCTCGATTGTCAGCCATTGATAAAAGGCTCCAATCAATAAGAACCAGAAGGGAACATTCCAGACTCACGGAAAAAGAAAGGTTAGATCTAGACTGTTTCGCCAGTTTCACATATCTATTAGCATTGTCTCATATTTTTGCCCATTTTGTCAAAAAAAAAGATGAATAAATAAAATACACAACTGTGTGCTGGATGGCACATCTAGCCTGCACTCATAATCAAGTGATCTATAAAGACCAAATGGGGGTTCCCCCTAGTCTCCATCATTAGGTGGACCCACATCTGTCATCTGTGAGAGAAAATGTTTTCTAATATTTTACATATTAGAGAAGAAAGAAATGAACAAAAATTGTCAGAGTTTAGATTTTATAACTCTGTGTATGATAATTACATTCTCCTCACATAATCTTGGCTCACCCTGTTAATCCAGATGGATCCCAACATGTGCCAAGCTGTTTGTAGATTACAAGGAGGTGTGGCAGGATTTGGTTCCCCCGGGAGAGTACGACAGTACGGAGCTGATACAGGAATTCTTCTCCTGTGTTGCTTCCCTTATGTCACTGCAGCTGCGTTCAATGGTTGTCAACTCGCTGTCTGACTTTTTGGACTTCTTTGGACGTCACAAGGTTTGTGCTACTACATCTAAGCAGTGCACATTTACCTCTGTGAAAGGAGAACAGAAAGTAATGTTGATTGTCATACCATAAGTGGGTTACAGTGAAAATTTGCCTGGTGCTGCGATAATGCTGCCAGATAATTCTTTGTTCTCAGATTGATGCAAAAAATGAAATTATGTATAATCTTTTTTGCAAATATTCAAAAGTTTGCATTTTCCAACTTAAGTATTGAAACATGAAATCTTTAGATATGATTTGTGACATCTTAGTAAATTTCTTATGACATGTACTGCCCCTAATGAGTTATGGAAGGAAATATTGGATTAATTTTTTTGAATGAGTTATCCTATTTATTATAAATAAAGCTTCCAGATTAGCTGGTCATTGACATCTGCTGTGAGCATTTCATTACTAGATATGGTCAATAGAAACATTTTGCAACCTGGTTTTGGCACTCTGCTGCCCATATATCAGTTAAGTCCATTATGTGGTGGAGATCTTTTTTGTTTGTTACTAACTTAATTCAGGGCAATTTCTCTCACATTATCAGTGCTGATCATTGTCTAGATATGACAGAATGTGTCTTTTAAAGTGAAACTGAAAAAAATTGTATCTCAAATTCTAATTGTATCTCAAGTCCTCAGAGATCAGTATTTTCGAGACTATATATGTTGCTTGATACGAAATCCAATATTAGTTGGTTGCACCTACCTACAGTGAACTGTTAGTGGGTAGAGAGAAAATAGTTGGGACAAAATTTCTCCCATGTACTGAAAGTCCTGATATTTTAATTTCTTCTGTTTTGAAACAACTGGACGTAGTTGTATGAGGGGTGGAAACTGTTTTTTTGTAAGATTACTTCTCAAAGAGGACAGACTTTTCTAGAAGTAACCACTACGCTGACACAATACTACAGATAGTATTGATAACAAAACATTTTGATTGTTAACTCTCTTGTGTTGACAGGCTGGCAATGACTTCGGAGAAGACTATGATGAGCTTGCCTATGTGGCAAAGCAGATAATGATAATCAAGCTGAAAATAGAAGAGCCCAAAATTATCTTTGAGCCAGCTTTCCGTGAACTTCGGGACATAATTCTCAGGTGCTTTTCAGAAATCATCGCCAGTGGTGAAGGACTCACAAGGGTAAGCAAGATGAATGAGTGAGACCATTTGGCCTTCCTCAGTTTTTTTCTTCCACTTTTGCAATTGATCCTTTCGAAAAGTGTATATATTAATATAATGTGGCATTTTTTTTATCTCAGCAGATGGCTTTACAAGACAAATGGTAATTCAGAATACATTTTTATACCTTATCAATTACAAATCCATATCAAATGTATTGTTTTTTTACTATTCTGTTCTTAAAAAATGAGTAATAATTTATTGAAATTCTAGCAGGGGGCATTTCACTTTGTTGAATGAATTTAATACAGGATAAAAAGAGCAAGTTTTGTTAGAATCTTACTTTTGTAGACAAGTTGTTGATGTCTTGCAGGTGGAATGTGAACTTTTCCCGGACATGAGAGGTCAACGCTTGCTTCTACGATCTGTGAAGATTGACGAAACTCTGGTGACAGACTACGTGGACAAAGCTATGGAAATCTTCAAACTCAACACTGTTGGCCCACAAAAGTAATTTGATTTTATTAGAATTTATTTGATATTCATAAAATGGTATATTAAAAAAACATGCCCACAAGCTGCCTTTGATTGATTTAGGTCTAATACAAGACTCTCCTTTCATTCTCTGTTTCCAGCAAGTATTTCAGTGTCAGTTTTCTCATTTGTTCTTTGATAGCTTCTTACTGCTATGACTCATGGTCTAGGTTGCTTCAAGACATAATGGAAGGCAAGTTCAGAAGATGCAAGACCTGGCTTGACAATGTCAAAGAATGGACCAGCCGGACTGTCATTACATTACTGCAGAACAGCTGTCTCTTTCATGGAATCCTAACATTATTTGCCAAGGGAACTACAATGATGATGATATCAGCAGCATTACCAGTTCCACTTGCCTTATGGTCGATTATGAATGTCTCACCTGTAATCAGTCTCATCAGACCAAAGTCTGAATTCTCCACAGAGAAATAGATCTAACTCCTCTCTACTCAGACTTGTGGTTTATTAATCAGTTGTACTTATATGAAATCTTTGATTGCATCCTCAGATATCTGAATGTCTACAAGAAATACTCCGATCTCTTGAACAACAAGGCAGATCAAGAAGTCTCAGCATTTCTGCGGGAGAAACATTCCATTTCAGCATTCAAAAATGTGAGTTATGCAAAAAATAAAAACAAAATGTGGGTATTAAAAGTGAGCATGTTGAGAAATCATTTAATACCAGCTGCAAATGTACAAATTACAGAAATATTTCAGATCAAAATCTGACTGTGTGTCCAGCTACATCCTGTTACATAAAAAAAATAGTTCATGTTAGGAAATGCACAGAAAGATGAACATTCTATAGTGATAAAAGAGATTATGGAGTAAACAGACTGTTTGATAAATATAGTCATGGAAATTCTGTGGCAGACATAGATATGAACTTCTGTAGTGATCGTAAGTGGAAAATTTGTAGTGAACATAGAAATTCAAATTCTGCAGTGAATGTAGAGAGGGAAATTCCTTTTTATCCCATTTGTTTGAAATTTCTATCAGAAATGATGCACAATTCATGAATCTACTCAAGAGACCATTTTTTTGTTTAAACTTCTGAATTGAAATTATTCATTTTATTTGTTATTTTACCGGCAGAAAATTGACTCATACCAAGCTCTGAAAGATGAAATAGCTCTCATGAGAATCACAGCCCCCTTGAGCATGTTCTGCCTGGATTGTGTCCAGTTTAATCAGGAAATGTGCATGCGGGCGCAGCGGCTGAAGGACAGATTGGTGATGTTTGAGGTGGATGAGAACAGAGATCTCAACAGAGCGTAAGTCCTGGTATCCTGAGTATATCATTATTTTTATAATATATAATGCCCCAGTGGTCATGTCTCAGTCCTATAGAAACCTACAGACATGGCAGGCCCAATCATATGTTGGTAAAAGCATTAACGACTATGCAAGAAGTGCCTTAAATATCAGAATTTCATTAGTTATATTGAAACAATGTTTGTTAATAATCACATAATAAATTAGATCATTGAGAAAGTGAAGTCCTTTCAGATTCATATCTATCCAAAGCTTGTATGTCCACTTTTGTGCCAAAAAGTATAGAGAATGAATATGGTATAAAGTGCCCAAGAAGGTATGACAGAATACGGTGGCATCCATTTTTTAAAATCTATTTTGAATTGGATTTATAGACCATTCCATAAATGAAATAAAACTTTGTTTCCAAGTCTTACATGTTACACTATCGTAACAAGCCCTTTGTGAGCCTATAAATGCTGCCTACACAGCAGGATACTAGAGGTTATGTGAACAAGCTTAAAGTATTTACGAAAAAAGACAACATCCTTTGCTGAAAGGGCCCAACTCATACATCTTTCTATGAAATGAACAAATACAATGTTGTGTAAGTGCACAAGATATTGCATCTGTGTCCAATCTGCTTCTGTCCATTTTCTCACAAACTGGTGCAAACTTCAGAAAGGTCCTGAAAACTACCTAGGTACTATTTGGCCAAGAACAATCACTCTGGTTGCTGGGCATATAAAAAGAGGCCTATACTTAGGGCCCCAGGAATTCCATGTCATGCTGTTCTTATTTGCTGAGTGAGATAAAAATTTGTCGATGGAGAATATATTTGATGCTAGTAACGACTTTCCTCATTTCTACAGACTTACAAAACGATATGAAGAGATTCAAGAGAGAGTACAGGTTATACCAGAGAATACCAAGGAGTTGGTAGACCTCCAAGATTACCTCAAAACGGTATGTGAATCTTGATTACAGCACATCCAGGATCTTTTTTTATTTAAGAGTGACTTTTTACATACCGCAAATAACAGTCTCCATACCACTAGAATTTCACAAACATCACAAGATTTCTCAGTCTATGCATTCTTTTTGTATTGCAAATTCAGTTTCTGTCTCAAATTATTGAAACATTAAGGACATACTTCTTCTTTAACATATAGTCTCATGTAATAAAAGTCAGACAGCCAAAAAAAAAGCTCATAATATATCTTAAGCTAAGGTTTGTAGTGCAGTTTTGTTCTGTAGTGAGGATAAGGTGTGAAAATGTTTTGATAACATACAGAATGGAAATTCAGGACAGGACATGGACATAGAAAAAGAAAATTTTCTGGAAATCACAGATTTGGAAATTCTTCAGTGAATATGGAATTCTATAGTTAACAGATAGGTAAACAATTTTGGAGTTAACATAGTAAAGGAAATTCTGTAACTGAAATTCTTGTCATTATGAAAATACTAATAATTCGCCACATTTCAAAATCATTGCAATGCAGAATTTTATGAAATACCTTTAAAAAAAAAAGTCAAGAAAACAGCTTCATGCTATGAGAGTAATTTGACTGAGTTGTATGTTGTTGTTTTTTTTGTCTAGTCAAATGACATCACAGTCTACAAACTGCTAGATGAAGTCCACGAAGCAGGCAACCGTCTTATGTTCCTTCTTGACTATGCAGACTTCCCTCGTAAGCATATGTTTCATTGTCTGATAGTATAAGCCTACTGGTATTGTAGCATACACTTTAACAATTTCTCAGCGCCGAATTAAATTGTCATAACTACAATAGTTTTATGTTGTAGTTTTGACAATTTATTTCTGTGGCGACAAATTGCTGTAACATTTTATACTATAATTTTAGACTGTTTCTCTTTATAATGATTTCTTTGCCCATAACTCTGGAGTAAGAAACACAGTTCAGCCTGTCAAACTGGTTTATGTTGATACATGCCTTGAGGTAGAATAACATGGATATTTAATCCCCACATACATATTTCCAATCAAAATAAGGAAAGAAAGTTTTGAAAATATCATAATTTTCTGTCTTAAAATAGATTTTATCTCTGTTACGTGATTAGAAAATAGAAATTGATGTGATTAAAAAAATACTTCTCAGAAAGGATAACTTCTCATGTTCTCTAGGTAAATAAGCAGTGATATAGTTGATGCCTATTCAGACATATTTGGCATTCAAACATCGAGTTTCTGATATTATCATGGGTAACAACAAAAAATATTAATGCATCGTGGTGTTCTACATTGTGTGTATAATTTCCTGTGCAAAGTAGGGGTATTATTTTGCAGGGATGTAATGTATGTCAATGTTGATCTATCAAATGCAGTTGAAGACATCAAACTGAACACTGTGACGTTCCACTGGCCGAGTCAGATTTGCACCGTCTTAGACCACAGTCAGGGACGCATCATGAACAAGAGGGATCAGATTGAGGAGGAGCTCAAAAAACGAGTTGCTGCATTCGAGGAGAAGATAGAGAACTATGGCAAAGAAGTGGAATCCTTCAGAAAGAAAGAAGTAATTCATTTAGCATGGTCCTGAATGATCCTGACTCATTTGATTTTTGTCTTTTCTACGCAAATGCAAACTTATTAAGTTAAACAGGGTGCCATGCTAGCATTGATAATGTTGTGATAATCATATATCAAAATCAGCAATTTCTGAGATGAGTTGATTTCCACAGTATATATTATGAACTGTAATATAAAATTCACAACTGTGATGATACAAATATTTTTGGTATGCACTTACACATTTTGTATTGTTATTCATGTGAAGTTCTGATTGTGAGACTGAAAAATTGTTTGCTCTTGTCCCCCAGTTCATGAGTTCTGATGAGATGAAGAACAATGTCGAGGTGCTCTCGCGCCTTCAGGTGAACTTAGAGGCTGCTCGTGACGAACTGGAGAAACTCCAGGATGAGGAGCGACTGTTGGAGTGGGAGGTGTCCACCTTCCCTCAGCTCAACAACATGTTCCAGCTGAAGGAGCCTTACGACAAACTCTGGAGAACAGCCTATACATTCCACTTGAAGAATGAACAGTGGACCAATGGTAGACATTGATAAGTTTGTTACCTTCACTTGGAGTAACATATCATTAATATTATTTTTTTTTCTGTCATTTTCCTTATACTTTGACATATCAAATTTGTGCCAATTGATAAACCTTGTTTAACCCTTTAATCCGTGTCCGCAGTGCTTGAAAAACTGGCTGAGAACACACATTTCTCATTCCACTTTCAATATCTGTTGTAAACACAAGCCTCAAACGCGATCATGAGCAAAGACATTTGTGATCACCATTGTCCTAAATGCCCTTGCCCTAGAGCGACCTATTACATATATTTTTGGCTGTGGTGGATGCCTAGGCCTGGAGTAAGTGTGTCAGCCCTGTCTACCAGGCTGTGGGAAATTTCTGCTTTTATGACAAAAGTGTCAAACTGTTTGTTGTGATGAACTGTAGTTGTCTTGCTCTACATAAGAAATTGGCAATAAAAATGAAACTTATCTTGTGTCAAAAAGGGTTAAACTGCATATTGACACAATATTTTTGTTGACAGGTCCATTCCAAGCACTTAACTCCGAGGAGATTGAAACCGAAGTAGGAGAGATGTGGCGTACAATGTACAAACTGACCAAGAGCTTTTCTGACCAGCCAGGCCCTCGACACATTGCCAATAATGTCAAAACTAAAATTGACAGGTTCAAGAACAACATGCCCATCCTCTCAACCATCTGTAACCCAGGTATCAGAGATCGTCATTGGGAACAGGTGAGATATTTTGGATGCTTTCACTTTGTTTTAGATTGAAACTCTCTTAAATAAGTGTAGTGTCTATGGTCTAGTGGTTGGGCCACTGGACTCAGGATTAAAAATAATAGGTTCGAATCCTGCAAGGTCCATTGTTGTTGTATGAAAGACAATTTACACACATTTCCTGACTCAACATGAATTATAATAACTAAGGACAGTAGATGTCATTTTTAAAATGTTAATTGATAAGACTGAGAGTCTAGACAGCTACCTTATATGCCTCTTACAAAATAGATACATGAGTGCCTTCTTTCAGTCTCCAACTCCTAGGGTAACAATGGATTGTAAAGTGCTTAGAGCCTGTTCTGTATAATTATATTATCCTATAGTCAAGGAGAACATGTAGCATTATTAGAAATAAGAATATTCCTCTATTAATACTCACCACAGATGGCTTTTCTGTTATTGTAGAATAAAAACAGATATGGCATATTGATACCTTGAAAATTTGATAGTTAATATTCAGTTATTGTTGGTAATAATAATAATAATAATAAAGGACCGTAGGGCTCGAAGCTCTTTACAGAACCAAAATGTTTAGCAGCACACACGAAATATGCCTGTAAAGTTTGTAAGGCCTTTGGAATTTTAGTGAGATTACAGAGCAGTCTGAGATAAACAGATGTTTCTTCAGCAATTATTTCAAGGCAAAATAGTTTTGCATTTTGATGAAATACTTACAGTCGGGCAGTATGAAATGGACAGATGTTTCTTGAGGAATTATTCCAAGCCAAGATGGTTTTGCATGTTGACGAAAGCTATTTGCAGTCAGAATTTAACCATGTTGTCCAATATTAACCATGGCAAATAATTCCTTTATAGCGTCTATTTGTATAATATATTCTGTTGGACATTGCAAGTAGTAATGATCAGTGCATGTACCTTATGCTTAACAAAACTTCTTCACAGATGAGTGAAATTGTTGGGTTTGACATCCGCCCAAAAGAAGACACATCACTTGCCACTATGCTGGAATATGGCCTGCAGAAACACCTTGAAAAGTATGAAATATCACATTTGACCTCAACCTTAAAATTTCTTTTTTTTTTTTTCTTTGTGATACCTTAGTTGGTTTTTTTTTTTTAAATAATAAACAGATTTAACCTGATGAACCCTTCCTCCAGGTATATCAAGCTTCCCATTTTGAGTCCTCTACCACCTGGTTTTCCAGGTACATCTAAAACAAAAGACACTTCTTGTTCTTGCTACAAAAGTATTAGTACTGAATAGGGAATGCGAATGGTAGCACCCATGAAATTTGTTTTACATGGGTAAAACATGCTTAATTTTCAGAAAGTTTCATTGTTGTAATTGTTCCTTGTATGTATTACTAACACTAACACACTGCAAGCCTAGAATACCTGTAGCTTGCTCAGAGAGCCTAGGGAATAGGGGACAGCAGGATGGAGAATCTAGGTTTCAAAGAGTTAAAGTGCTGTGTTTGTTTATGCTTCGTGACTAGCTGTTTATTTATCGTAGAGAAAGCTATGTAAGGTTGACACCAGAATATGAAAGGATTAAAGTAACTTGTAGAGTCTGATGAAATACACACTTTATAAACAAATGGGTATTTCTGAAAGATTGGAGGAGATTGGAGCCAGTGCAGCTAAGGAATACTCTCTGGAAAAGGCTTTGACTAAGATGAAGGATGACTGGAAGGACCTCACATTTGAACTGGTGCCATACAGAGAGACAGTAAGTCTGTTGACCCATTTTCCATTTGTTAACCTTATATGCGTCAGAAGCAACTGCTTGCATGTTAGTCTCTCTGTAAGGATTATTTATTCATGTTCAGAGCATGAAGTTCAGACCTGATGTCAATATCCCATTCTTGGATATTGTACATGCACATGACCCTTGACCCGAATTTCTACATATGAGATGTGACACGATGATATCAGGTGCTCGTCAAGTTTTGAGCATATGGAGTTATTGATATCACTGTGAAGATTATTCATTTCCCTTTCAGTGTGTGAAAAAAGTATTGGTCTAGCTTAGGTAGAAGTTGAGATATTGGCAATTAAAGACGATTGGGTGACCGGTTGCTGCAACTGAATTCAGTGAGAAAATGGCCGATCACTTTTGTAAATCCTTCTTAACCTTTGTTAGGCCTTGCCACTAAATTACAATTTTTGGGCCTTTACTTGCTCTGTTTCAGTCAGTTGAACTCTGAAATGCATTTTTAGATTGATATAGAAGGGTTTGGTGAAGAAAAAAAAAAAAAAAATTAAAAATGCATTCACTGTTGAAAAACACATGATTTCTCTGGTCAACTCAGTTTGACGAGCGCCTGATTTCATTGTGTCGCGTCTCAGATTTCTAAGATGCACTTTTGGTTTTCAATAACATCATTGACCGCTGCACCCCAGAAAAATACCGCAGTTTGTCCCAGTAGTTTTCTTCTAAGTCTTAAAGAAAGCAATAAACAGAGGCTGTAAGATCCTTCATGATGACAGAATCAAATCATTAAGAAATTTAAATAACTTTAATGCTCTTCTGTTTTAGATTTCAAGAAAAATAAATTTAAAAAAGAGAAGAAGTGGAAATGATGTCATCTTTATTAATCAGAAGAACTGTGTAACAAATTTGTTCATAAAATTTTATCCAATCAGGGCGTGAGCATTCTGAGTGCCCTGGATGATATCCAGACATTGCTGGATGACAACATAATCAAGGCACAGACCATGAGAGGCTCTCCCTTCATCAAACCATTCGAGAATGAGATGAAAGAGTGGGAGGAGAAACTGTTGCTGATGCAAGACATCATTGATGAATGGTTGAAAGTGAGTTTTTAGCTTATAATTTATTCTACATCTACCTGTCTCCCCTCCATAACCTTTCCAGTTCCCATTTTTTCACCCACCAGTCCACCAGCTTGTAGAATTCAAATTGACTTGCAAATTCTATGGAAATTTAATAAAGATGGATCACATTAGTGTATGTGAAATTTGTTTTAAGTTTTTGTTTAACAGTGTCCATTAAAATGTGGAATTAGTGGTGCTTGTTTCCCAAGTAAACTTAAGATCCAAATGAACCGTGAACAATATAGAGATGTTTTAGATCAGTATGGTCAGATATTCAGTGAAAAATTAAATCACCTCAAGATTCAAATAACTTTCTCATTGAGATTTTATTTATTTCATGACTTAAGTTTTCCCTTTTTTTTTTTTTTAAGTTTTCTTGGATCTGGAGATAGAGATGTTAATTTCTGTTTGAATATTCAGTATTAATTTGCTTTGAGTATGTATTTGATAATTCACACCTTCAGCTCATCTGACATTCTCAAAATATTTAGCCACAAATAGTAGGACTATGGGGAACCATCTAGAAAAGTTCCTCTGAGAACATTTAAGCAGCTCAGTTTGAATTAAATTTAAAGTCAGCCAGTTTTAGTTTCTTTGACTTTGTTTTTAGTAACAGACATTTGACTCATTATACTGAATAAGAGGAGCTAGTGTATGTTTTATGACAGAGTTCAGAGCTCTGCTATGAGAAAGTTTAACAAATTAGTGATGGACCTTTCAACAGCAACGTTAGCTGTTGACTGTTCTCTTGTTTACCCATTCATCAATCAATTTTGGTTATTATTATTGTTGTTCCACCGTCCATGTTCACTCCCTTAGGTGCAAGCCACCTGGCTGTACTTAGAACCCATTTTTAGCTCTGAAGACATCATGGCCCAAATGCCTGAGGAGGGGCGCAAGTTTGGCATTGTTGACAGTTATTGGCGGGACATCATGAGTGAAACCAGCAAGGTAAATTACCTGAGAACATCTCTCACAATTGATTGGTTCAACCACCTCAACATTTATGAGATATTTCTTTTATTTGCTATACCATTTTCAAGGAAACAAAAAGTTATGCAATGTTTCTGACTCTCAGGAAATAATATTTTGTCTTTGACTATCAAATTCAACTGACAAAGTTTGATTTACCTACATGTACCTCTTTTTTATATGATAATCAAGGCATCAGTTGTTGCTTTCTGTTTTGCTAGAAAAAAAGTCAGTAAGAGACGGCAGCTACAAACTTATTTTAATTTTAATGAATGATGATATTGAGAATTTAATTAAATCTGCCTTCCCCTGAGTAAGGAATAGAAAGAGGAAAAAAACATATTTTTTCTTTTAATTCTGAATTCTGACTTTGTAGATGCCCATTCCTGTTTATGTGTGAACATGCACAGTGAATTGGTAGGCCTGCTTAGTTTCTGCTATTTAGATCTCTACAGGTTTTAGTTTTATTGTTTACTTTCATTGACTTCAGGATACCAACTGCTTGGTGGCGACAGGACAGAACAACATGCTTGGGCGTTTACGAGAGGCTAACACATTGCTAGAAGAGATCCAGAAAGGGCTCAATGCTTATCTGGAGAAAAAACGTTTATTCTTCCCCAGGTTTGCTTTCCTTTTGTCACAAAAAATAGGCCTAAACATTTTTTTTTTGTCAGTAGACCTGTCTCGATTAGCGTATTCCGCGAAACCCCCGGCGTCTATTTTTGGTAGGGGGGCAGGCGACCACGCTGCCCCTACTCATTGAGCTTTTGAATCGAAAGAATGGTTAACAAAACATGCTGTTAGGGCGGGTGCAATTGCAATTCAAGGCGAAAAGATCATGGG
>JBCAUA010000012.1:2249603-2280292 GCA_038406235.1 Peronia verruculata | reverse complement strand
GCGTAAGAGCAACGAAAGAGATGTAAACATTACCGGACGCTCCCAGCGTCCGCCTGGCGTAATGAACGTGACTCTCGGACGGTGCCACCGTCCGATGGGCCTTAAAGAGTTAAGGAATCAGAGTAAATATAATTCTAGCTTTGCATCAATGCCTGATTTCTTTCTTTTGTATGTGACTCATTGTGTGACCATGTTTTCCCCATGATTGAGTGAATGAAGTCAGTTTGGTGACTGAACTTCAGAATATATTTTTGATTTTAACAGTGCTAAAGAAGTTGTAGAATCAAAGTGTTATAATTGTCATACACACAGAAGACAAAGTTAAGTAGCTTGTTAACAGGTTGAAGTATTATGATCATGGAATTTTGGATGTAATGATGTGGTATGTGATGAGTTATTGGTGTGTTTATCATCCTTGATATCTCTGCATATCTGTAAAATGGAGTGAAATGATTTGATGTCAGTTTTTTTCATATGTTAAATTTTTGGCATCAGCGGAAATAGATGTACTTTATTCAGTAAAAAAAAAATATTTTTTGTGCCAACATATTGTCCTCAAACTTTCCTCCTGTGATTTGAGGATCACTAAAATCCAGTTTTCTCAATGAAACATACATGTGACATCCGACTCATTTCAGTTGATTATGTGATGTGTGTTTATTGGGCGGTTTTGAAAAAAAAAAGTATCTAGTTCATCTTATTTGACTGACCATTTGATTCAGCAGTTATTGTTGTTGTTTTTTTTCCTACGCTGACAGGGTATGGTTGAAAAGTGGCTGTTACAAGTTGAAGATGTGATGATCAGCAGCTTGCGGAAAGTCATCACCCAGTCAGTATCGGCATACAAGACCACTGCCCGCAAACGCTGGGTGGTGGAGTGGCCAGGTCAGGTTGTCTTGTGTGTCAGCAGCTTCTACTGGACAACTGAA
Organism: Peronia verruculata; assembly: GCA_038406235.1. Lineage (NCBI taxonomy): Eukaryota > Metazoa > Mollusca > Gastropoda > Systellommatophora > Onchidiidae > Peronia > Peronia verruculata. Next base: position 2,279,363 of record JBCAUA010000012.1, on the reverse strand, counting down.
GTCACGGACGCCATGAAGACCAAAGATGGACTGAAGGTGAATAGATAAAAGTTTATAAGATCAAGATGAGGGATTGTTTCTCAGTCCTTTAGAATGAAAAAAAAAAAAAAATAATAATGTTTAAAAGGAGAAAAACAAAGAAAGAGATGAACAGAATAAGAGGAAAACAAAATAAATAAATCAAAGAAGGCATAAAGTTTGTTAAGAAAGTTGGAAAGAGAGATAGGGAGAAAAAGAGAGAAAAGAAAGAATGAAAGAAAGGAAGAAAAAAGGAATAAAAGACTATAAGGAAGAATGAAAAAGGCAGAAAGAATTTAAAAAAAGAGGAAAAGAGAAAGAAAAAGTTTTCCCACTGACACACTTAGACGTGCAAATAGTGTTGTTTCTTGTCTTTTCAAATGATGTCTTCTTTGGTGTTGTGTAACATAAATTTACAATACAAACATACACATACAAACTTGCCCATACACCTATATGTATGTGCACACACACATACATATACAGACTTGCATGCATGTATGTTTTCTCAGACACACACACACAGAAACAAAAACTTGCTTGTACATTTATACACATACATATGTCTGTCTCCTGATGTTCCTTGCCAGTTATAGGAATGCCTTTCAAATTTTACCTCTCAGATTTACCTTGAGCGCTGCAACCGTCAAATTGACCAGATTGTCGAACTGGTGAGAGGAAAACTGGAGAGTGGAACCAGAATTACCCTGGGAGCCCTTACTGTCATTGATGTACACGGTTGGTTTCAGAGAAGAAAATGTTATCCCTTTAACATGTAAAGTTGTTCATACAGCCAGTGTAAAGGTTTCATTACCGGCACAATGCAATCAGTTTTTTCCTATTATTTCTTTCATAAATTATTTTCATCCCTGTCTTTTCTTGAGTCAATGATTTTGCTTTGCAGTTCCATATTACCGGACATGTCTTTTTTTTTTTGTTTTTTTGTACTAGATCTACTTCTATGATGTGCAAAAAGAATAAACTATTTTACCTCACATTATTGAAAGAATTAAATGTGTCCAGAAAATATATCATAAAAATGTTTGGAAAGCTATTGGTAATTAAAGAGCAAAGTGTCTGTTTGGACATGCAATTATTGTATCCCACATTTTGTCCCTGTAGGTTTATTTTACTATTCTCACATCATTATATAAATCTGATACTTATTTTCACAAGATGCAGAGACCAGGATTTAAATTTTTCTTAACTCATAAGCATCAAGGGACCAATTTGATAAGACTCAAGTACAAGATTTTGCCTAAGAATTCCTCTTCTAACAGTATACAAGGGACAAAATGTTGTTCATGACAAAATATATCATCTTAAGGCATAAATTGTCATTGAATATGATTAGAATATATCATCATTGAAATCCTGATACTCCAGCACTTTCTCTTGATATTTTTAGGTTTATCAAATGATGTGCGTGATACATCACAAGTATATTTTGAAAAATGCACCTATGGCATAAGATACACACTCAACATTTATATGAGCAAAGACAGAGTTATGCCAGTAAAGCAGAGCAGCTATGGAAATATAATCATCAGAAATGATAGGCATTATGTTTGTCCAAGTCTTGAGATCAGTAATAGTTTATATTAACAAATTGACATTACTGTTTTGTCATTGCTGCATACAATTTGTGTCTTTCTCCTAACAGCCCGAGATGTGCTCGCCCTCCTGAAAGAAAACCAGATCACCAGTCCACAAGACTTCAACTGGCTGTCCCAGATGCGCTATTATTTCAACGGCAAGGACATGTTTGTACACATGATCACCACAGAGATTGCCTATGGCTATGAGTACCTGGGCAACTCCCCACGTCTTGTCATCACACCTCTCACAGACAGGTGTTACAGGTAATGCAGATTTTCACTTTTCTTTCCTCTCTATGATCTCTTACTCCTCAGGATAGTCCAATTGGACAGTTTTATAAGTTTTGAAATCAGAACATTGCCTGTCTTTTTTTTTTTTTTGATGACCCTTTACACCATAGAACAGTCTTCCTTAACCCTCAGAACCCTGCCCTACTGAGCCTTGCAGCACCCTGTGCCTGGGCTCCTGAGCAAAATATGGTATAAAACCAGATCCAGTGCAACCAATACACGACATAACTTAACAAACACATTGTTATTACAACAAAACAATAGAAATGTAACATGGCCTACCTTCACCACTGTCCAAATCATCTAAATTTTCCAGAATTTTGGCAGCTCTAAACAGCTGTGACCTAGCCCTGTTCGTTCCAAATGTGGAAGGTTCATTGGTTGCGCGCTTCATCTTGAAAATCCATGTTAATATTGCTCTAAAAATCACCACAATGTGCACAAGGGGGCTGCCATCTTGGCCTCATTTAACTAATACTAATCTCGCAGTGAATAATGTAAAAATATGTGATTGGATGGTTATTTTTACACTGAGGCCCCTCATTATCTCATGTGTTGTGATGACTACCCCAATCCCGATGAACCGGGATTACGCCATTTGTAAAACTCGCGAGTCCCGGTAGACCGGGAATTCAGGTTCACGGGGTTAATAGTTTTGGGATCATGAATTGTTTTGATTATAAATCATTATGCCATGAAAAATTTTGCAAACTGGACAGTGAATTCTTTAACCTGTGCCTTTCCTAGTCAGTATTATATTTGGGATATAGCATAAGCAGTGGTTTTCATGTAAAATACTGTTGGCAAGAAATTACATGAGAGGTTTTCCATTTGTAAGTCAGAACTGAGAAGTAGCAAAAGCTAGTTATGTTCTGAGAAAGCATTTTTCATAGTTATCTTCAGGAATTATGTGACCAGAGAGATTGATATTGCAATCTTGAAAACTGAATTGTTAAGCTTCTGGTTTTGGCATGGGTACATTGGCTTTAGTTTCACAGTAAGTAGTCTTGAGATTGTTGAAATCTAGTAGCTCATCCTGTACATGTTATGCCTATTCATTTGAAGAGTTTTTATGTCCAGCCTATTGTTTATTGTGTTTCAAAATATTTTACCTTTGTTTATTGTTAAAAGCCGCAAATTCTGTTTTGAATTGAGAAAGAGTCACTATAGCCAGATTGTATGTCTGAAAAAATGGTCATCAAGAGTCTGTTTCCAGTTTGAACAATCAGAGGATTCATTGAGGTTGACTACAATTTATAGTATACTGAATTAATTGGCTTTCATTTGTGATAAGGAGAAATTAAGTAGACAGCTCTCTCTAATTTCAGAACTCTGATGGGAGCCCTCAAACTGAACTTGGGAGGAGCACCAGAGGGGCCAGCTGGCACTGGCAAAACTGAGACCAGTAAAGATTTGGCTAAAGCTGTAGCCAAACAGGCAAGCTAAAACATACCTATGTTTCCTCACTATATTTGCCACAGTAAGGTTAAGACTTCACTTTCATTAAAAAGAATGCTGCTAATTGCTAGTGAAAATATAACATGAATTTAATATAATTGATTATCACAGACAACCAAATAGCAGAGAATCATGTTTTCATGTAATTGAGTAAAAAAGTCAAGTAAATGGTGTCACATTTAATTATTAAAGTTTGGCACATTTTAGAAACAGCTCCTTCAAGGCATTCATCCTTAATGAATTTCTTGTGAATTTTATTCCTCATATTCATCATGAGATATGGTAATTGTTGCTGATTCATCCCCACAGTGTGTTGTATTCAACTGCTCTGATGGTCTGGACTACAAAGCCATGGGGAAATTTTTCAAAGGCCTGGCACAGGCAGGAGCCTGGGCTTGTTTTGACGAGTTCAACAGAATTGAGCTGGAGGTGTTGTCTGTGATCGCCCAGCAGATCCAGAGCATCCAGCAAGCCATTGCCGCCCACCTCAAACGATTCATCTTTGAAGGAACAGAACTCTCTCTCAACCCAACCTGCACCATCTTTATCACTATGAATCCTGGCTACGCTGGCAGACAGGAACTGCCAGACAATCTGAAGGTACACAGTAAACCTTATTTATTAACTGTCAGACCTGGAAATGACAGAATTACTGTCTCTTTGATTCTTAAGATTGATAATACTTAGAGAGCCTGGTAGGCAACTGCATTGTATGTTTCTCAGGAAACTGATAATGTACTAGTGTTTTCATTGGGCCTGTGGGAATAAGAATGGACTTTAAAGCATTCTGTGCTTGTACACTGTATGGTGATAACTCTATATATGTCTTATGACCAAGGCAAATGAATCGGAAGGGGCAATGAAGATATATGGCTGTGTTTGGTTGTTTTTAACTGCTTTCCAAAGAAGATACTAAATTTTTTTTTTCACAAAATAACAGTTTAACCTTTTTCCATCTAAAAGAAGAAATATTTTGGTATCATAGTCGGAAAATAGTAAAAAATGGTCAAAAACAGCTGTGACTTGAACTCACCCGGTGCGACTTCCGACTCTTTTGGCCTGGGAGCAAGACATGTATACTCTTTATTATGATTATTATTGCTTTGTGTCAATGTCTGGTCTTCTCTTGAAAACCGGTGCCTAAAAAGTTAAACAGATGGGTCATATGTCAAAGGAGCCTGTTGTAGAGATAGACTTTACTAGCTGTGAAGTTATTTGAATTTGTTTTGAGTGTTGGTCTCTTACCACAAAAGAGTTATAGTTGAATAATTTTTTCATCTGTGTCAAGCATTTTCCTTTTCATTACCACTATAAACTCTAAACATGATAAATTTGGCATTTGGCTCATTTTATCCAACCACATGACATAGTATTTATGCAGGCATGGTCATTATATTGCATTCCTGCAGTAGTAAAATATCATAATTAAATTTTAATTGGACTAGATTAGATGCATTTGATCTATTGGTGCAAAAAAAGTTAACACAGAACTTAAACTTCAGTTTGAAATTTCTATATCCAACATTCAGTGGTATTGATTTTGGTAAACTGATATGAATTATCCCAAGGCTGGTCAATAAAATGTCTGAAATATTTTTTTCCCCCATTAAAAGGTGTTGTTCCGAACAGTAGCTATGATGGTCCCAGATTATGGGATGATTGGTGAAATTCAGCTGTACTCCATGGGATTTGTGGATGCCAGAAGGTGAGTGGGTCACATAAACATATAGAACATCTGCCCAGGTGACAATTGCCATTTTTTAGAAGCATTAATTGTATGAGAAACAGTAGCATATTATTTTTTTTTTTTCCTGTTTGGCTGACTTAATGCTTTATTGAAGTTGAGTTTACAGAAAAGTTAAGGTGGTTCATAAATACAGCAGCAATTTGTTTATGACTTGATTATTTTCTGGCCAAGACTTTCTTTAAAAAAATTAAATCAATAGTGTTGAAAGTCAGTATTATTTCAGTTATATCTGTATAATTTTAACAGTCTGCAATATAAGTTGTATAGAGAACGTATTTTCCTTCATTATCTCAGTCCATAAGTTTTTCTTCATTGAGCCAAAATTTTCACTAAATGTTCAGCACATGTAAGAGAGAGAAATCCAACTGATTTTAAGCACAATATTCTCTACCTGTATAATAAGAGTTTTCATAAACTTGATCACTAAATACTTAACATTGTTTCCATGACATGCTTGAGATCACTCACTCGCACCCTGTGGTTGTCATCTTTATGAAACAACTCTCTTGCCAAAATAAAATGATGAACTCTTTGGTCATTTGAAAAGACAAAAATGAAAAACATAGCTGTTGGATAAAAAATTTTAGAAAATTGTTGATACTTCATCCTTGAATAATTAGAATATTATGTATATTATGTAGTGTGTCACATGTTTTCATATTAAGTATGATTTTCAGATATTATATAATAGATATAAATACTTATATTTATTAATATCAATATATTATTCATACTATGAATGATATGAAATGGCCATAAATATACTGATGCACCATTGAATACAGACTCAGACAAACTATGAGTCAACATGACATGTCTTTTGCTCCAGCTTGGCCAACAAAATTGTGGCTGTGTACCGCCTGTGCTCCGAGCAGCTGTCCTCTCAGCATCACTACGATTACGGCATGAGGGCTGTCAAATCTGTGCTGACAGCTGCAGGAAATCTCAAACTGAAATATCCAAATCAAGACGAAGCAGTGTTACTGCTGAAAGCTATCAATGATGTCAACTTGCCCAAATTTTTAGCCCAGGTAAATTTAGTTTAAACAGGTCAGAAGAATCACATGAATATGCAAAGACTGCATTCACAAAGTCAGGGACTCTCTTATCTAAAAACACAAAATGTCTAAAAAGATAGGAAGATTCACAGTTTCAGTGATAAAGTGTTGTGTGACAGAGAGTGAAGAACAAAATAGCAAAGGACAGGCCCAAGCAGTACTCTTGAACACGGTGTAGACAAGAATAGGGTGTCTTTCATCTTGTGTGTAAAATCATGACATAATATTCTCATACTGAGACTGGTCTCTCTTTTCAATATTGAATTGTTGAACATGTGGTATCACGGCCTAGCAGTTGGGCGTCAGACTCAGGATCTGAAGTTCCATGTTCAAATCCTGACAGGTCCTAACATTTTGTCCTTGGGAAAGGCAATTTACTCACATTTCCTGACTTCACCCAGGTTTGAATGGATACTCGACTATAGACAGTCACTGATATTGTTAGACTGATAAGGATTTGAGCGCCTAACAGGCATCCACCTTGTAGGCTTCCCAGGAAGCTGAGAACATTTATGAGTGTCTTCTTTGGGTCTGTCGGGGTAATAATAGATTGTAAAACGCTTAGAGCCTGTAATTACGGGAATACGTGCTATATAAATACTCTCTATTATTATTATTATTATAAAATATTGTTTTAAAAAAAAAGAGAAGTCTCTGTAAAAAGATTATGAAAGCCTTGTTTTGACGCTATTCATGATATCTTTTGTCTATTTGCATCTAAGTGTGAATATATCTGATATATAATAATGCTGTATTTCATCAGCTGCCAAAGAGGATGACACTGCTGGTTTTTAATTCATGTTAATCCTCTGTTTGTCAAAATTTCAGAACTATTTTGCACTGTCAAAATTTCAAAACTTTTTTGTAGGTGCACAAATTATAATCTGCTTGCAATGAATTGTCTTTAAGTTGCAGTTAGGTTGCCATTTTATTGTTTGACACCACACACAAAAGTTTTGGGTTTTCATTCTCTCTTTAACTCAGGTATTTCTGTTTAAAAAAAAAGGCAGTAATGGAGAAGGGTTTTCTGTGCTGAGATAAATGCCAGGTACAATAATTGTCTCTCAGCTACAGCACATTGGCTTATTATTTTCTTGTCCTCCACACAATCAGGATGTACCCCTGTTTGAGGGCATCATTAGTGACTTGTTCCCCGGCATACAACTGCCCCAGCCAGATTACGGGGTCTTCCTGGACACCATGAAAGAAAACATCACCAAGCGTCAGTTACAGCCTGACCAGTTCTTCATCGACAAAGTCATACAGGTAAAGATAGTGCTGAGTGAGACAGAAAATATATGAGGTAGCACATGTTTGGATTTGCATTTTGTTGAACAGAAGAATGCATTTGAGAGAATGTCTGTGTAAACAAAGATTTTAACAACTAGCCGTTAATGATCAGAAGATGGCAGGAGACTGTAATCATCATGTAATCGGTCATGAATTTCTTCTTTCTCATATGTGATGTCTCTTGATTGCTACTAGTGCTGATCCCAGTAAGGTTGTGGCAACAATATAATGAACAATATAGGACCTGTGACTGAATAAATCTGGCAACCCACATACTTGTCTGGCCCTCCATTGAAGATTATCACTGTTAATAAGCAGACAAAATTGGATTTGATTTTCTGTAATTACATTGAATAAAATACGCAGGAGGATGTAGGCCAACTTGAAATTTATCATTCTACTAGACCTTTTCACAGTCAAAATATGTGATAAAGATATTCACATGATCAACTACAATACCATGACAGATTTCAGTAACTGTCATGATCAATCAAGCGCAGACATATTTCAGAGAGTAATGAAGTGCTCCTTCTTGTTGTTTTTATTTTAAGTGAGACAACAGGAATTTCAGCACATGTGGCTTATCATAGAAAACTGGGAAATCTATTTTTGTTTTAATTTAAATTAGAATGAAGCAGAATGGAGCAGTTCCTCTTGAGTAGCTGATATAAAACTTTTGATTTTACCTAATTCGGGATGATTATTCTGTATTGTAATCTCGCAGAGTAGACTTTGCCGTGGATGACTTCTAACTGTGAAAAATGTGTAATACATATATACATGAGTATTTTAAAACAAATGGTAGATCATAATAGCAGATTGACAGCATATCGAGAAATTTAATGTTAATCAATAGCGCAGTTCAACAGGTGAAGGTAAATAACTTTTTACTGAAACAGAACCTTATTGTTTGATGTGTACAAAATTATGTTTCTGAGTTGTGTTACATTTTGGTGACTCTAAAAAAATCCACATTTTTACACTCTCAAATGAAACTTATTGAAACATGTTATCAGTTTAGAGCAAGTTTTTTGTCTCTTTACATATCTATATATGCAGAGGACACAAATGCACACTGCTTGGGAGATTCATGAAACAGTTATATGATTTAAATAACTGTTGGGTATATGTTCCATTGCTGGGTGAAATGAGCTGATACTAAGTTTTTTTCTGTTTAGAGTTATTGCTGATCAATGGAAAATGGAATGAATGCCCTTTGCTTTGACTGAGAAATAATTGAACAATGACTCCTCAGTGTGGAAATATCTATACTCAGAGTCAACTTCTGTGACTCCATGGTTCAGTGAATTACAATTTTCCAGACATTTTCCCTTTTGACATTGACTGATTTCACCAAGTTATGCAACACATCAGATATGGTAGTTTGTGTTGGGATTTTTTTTTTTTTCAGGCCAATCTTTTGTATCAACAACTCAGGCATTTTTATCAGCTTGTGACACAATCTCTGCAAATTGATATTCTTCACTGAGTCATTTCTTAAATGTATTCATTACAAAATTATGTCATTATGTAACACCTTCCGTAAAAGAAATGATCTCCATTCCACACAGGTCTATGAAATGATCTTGGTGCGGCATGGTATGATGATCGTTGGTGAACCACTGGGAGGAAAGACCCAGTCGTACCAGGTACTTGCTGACACACTCGGAGACTTGATGGACTCTAAGTTGTATGATGAATACCGCACCATTTACCGCATCATCAACCCAAAGGCCATCACTATGGGGCAACTTTATGGTTGCTTCGACCCGGTTTCACATGAATGGTCAGACGGTACGTAATGAAAAGTCATAAGGTCATTTTCTTTACTACATGTATAAGAAATCGTACTAATGTAATGTAGACCCAAGTAAGCACAGGAAGCTTTTTTTGTATAGAATATGTGGTATATAAATGTGATTAGCTAGTGTCAGTGTAGTCATCATTATTATTATTTTTATTACTGTTATTCTCGTATGCCAGGTGTTTTGGCCAACACTTTCCGAGAATATGCCAGCAGTCAAGACAGTAACAGAAAGTGGATTTTGTTTGATGGTCCTGTGGATGCAGTGTGGATTGAGAACATGAACACTGTCTTGGATGACAACAAAAAGGTGATGAGAAAGCTTATAATGTTTATGAAGACTGAGGGGAAAAACCACTTATGACCACTTTTCACAAATGCGAAAAAAACAACAAAAAAAAAAAAACAGTATTGTCTTTAAATACTTTTAAATACTTTTAAGTCTTTATATACTTTTATGTGTTTTGTTTGTCGAAGTTATTGATTTAGACCATTTTTGTGATCAACAGTTGTCATTCCAGCTGATCTTTTTGGGTGGGGCAGTTAAGTGCAGGATTAAATCCATGGGTGGTATCCTTGATAATATTTAAGAAAATGGTCATCTGTTGTTTTCCCCCCTTATTTTTCGAATACGTAGAAATATGCTTTTTTTTTTTCTAATTAATGAATTTAACACTTTGTCAGTCAGTAAAACTTGAACTATGTTGTTCAGTTATGTATAAATCTACATATTTGATTTACATTTCTTTTCATAATGTTTAAGAAAATGGGACCGAAGTGACCAAACAAGGGAGATTATTGTGCATAATATGTATATTTCACACTAATTCTGTGTTTGTACAATGTAAATGTCAGAATCTTCTAATGCCATTCTTGTTCTCCACTGCATGGCTGGATGTGATGAGATATGCGATATCATCTAAATTACTTCTAGTATGAGCAATATAAATGTCAGAGTTTGCTGATGACGGTCTTGTTTCTTTGTGCAGCTGTGTCTGATGAGCGGTGAAATTATCCAGATGAGCAACAAGATGAACTTGATCTTTGAGCCAGCGGATCTTGAGCAAGCTTCCCCGGCCACTGTGAGCCGTTGTGGTATGGTCTACCTGGAGCCCCACATCATGGGCTGGCGTCCTAGTGTGCAGTCCTACCTCATGTACCACCTGCCACAGAAACTCAAACAGGAGCAGAAGGAGCTGGTGCATGATCTGTTTAACTGGCTGGTAGGTCATAACACGCTAGCAATAAGTGTCTTGAATATCCATCATGAAATGACAGTGTAATAATATTTAGCATTTAAGATTTACTATGGTCAACTTTTCAAGTGCCTGTATTGCTTGGCTATTCTATTCTGTTATGAGATGCGACATGATGAAATCAGGCGCTCATCAAACTGAGCCGACCGGAGAAATCACATGTTTTTCAACAGTGAATGAATTTTTAACCCTTCATCAAGCCCTTCTATATCAATCTAAAAATGCATTTCAGAGTTCAGTTTACTGAAAAAGATCAAGTGAAAGCCCAAAAATTGTAATTTTGTGGCATGGTCTTACAAAGATAAAGAAGGATTTACAAAAGTGATTTGCCATTTTCTCAATAAATTCAGCACCAGCAACAGATCACCCCTATCATTTTTAATTGCCAATATCTCAACTTCAACATGAGATAGAACAACCATTTTTTTCACACGCTGATAGGGAAATGAATAACCTTTATAGTGATACCAATAACTCCATATGCTCAAAGATTGATGAGAGCCTTATTTCATCGTGTTGCGTCTCATATGTAGCAAGATGGTTTGGAAACAAAATCAGGCCTCCTCACTTTAAGGTTGTAATAATAAATTTGTCTTTGGCCTCTTAGGGATATTGACAATGAAGCAAGAATTTGTGTATATGAGACAAGCTGTGATATGATACCACACTCTTAAACTTAAGTTAATGTTGACTCTCATCATCTAAGTGTTACTGAAAAACTGATGTCTTTTTGCATCTCTGTACTTCAGGTTGAGCCTAGTCTGGACTTTGTGAAGCGTCACTGCAAAACGTTCATCAACACTTCAGAGATGCACCAGGTGCAACAGCTGATGAAGCTGTACACAGCAATGATGGACGAGATCATCGACACTCTGAACCAGTCTGGCGACGGAGAAGAAGTTGGAGGTGAACATAACCCAGACTTGCTGACACAGCAGCAGGTATACCAGTCATGATTCTTGACATGAAGAATAGCATATTTTTCCTTTTATTTTGTTTCGTAAAGATTTGAAGATTTATTTTATATTTTCACCAAGCTTTGCTCCTTCGTGTTTATTTATTAATGTTATACAAAATGCATTTTGTTTGCTTAATGAGAATGTGTTTTTTTTTTTTTTTGCTTTGAAATGATTGAAAATCTGGGTTATTGTTGTTCTTTTAATTAATAATGTGATTTCACTGTAAAAAAAAACAGAAGAGCAAGAGCAAGGATGATGTGTACCACAATATTGTTTTTCCCACAATAACTGATTTTCTTCCATAATTGTTATCTTTTCTGTTCTCGTAAAAAGCACATTTTGTTTGTATAATCAGACACTGCATCTTCAATGACTAGACATTTTGTCCACAGAGATGTATTACTTTATGCATGCATACTGAACTTTATTGAATGAATTTATCTGAGGCTGTTGTCTTCCTCAGATAACCTTGTGGCTGCAAGGAATCTTTCTATTCTGTCTAGTCTGGACCATTGGTGGCACAGTTATGGGAGACAGTAAGAAAGCGTTTGATGAGTTTTTCCGCACCTTGATCAGTGGTGTGGATGAAAGCCACCCAAAACCAAAGAGCATCAAGATAACAAAGGTACCCAAAAACACAACCAGTCCATTTTTTGTAGATTCCTCTGTCTTCTAATGTGTATAATCTCAGCAAATAAAAAAAGACTGAAAATAAAATTAAATGAAAGAACATTAGATTATGAAATAATATAGAGCAAAACAAAGCAAAGCAAAACAGAATCTAGTAAATAAAATTAAGTTAGATTAATGAAACAAAACATAATAAAATGAAATAAATAAAATCACATAAAATAAAGTAGCATGTGACAAAAATAAATAAAATAAAACAAATAAAATAGAATGAACCAAACCTAATTAAATTAAAATAAACTTTAAAAAAAATAAATGAAATAACAGAGTTGCAAGTTATGAAAAATTCTTTGTTTGTAATCAATAAAACTGCATCCCGCCCTGATTAGATCTTTAATCAAACTCCCTGTCGTCTTCCCCTCCATTCATTGAGTGCAAGTGATTAGTCATTTCTCTTGTGTTTCTTTCCTTGTGCAGAGCAATTCGTTCCCAGAGCGGAACACGGTGTTTGATTATGCCTTCCAGAAGAAAGGAACGGGAGGCTGGATTGACTGGATGGACACCATTGACAAAAGTGCAACAGCGATTCCAGCTGGTGCCAAAGTAAGTATTGACATCACTGGTAGATATATAAGATTTGCACTTGTTTGCTGTTCCTGGTTAGACCTTGGAGGCATGACAGATGACCTGGAGTTCAGTCCCTTTCATTCCTGCCTCTTCTCTCATTTTTTTGGAGGAGATTGATCAGCAACAGGATTGTCCATATGGGGATATTGTCCTTTCATCTCTTTCTTGTTTGCTTTTCCTTCTCCTTCCTTCCAGCGAGTCTTGTCTCTGCAAACCATGATGAGCTTTGGACACGCCCAATCACTTCTATTTACATTATCTGCCTGGGATCAATATTTTATTCTTAAAAATATAAGAAGAAACTGCTTCGGTTCTATTGTTTCTATAATGCTATTTTTTTTATGTGAAATAACAGTATTGACAAAATGGCCAAAACAAAATGAATGGCTTGTCTTTGTACAGTATGTTGTTCAGAGAGCATTTCAGATGTAAAGTACAATAATCGAATTATTATGCACATCAACACCTTGACATATTTAGGACTTGTTCTATTGTACAGTAGATATAAACTTAAAAGTTTGCTTTAGGACATTGTCTGAACTTGTTGGTGGTGAATAGGAAGAGAGAAATTTACAATAAAACAATTATTTTTCAAATGACAAAAATGCTGTGTGGATTGCATAAATGCATATTAATTCTAGAATGATTTACAGCATTTCAATCAGCTTGGGCCTCTGTGTTTGTATTATTATCATGGCTATTAATTTGTATAGCAAACATATATGATGATACAGTTTTTAGCCACTCTGACAAAATCAGTATTTCATCTGTGGTAAGAAAACAACTCGGTTCACTTAACTGAATTTAGAAATGGCATGACAAATTAATTTCATGTTTTAGTAAGCTTTGTTGGCTGTTTTCTTACCTCCCAACTAGGTGAGTGACTTGACAATTCCCACGTCAGAAACAGCTAGGCAGCAATTTTTCTTGAATCTGTACCTGACACACAGTGTCCCCGCACTGGTGATTGGCCCGACTGGAACTGGTAAATCTGCCATCACCAACAGCTACCTGTTGGCTCTGCCTAAGGAATTGTAAGTAAATTCTTTGTTCAATCCACCTCTGCCATATTGGCTGTTGATTAAGATTTTTTTATTACTTCAGAGGCTTCCGACCATCAGCTAGCTCTGGTTGAGGACTTAAAAGAAGATGTTTTTGTGTCCATTGCCTCCCTGTCTGATTGGTAGTTAGTTTGATCAGTAATGTAGATTACTCAAAATGCTAATATCCCATACCAGCTCTGCCCAAAGGATTCTCAAGAAAAAATGTTGAGTCAGCATCTGTGTTCGTGATGAGATGAAATGAAAACAACAAATATTTGATCTGTACCATGTTTGATTGCTGATGTTTTCATTGCAGACAGCATGTAGGTTTTTTATTATTGTCAGATAATTGTATAGACAATGATGTTATTTAACATGGGTGATATGTCTTGATATGCTATATTTCTATTCACTGTTTTTCCTTTATTGGTCAGACAATTTGACATGAGCAGTGTTGTTTGAGACTGTAAAATATGATTGTTTCCTGATAATGGTGTACTTTGCACTCTTAAAATGGTATATTTTGCACTTTTAACCATTACAAGCAATGAAAGTGCTCATTGATATACATGTATTTCATTTTGACAGTTGCATGTTCAGTAGTGCCTGCATTGCTTGCTTTGGCTTGAGGGTTAAATTCTCACTGCTGTGTTTCATTCCTGTTTCAGATACATCCCTAACTGCATCAACTTTTCTGCCCGAACTTCAGCCAATCAGACACAGGACATCATTATGTCCAAACTGGACAGGTCAGTTATTTAATCCTTTCAGCCCCATGCCTTTCATTATACAATTTTCATTTCATTACAAGTAATTCCTGACCAGGGAACATTTGGGAGAAAATTAAAGAGGAGGTAGCGACTGACAGTGCTATACTTTGAGCTGGTATAGTAGAGTAGACTGTCTTATCATCATTAGATGTTGTGAGATCATTTCAAATTCTGAAGTTTGACATTTACAATTTCTATTCACAATAGCAGTGAAATCTCCTCAGTATTGTGGATATTTCATTCTCAGCATGTGATGATGGTCATATATTAAAAAAAAAAGCAGATTAAAAGTCATTTACAAGAAACCTAGCAGTCAAATTATTTCATGCCACAACTTCCATTTTTAGTCTAACCATCAAGCTCAGTCTAATCAGGTCTAATGATCACCATTTCAGTTTTTAATATTCACAACATGTGAAAATTAGACTAGTGGTAAAATTTATCAAATCAATTCCCAGTCAGATTTGTTCATTCCATCCTCTGCATTCCATGCTTTTGCTATTTGCATTTGGTGATTAAACTTCATGGCAATATGGAGCATTGTTGCAGTCAGAGCCTGTGTTTTAAGACCTTGTTAAAATATTTTTACTTGAATGACTTTTCACTGACAATAATGTGTGTCCTCATAATAGGATGTTAGTATCTGTTGTGGCTGAGAATCATGATAATTATCTTAACTAAAATCAGTGAGCTCATTTTGATGTAACCTCTCTCAGGCGCCGTAAAGGAGTGTTTGGTCCCCCAATGGGCAAGAAATCTGTAGTTTTTGTGGATGACCTGAACATGCCAGCCAAAGAAAAGTATGGAGCTCAGCCTCCCATTGAACTTCTGCGACAGTGGATTGATCATGGCCACTGGTATGACAAGAAAGACACATCCAAACTTTTCCTGAATGATGTGGTAAGTTTGAAGGCAGAAAAATCAGAGATATTTTAAAATACTAGCTGGATATGAGTCCACCTTGCCACATTTTAAAACAAAATTTATTACTGTAATACTTCAGACATCACTGATTGTCAAACTGTGTAAAATGACAAATTTAAGTTTGAATTTTCTATGTTGTTTCATTGATTGATGACAATGGTTTTTATGTTTTTCTGAATTATGATAAACAAATTACTGTGGAAGGCATTTTTTATTTTTTCGTAAATTAAATTTCCCTCTAATAATTTTTATCATGGGATATATAGTTCTTAGAATCTGGTGGACATTGGATCACTTCAGGAAGTCTGAGAACATTCTTATTTTGTGAATCTTATGAGACTGGAAACAGGTGGAAAACTATCGTGAAAATTGCATCAGAAATATATTTAGAGGAAAAAGATATGTGGTTTTGTATTGATACCAAAGTGAACAAATGAAACAAAAAATGCACTGCACTGGTCAAGATTTTAGGTCAAAATGGACAGGTGTACATAGATTGAGCTACATCATTGTCATAGTCACCAAAGTCATCGACTCCTTTGTACAAGCATTACAGAGAAAGTTAGCATTTACATCTCATGTATGTTAATCAATTTTTGCCACCCAGTTGTTTGTGAGCGCCATGGGACCTCCCGGAGGTGGACGCAATGACATCACATCTCGCTTCACTCGCCACCTGAATATTGTATCCGTGGATGAGTTTGATGACACCATCATGACCAAGATTTTCACAGCCATCACTGATTGGCACTTCGGCAATGGCTATGATCCCAGTTTTGTCAGAAATGGAAAGGTAGTTAATACTTAGTTCTTTTAAAACTGTCATCGTAACTTCTGTTTCATTCATTTGCAAATCCAATAGCTGCAGTTATTTTTACAGTTTGGTTGGAAACCATATCCCTCTTTTTCTGTTGTTCAGTATTTCTCTCTCTTTCTCTCTTTTTTTTTTTTTTCAAGTCTAAAACTTTCACAGTTGAAGGGGGAAATTCTTGATTGTGTAGCTATATGACTCACATATAAAAAAAAAACATACACTCATGAAAGTGGGATAACATTTTTTTTCTCTTCCAGAAAACATTCAAGACAAGTGACAATGAAAAGCATTTGAAAATATAAAACATGATATCATGAGTTGGTAGAACAACTGCTTATTATATTTCAGCTGCTGGTCTTGCTATCCACAGCTGCAGAAATCATTTCGACACATTAGACCAATACTTACCTGTTTTTGTGTGCCTTATTCACTTAGCTCATGCCTCCTCACTAGCTACATGTTTCTGCTCTGAAGTTTCCATTTTCAGTTCCTTGCTCATGAGTCTGCTTTACTTGGTTTTGTTAGTTCTATATATGCCATTGTACCTCCTCATGGAGGTTATCTCGATACCTGATTGCAGAGTTGGCCTCACTGCAAGCAGTACATGACTATATCCACCCCTCCTGTCTCAAAAGCCTCCATATCGCTCTCATCAGCTGATGGTTTCCATCATCATCTGGTTTGCTCATAAGTTTGACCTGAATTTCATTCATGATTTGTTATTTCTTTCCCTACAGCTTCTGGTGGCTGCCACCATGGGTGTGTATAAGGACGCGATCAGCAGCTTCCTCCCCACACCAACCAAGTCTCACTATGTTTTCAACTTACGTGATTTCTCACGTGTTATCCGAGGCGTGCTGCTAGTGCCACCCGCAGAACTGACAGAGCTGGAAAAACTGCTGAGGCTGTGGATCCATGAGGTGTACAGAGTGTTCTATGATCGCCTCATTGATGATGAAGACAGGTAAAGAATTTCAAATGACAATGAATTACCTTCACACAGCTAAACATTCTTCACAGCAAATTGCTTACACACATACTACATAATGCTTATTGCTTTGTATGAAGATATTTGAACTGCAGTACTGTAACAGATTATTGAGTGCTTTGAGTCCTTGAACAATGTGGGGAGAATAAGCACTATACAGATATTGTTATACTTACACCTTTATAAATAACACAGTTGTCAATGACTAAACATTGGAACAAAACATATTATACTTTTCTCCACATAGCTTTCCTGTTCATCTTAGGACAAAAATCTAATTTTGTTTTTGCTTAAATTATTGCATTTCATATTTTATGTGAACTGAATATGACTTGCAACCAGGGCAAATTAGTCGGAAGTCTCTCCGGGCAACAAAGATAAAGGTCTGTTTTTGATCATCTTTAACTACTCTCCGACTAAGATACTAAATTTTTTTTTTTTTTTTCACAAAACATCAATTTAACCTTTTTTTATTCTGAAAAAAAAACAAAAACAAAAAAGAAATATTTTGGTATTGTAGTTGGAAAATAGTGAAAAATGATAAAAAACGGCGATGACCTGAACTCATCCAGCTCGACTTGAGACTCATTTGTCCTGGGCGCAAGACATGTGGTTGACTGCATTATTATTAGTCAATCATGCATCTGTTACGAGTTATGGAATTTTTAATAGTCAAAATAGTAAAGATCCTTAGTGAAATGACTTCAACTTCCATTACTGGTATACTTATGGACAATATTATGTGAATGAGATATTTCTTGTTGAAAATGGACAATGTCGCAGAATTTGTAATGATGTCATGTGAAAAAAATATTATTATGTATACCGTTTGTATGAAGTGTTATATTACATTATTTGTCTTTATTTTGACGTATATTCTCTTATCTGATCTCAATCTTTCTCACCTCTCCTTTTCTTATCTATCTTATCAAATCTACTTCAGCTTATGATATCTTATCCTGTTGTATCATATCTGCTTCATCTAATGTTATCGTGTTTTCTTTCATCTCCCCATTTCTTATCATATCTTGTTTCATTTTACCTCATCTTCTCCTGTCTCATTTTATCTTATCTTATCTAAGCCCAATTAATCTTAACAATGTTTTTTATTCTTCTATATTATTGATTCACAGAAACATGTTCTTCACCATTGTAAGGAACAATTGTCAGGACAGTTTCAAACAAAACATAGACAAGATTCTAGGTCACTTATCCAAGAGCGGAAAGGTCACTGACACAGATATTCGCAGTCTGTTTTTCGGTGACTTCCTGAACCCTGAAAACAAAGTATACTCGGAGATAACTGATCTGAAACAGCTCACAGCCATCATGGAGCAGTGAGTTACATATCCAAACTTTTCCACACTTTTGAATATGAATTTCAATTTTCACATCATTTTGTTTTGTTGGTTATTTGTTCTGATTTTTTTATTTCTGCAACTATGAATATTTTAAATCTGCATTGTCTTTCACACAATTTTTTGACATTTCATTTCACTGCTTTATAGATATGTATATAGGCTATCTTCTAAGCATGACAATGATGTAAGGTGAAATATTGTTCACAGAATTTGTAATATGTTTCATTTTGTGTTTATCAAGCATCATTTTATTTTTTCACTTTCCTGTTATGATATGCAGTGTCTGATGATTTTTGAAAGTTAGCAGTGATTTATGAATATTTTTCATGGGCATTCAGGACTTATCATGTGATTCTGTGCACGAGATTTAAGAAATAATTAATTTAAGCTTTAGGGAAAAAAGTGAAGAAATCATACATACTGAGAAAATCGCAGGTGAATTTTCATAATCTCCATATACTGTCATTAAGTGCTACTGTGTTGGTGTCTTTTTTGGGGGAGCATAAAGTATACATTTCTGATCCCATCCGTTGTTTTTCTCTTATGAGAAGAGTTCAAAATGTGTAAAACTAGCACAAGCCTGTTTTTGATATTTTATTCCCAAAACCTTATTTTCAGGACCCGCATCCCCCCCTTTAAATCACGAACATTACACACAATATCTTGTCTAATGCATGTTCATGTAGCTCTTCTCACGATGGTCCCTTCAGATCATGAAACCTTTAGAGGAATTTTCCTTGTGTGGAAGGTTTTTGTTTATTGACATCTGACTTATCACACATTTTGCTCATATTTTTCTCTCTTTGTCTTTTATAACCTTCCAAATGTCAGATCCACTGCCATGCTCCTGATTCCATATGAAGAGTGGAAATGCAAATGGTACAAAGTCATCAGATGCAAGTTTTAAGAATACTGAGGTTCTGAATTACATCTCCTGCTTCATTGGTATTGCAAAAACTAGAATTTGGATTTAGTTTTATGCAGTTCATTTTTTTTTTTTTTCTTTGTTTTTTATTTCTGGGACAATGCAGTTTCATGCATACAAGGTTAGCCTGTTAAATATGGTAGGGAGCACAACATGTTACAAAAATAATGAAAATAAAAAATTGACTTAGTAGTCTACATTTCCCCTCTCTATATGGAGTTGAGTGGTCAGAGTACTAGAGCAGTCACATCACTAACACATTTAGCATTCATGCCTTTCTCTCATCTTTTTTTTTTTTTGTTATCCCACCCCTGCATAAAATTTGAACTTGAGACCTTTGTATTAACCCTGAAAGGACCCCCCACTTATATTTCCACCGCAGGTCACACTATGCAGCGTTCCGATCGTGTATATTTTCCTCGCCAGACCATGCTTTGTTTACCTTGGTTTTGAAATTAAGGGGGCGGAAGTTGAGCCGAGTATATTAAACAAATTTTTATCTGTCATGAATTAAAATCAAGTAATTTTCCAAGACATGGCAAGTCCTGGGGGAATAATAGTGCTCCGCATAGCCGGTCCTTTAAGGGTTAAGTGTTGATGTGCTTTATTAACCCAGTCATCTTGACTCCTCAGCAGTGTTTTCATTGTTTGTGTCACCCATGCATGTTTATGTAGTATCACGGCATGCTGGCTTCCCTTCACAGCTATCTAGAGGAGTACAACATTGTGAGCAAAGCCCCAATGAAACTGGTCATGTTCAAGTTTGCTATTGAGCACATGTCGCGCGTCAGTCGTGTGCTCCTGCAGGATAATGGGCATGCGCTGCTAGTTGGTGAGTGCCTGCAACTTTTCAGCTTGAGTGCGAAAAAAGCGAGGAAATGTAGCTTTCTCTCCTTTCACCAACCCAATGATTTGTCTTTACTGGACTTGAGGATTGTTGAATAAACACTTCAGTAAAGAAAAAAAAAAAAGCACTTTTCGTATTAATACCCGTTCTTCAGAAAAGAATTTTGCCAAAATCAGTCTGATAAGACAAAAATATTCTTCTTGCGCCATGAATTGTTCATAATTTTTCATGATGTGCATAAAAGCAAAAAGTACAAAAGTGGATTTTTCATTACTCACAATGCTCATTCAGCAGTGCTCGAGTCTAACAAAGGGAAGTAATTAGGCATGTGAACAAAAAAATCACTTATGATTGTTTCTTTAATAGATTCAGCTTAACTGAAGACATAAGTATGTTCAAGAGAACACAAAATGAATTAATTCTGTTTGCTGAATGAACAGTGCATGATTAGCAAAATGGTTCACATCCACCAGAAAGGGACCTGATATCAAAGGGACTTTCCTTAGAAAAAATAGGATTTTACTGATCATAGAGTCATGAGAGTTAACTTTGAATGTGAATATCGTGGCAAAAAAGTGTTGTAGATAAATTTTGTTCTCATCAAAGTCAAATATTGTCACTTCCAATTCCCCTGGCACAATTAAATGTGTACATGACCAATTTGACATCAGACCATTTCATCCATTCGCACGACAAATGCAGAGTTTGTAACAGAACAATCAAATTTGCACTGCCTGACATAGAGGTTGTATTATCTGACAACAGCAAAGCCAAGGAGGCTGTGAACAGAGGTTGCTTATTCTTGTTGTTCTACTGAGGCCTTTCAACCTCCCACTGGAGACTATTTTGGCCATTTTAGTCATATTCTGTGAGGGTGAGGGATTATGATTATTAGCCAGCAAATGTCCTGCAGGATCAATATGGAAAATTTATGTGGCCTGAAAGTTAAAAAGAGCTTGTGGCCTTTATTGTTTTAAATTTGATACTGTTTGCCTCCCCTTGGATACGAGCAGCTTAAGAATTGAACAAAAATTCCAGTAAGGATTGCTGGGTCAGTGGGTATATGGGGTTTGGGAATTAAAGGATTGTGGTTTATAACAAAAAAAAACAAAAAAGAAACATAGTCCATGACTATTGGATTTTTTCAAATCAAAATGAGTGCAAATTCTGAGTCTGATGAATGAATGTAAACATTATGAGAAAATCCTTTTCAGTGAAACTATTTTCAATATTCTTCCCAAAGACGAAAGACTGTTGATTAAGCATAGTTAAGATGAAGAAGACAAAATCTTTTTTTTTCATTTTTTTTAATTTGAAGTGATAATCACACAACAAAAATTACACAACTACATATCTTATCAGCCAAAATATTTTTATGTCCTCTCCCATTTGAAATTACTCATGACTGTTGACTACCAGAAATGAATAGTAAGTGTGCTTGTATGAACTGCCAAATTAATCTTTACAGGGCAGCATTTATAGCACATACATCATTTAATGTCAAGGATATCTAGCATCATCTACTGTAGCATAAGTTATGTAAGAGGATTAAAGTTCCCAGAATTTGTAACTTCAACATTGCAGAGCTTGTAAACAGTTGTGTTTGTTTTTTTGTTGTTGTTTTTTGTTGTTGTTGTTGTTGTTATTGTTTTTGTTTGTATGGTAGATTGCATACTAGATTTTGTGAATTGATAAATTGGAAATTTCTGTGTTGGTTATTATTTCTGTAGTCTCAGAGGGCCTTTTGAACTGGTATTTCTCCGGGAAGTTCTGGCTACACTAGGCATACACATTTTTTATTTTAGAAAACTTAAGTGTTAATAATCAGTTTTGAAGTTGATTAACCACCATAGAGAGACATTGCTTAGCGTTAGACAATTTTTGGTCGGACATCTTGTATTCTGTTTTTCAGAGACTTTGTGAACTGGTATATAACTTTGTCATAAGTGGTGAATAAGCAGTCAAATGTATATGAGCAGAATGTAACTGACTTTCTTCGCTTGTCAACTTCCAAGGTATTGGAGGCTCTGGTCGACAGAGTGCAGCCAAACTGGCAACATTCATGGCCGACTACGAACTGTTCCAGATAGAAATCACCAAGAATTATTCCATTGCTGATTGGAGGGATGATCTGAAGAAGGTGTTGAATTAATTTGAATTAGTATTCATATTTTCTTTATTTTGTCCTGTGAAATGTTTTTCTTAGAGAGAAGACAATAAGATGAGACGCATCATCTGTGACAGAATAAATTCATTATCTGAGAAATGTCACAAAACTTTGAAGATGATCTACTGCTAAAACTGTATTCTTATCACTCATGATACACTGGCTCTGAAAGACTGGATCATAACAAAACAAAAGATGTAATGCATTTGTGTAAAGGGTTTCCCTTATTACCAAAAGTAAAGTAGTAATGGATGTAAATATTAAGTTATCCATCTTCACACTATCCTGAAAGAAATCGAATTATTATTTTCATTGAGATGTAATTTTTTGTTCTCGTTTTCTACATTGCTTTCCTAATTTTTGCACAGTTGCTGTTGAAGGCTGGTGCTGAGGGGAAGCAAACTTGTTTCCTGTTCTCGGACAACCAGATCAAAGATGAATCCTTCATGGAAGACATCAGTATGATCCTGAACACAGGCGATGTGCCAAACATCTTCCCTCCAGATGAGAAAGCTGATGTCATTGAGAAAATGCAGACAGTGGCCAGAAATGAGGTCAGATATATCAGAATATATTTCCCAGTGACACTGATTTTACATAAGACTATGCTGTTCACAAAGAATAAATTTTTAAGTTTGCTGCTGTATTTTATGCATGCTCTGTTTGTATTTCTGCAAAGATTTTTTCTTTGACCAAATACTTTCTTCTTGTTTGTATTTTCTGTCTTAATGTCATTGTGCATGTTTCAGAGTCAGTGTTAAAATGTTTCAAATGTTTGAGGCATCAGTAGTTTGTATAATATAATGCATATATTCACAACGCTTCAATACAACTTTATGTTATTTGTTGTTGTGATTACCTGTGTCAAACTGAAAGTATTCAATAAGTTAATTAATTAATTAACTGTAAGTACACCAACACAGAAAACCTATTGCTGTTTAAAGAAAACTATGTAAAGAAGCTCTGCAGTGATTGGACTATGCCAAGGAAATCCGTCTCAAGGCCATGTAGAGGGAATGAATCATGTAATGTCATTGGTACATAATATGACTTGCAGGGCAGAGGCTATTTTTTTTATTTCTCATATTATTTTTCATAACTTTTTTATATCTGCATACTCTCAACAGATTATTTGTGATTGCTGCTCTAAAAACTTATTAGCTTACATGACAATAGTAATTTGCTATAAATTTTAATCTCAAAATTCATGTTTTAGAAATATCATTCTGTCTGCAGGGTCGTCGCATGGAAGCAACCCCGCTGGCTATGTACAACTTTTTTATTGACCGTGTGAAACAACATCTGCACATTGTGTTGGCCATGTCACCCATTGGAGACGCCTTCAGAAACAGACTGCGAATGTTCCCATCTCTCATCAACTGCTGTACTATTGATTGGTTCCAGGTCAGTTTAACAATCAAAACAGTGTTGTTCAATCAGCATGTATTTTATAATTATCTTCATTATTGTGTGGTTGCATCTTTTTTACTCCTTTTTTTTTTTTAAATCTGTCCAGGCTTGGCCAGAAGATGCTCTAGAAATGGTGGCCAACAAGTTCCTGGAAGAAATTGAGATGGAAGACAACATGAAATTGGAGACAGTCAGCATGTGCAAACACTTCCACGAGTCTGTTAGACTTACTTCAGAGAGGTAATGTTTATGTCATATTAGCCTTACCTCAGAGAAGCAATGTTAATATCATGTTTATTTACCTTTGACACAACAATTAGCCCAGCAAGTGAATATCATCCTCTAAAGATGGAAGGGCTGTTACTTAATGGGATAAGATGGTATAGATCCGGCAAGACATTGTATAAAAGCCATATATTAATGAAGAAGGAAATCTCATTTTCATAATGAGGTAAGCATTATGAAAAACAGTATATGAAATATGTATTGTCATGAAATTGCTGCAATATTTATATGAGAATTATACAGATGGATGTTTGAATCAAATAGGATTTGTTCTATTCCAGATAACAGCTTCATATAATTATATCATATAAAACAATAACTTTGCTCTTCACTATAATTTTTTACATCCATGAAAATGTGCTAGTTTTAATGCTATTTCATTCTGATTCATAGCGTCATGCTATCTATATTATAGATAGAGTCAGTAGACCACCAATAGGACTCTGCTCTCACATTGTACAAAAATTTGCACTTTCAATGAGGTGTGACAGGTTCTTTGTGACATTTGGATTACCCCGACTATCTGTCAAGTCTACTCATTTCCTATATTTGTTTAGATACTATGAAATGTTGAGGCGAAAGAATTATGTGACACCAACATCATACCTGGAACTGATCCTGACTTTCAAGAATCTGCTTAGCATGAAGAGAAACGAGCTGATGACAATGAAGAACCGTTACTTGGTGGGTCTGGAGAAGCTGGAATTTGCAGCCTCCCAGGTGTCAGTCATGCAGCAGGAGCTGACTGACCTGCAACCTGAGTTGATCAAAACCTCAGCAGAGACAGAGAAACTCATGATTAAGATTGAACAAGACACAGTGGAAGTGGAGGCAAAGAAAGAGGTACGAAGTTATTTACTCATTGGTATGTTAAGATTGTAGAACAATGACAGAGTCTAATAAAAATATTGTACCAGTAGCAAATTTGGGTGGCAGATAGTTATGCAAGATCCATATGATTTGTAATTTATAATAGTATATGTGGGGTGAAATCACACAAGTCACTTGAAAACCACAAATCAGCACTCCATGATGGTCAAAAGATGGATTGATGAGTGTTTCATAACTTATCTGATGGTTTCTTACATAGATCACAGTTCATTGTTTTTATGATTTGTGTTTATTCTATTATAGGTATTGGAACATATACATTATGTCTGTGAAAGTTAGATCCTTTTATCTACTGGAAATTATTTACTATATCTGATTGTTCATCTCTCTATCAACCTTAGTTTTTTAAAATTCTGGCAATACGAGTTGTAGGAAATATTTTTATTTGTGTGTATTCTGTCAATGCTAAGTATTTTTGAAAAGTAAAGAAATCAGTGTCATCAGTCACGGTTTGTGCCATGTTTTATTACTGGAGTTTGTGACAAATATTTCTGCAGGTTGGTTTGAGAGTCATCATTGATATGAGTATTGGTATGTGGTTAGCCTTGACTGACATGTTTATGGGATATCAAAGAGGAAAACATATTTCTTATACATGTTGTTGCATATTTGTTGCAGCTGATGATTGGAATACATTTATTCACTTACATTCCTTAGAATCTTTGTGAAAAGCAATGCGAGTCATTCAGTCTCAGCAGATTTTGTTTTTAGTTAGTGTTTTAGTTAAATTTCCTCTTTGTGGGGAATTAACTTTTTCCGGTTGGATTCAAACAGTTGTCTTTTTTTTCTGCTCAACAGGTCGTAGCAGCTGATGAAGCTGTAGCCAATGAAGCTGCAGCTGCTGCCCAAGCCATCAAAGATGATTGTGAGGGAGACTTGGCTGAGGCCATACCAGCACTGGAGGCAGCCATTACTGCCCTAAATACCCTCAAACCATCAGACATTTCTATGGTCAAGGCCATGAAGGTGGGTCTGGCCTCAAGAATCCATTTTCATATTTATTATCCTCAGATTTGGTTTGAGATATTATTCTTTTATTTGTTTTTTTCAAAATTGGGATAAATATGCAGTTCACTTTCTGTTTGATGATAGCTCAATATGATTGTCATTTTCAGTTGTTTAAATTCAACAGGTGAAAGCATCCCACCAAGTTTATGCTGGTGTATGTATTTGAATAACTTGAATGGTTGAAAATTTCAAAACTTTACCCGAACATTCATAAGAGTCTGCTTATTTGTAGTCAGGAATCAGTGTGAACCACAGGAGAGTTCTGAGAAAAAGCATGGCGTACACAAAACTAAATCTTCTGCATTAGTCAGACAGTGTACTGACCAGTGAAACTCACTGAAAAATGTAGATTTTTCACTTATGAAATTAAATGTGATTTCATTCGTTGAAGATAAGTAGCTCTTGTATGAAATAGACAATATCAAGAGTGCTTTGTCTAACACAAGTCATTTAAGCAGATCAATAATTTTATAGGTCACCTCTTAAGATAATTTATTCATCAGTTATTGATTCTTGTTACCACTCAGAGCCCCCCTAGTGCTGTGAAACTTGTGATGGAATCTGTATGTGTCATGCTGGGAATCAAATCTGAACGAAAACCAGACCCATCTGGCACTGGGAAGATGGTAGAAGACTACTGGGGACCATCTATGAAACTTCTCGGAGATCTGAAGTTCCTGGACAAACTGAAGACATATGATAAGGACAACATCTCTCCTCCCATCATCAAGAGAATTAGGGAGAAGTGAGTATAATTGTCATACAATATGGTAAAAATGAGCCAGATGTCAAAAGAAGGCTTCATGGAGAAAATTGGATTATACTGATGCAGAGATCATGGTAGTGAACTTTCAAGTGTATAGCTTAGCACAGAAGATAGTTTTTGTCACCATAGTAAAGTATGCTCAATCCCTTTTCCACTGACTGACAGTGATTCTTTATTATTCAATTGGACTTTGGACTCATTTCACAACAGAGCTCTGCCAGGATGAACCTACTATATAAATTAATTCTGTATAAGAGGAACAGTGTTTTGCAAGCGAGATAACATTTTTTTTCATGAACTGAATAATTTTGATTCCATCCTCGTTAGGCTCTGCATAACTTCTGGCTTCCTGTTTTAAGCAAAGATTTTGAGAAATGAAGTTTATTAATAACTTAACTGAAAGAAAATTTGAACTGATAAATGTTCTTGTTTTATTGAAGCAATTTGGCATAACTACAGGGAAAATGTCTCACGGCCAGTCAAAATGAGACGTAAGTCGCAGGGCTAGAACGGAGAAATCAGGCTTTGAATGTGATGAGGGGGGTCAGATATTATTGCAGAAATCCAAAGTACATTCATTTCTAAACAAGACCAAGTCAGTCTTACCCTCGATTTGTACATATTACTTGATTAAAACCGGATTTTTCATAAGGTAGGCATGTAGATTTATGTGTACGACCGTTCATTTCAACTCGATTTACTCGGAATTCCGCTCATTGCTGAGTAGTCCCCCTTTTCCTCTTTCAAGTGCAATATCTCTGGCTAGAATAGAGTTAGCTCAAAACTTTTTTCACTACCAGAAAGAGTATGAAATAAGCTTTCACATGATACGAAAAACTCCATATGGTGAAAAATCGACATCCGTCTCATTTTGACTGGTTGCGAGACAAATGTTTGTATTAAAAAGTCAGATCAGTCACCTATGAAAACTTGCTTTTATGAGGCTTTTTTTTTTTGTTCAATTGTCAGGTCTTGCTTCAAATCTCTGTTTTTGAACTGAATTGTCAGGAAAAAAAAGGTTACAGGTGAGTAAAAGATGTGTGTTCTATTTTCATTGTTGCACCTGATTTATCTCAAAATGGTCTTTGTATTGCCTTTCAGATATATTGCCAATCCAGAATTTGACCCACCTTTGATCAGGAATGCGTCAACTGCTTGTGAGGGTCTGTGCAAATGGGTACGTGCGATGGATGTTTACGACAGAGTTGCAAAGGTGGTGGCACCCAAGAAAGCCAAACTGGCAGAGGCAGAGGGAGAGCTAGCAGTTCAGATGGAGAAACTCAATGAGAAGAGAGCCCAGCTACAAGCGGTACGACCCTTATTTGCATAGCAAGAAAGTGTTATTAGTCAAAGTGTTAACACTTTAATCACTTTACCCAAGCTCAATTTTCATAGACTTTATTTGAATAATATATATATTATGTTGCCTGTATGAGAGGGTGCTGGTCCTGAGAGTGATTTTTTTTAAATGATTGAATTAAGAACATTGTTAGCTTCAAATTCAGATTCACCATGTTCAGACTAGAGGAAAAGTGAAAAACATGTTTGTTTTGTGTTTGGTTGCCATTACAGTTCCACCATATTTGATTTTATGTCTTAAAAATTTTAAAAGGCTAAGCTCCTAGAACACTGAATGTAATCATTTGAAATTTTGTACATTAATGAGATATGGTTTTATGTAAAAGATAATATGCATTTATTTTGTTTCCAGGTCATATAAGCTCTGTTATAAATGTTTTAAATATGTGTGTAAACATATGTGTATATTTCTCAATTTTCCACCAAATAGACAATTTTCTTTAAAATACATAAACAAAATGTTTTAAAAATAAAAAAAAGCTGATGAATATAATTGAAACATATACTATGGGAATATATATTCAAAGCTTGTAACCTGTTTTTTAGAGGCATGTGAACATTTTCTATTAAGCTCTCTTAAAATGATGAATTGGAATAATAATATTTCATTCCTACTTATGGATTGGTGAAGACAATATCCATTCTTTCTTTTAATAAGCACTTCAGTCTCATTATTGTTGCACAATAGTTTGACAAATCCTATAGAGAGCTATGACATTGTTCTGAGATAAGAATGAGTGTTCTTGAGTATGCTGAACCATCTATAATATCAGAAACTCATTCCCAGATTTTACCTTTCTTTTTCATGCAATGAGTCTTTGAAACTTTGCACCAGTTTACTCATCATAAACAAATATTTAACAGATCTTAAAAAAGCATAATCATCACATTAATTCATTTGTTTGCCTTTTGTATGATGCTTTTGTTTTGTTATTTTGAATAATTTTTTATTCTATCATCCCCATTTTTCTTATGTCAGGTGACAGACAAACTACAAGCCTTGAATGATGAGTTTGAAGTGATGACCCAGAAGAAGAAAGACCTGGAGGACAACATTGACCTGTGCTCCAAGAAACTGGACCGTGCAGAGAAGCTGATTGGAGGCCTAGGTGGAGAGAAAGACAGGTGGACAGAGGCAGCTCGGTCCTTGGGTGAGCTGTACATCAACATCACAGGTGATGTGCTCATCTCTTCAGGTGTGGTAGCCTATCAGGGTGCATTCACCGTTGACTTCCGACAGGTAAGTCCATGTCAATGTGGACATAATGCATAAGTTCTTACAACTATTGTCATACTTGTATTTAGGATGATGAAGAGTTTTCCCATCCTACAAACACTGTGCAAAGGTAAACATGAACAAATGCTATGAAGCTGTTGTATGATAATACGTTACTACGAGGGCAGGCTGATAATTAAGTTCCGTTTGATCATAACTTTTTAATTTTCCACAGCATATACATAAATAA
>JBCAUA010000012.1:2216285-2233644 GCA_038406235.1 Peronia verruculata | reverse complement strand
ATTGCACTTGTTTGTTTTCAGGCATATTTCGTGTGTGGCTGCTAAACATGTTAGTTCTGTAAAGCGCTTCGAGCCCTCCGGGGGTGAGGCGCTATATAAATGCCTTTTATTATTATTATTATTAACTTATTTTCCGGCGCAGATACTAAATTTCTTTCTTTTTTGTTTTTTTTCAGAAAACGAAATATGACCTTTTTCAAAATGAGAAAAAATGAAAATTTTTGTTTCTGATTCAGAAAACAGATCAAACCGCCCCTAACTTTGAGATCCCACAGCACGACTTCTGACTTATCTGCCCTGGGCGCAAGACATATTATTGATATTGATAGATAAAGTAAAGATGAAAAGTTTATAAGGAAAGAGAAATTCACTTTAAGAAACACTGGTCTAATGAAAAAAAAAAAGGGAAAATAAAAATGATGGACCAGGAATTCTGAAATGATGATGTGATGACTGGGTTAATACATCTGACCACTCTTGAAGGAAATGTTAGCAAATGAGACCCAACACAATGAAATCAGGCGCTTGTCAAACTGAGGTGACTGGAGGAATAGCGTGGTTTTCAACAGTAAATGAATTTTTAACACATTTTTTTTCTTCACAGACCCCCTCTATATCAATCTAAAAGCACATTTCAGAGTCAAATTTGCTGAAAGAACGTGTGTAAAAGACCCAAAATTGTAATTTAGTGGTATGGACTAATAAGGATTAATAAGGATTTATAAAAGATGATCCGCCATTTTCTCACGAAATTCAGCTGCTGCAACAGGCAACCCCCCATCGATTTTAACTGCCAATCTCAACTTCCACTTAAGGTAGAACAAACATTTTTTCATACACAGAAAGGGTAATGAATAATGTTCACAGTGATACCAATAACTTCATATACTCAAAACCTGATCAGCACCTGATTTCATCATGTCACATCTCATATGACTATATGGAAGTACAAATTTACATACATAGAAAGGAGGAAATAGTTCACTGTGAGATAATGAGCAAGAGAATCTTGCATGACGTATTCTACGCTGATTCTACAAAGACAAGAGAGATTCACAATACAAGCAGACACAAGAATAAAAAACAGTGAACAAGAACCAATATAAAAGACAGTACCTTTATTGGAAAAACTACTAAAGTTCAATTAATTACTAAATCAAAATTCTCCATCTACAACAAGATACATGTAGATATTCTCAAAAACTAATTTAATGAATATGTTACAATAATGCTTGCTTGCATAAATAATGATATATTATTATATGAACATCAAATGGATCATGAATTTGTTTGGAATAAATATTCATCTGTCTTATTTGTCATCTATAATATTACTGAGCTAAAAAAAATCTGAAAGTTGGCAAAGACACATTTCATTATTTGGCATCCATCAAATGGCACAACAAACTGTGTAGATTTGATTAGACTTATGGTCTTTTTTGAACCAATGACAAAAAAAAAAAATTTTAAAAATGGAATGTGTCAGTTGTTGCAGTGTAGATAAGACATGAAATATACCTCAAATATATCAAACTAATTTGCTGTGAATTTACAAAGACAAAAACAACATCCAAATTACATATGTACATCTCTGATAAAAATTCCACATGAAATATGTGAATTCCCCCTTTAAAAAAAAACTTGTATGTCTTGCATATATACTACAACCAAATTCCTTTCATTGTTGGAAACAATCCATTTAAGTTATCAAATTACAACTTAATCTTTGTGATACTTGTCATTATAAATTAACACATTCGCCAGGATGTATATAGAAGCAACAGCTTTCCATGGCATTTAAATACTCAAGGCAGTTCACAATATATATACAATATAAAATGACAAAAATTGTATATTGACAAAAATTTTGCTGAAATGACTAATTTAAGGGAACTAATTTTGGAAATGAAAAAAAAATAGAATCATGGAAGATAGCTTGACTTCAGAAATTGAATAAACTGGTTCCATTTTGCTGATCAAGAAATTGACTCATGCCCACAAGGGCCAAACAAAAGAAAGGGATGAACTGCAGCTAAAAAGAGCTGTTCCATTAAAAAAATTGTGGAGGAAACTTCTAGGCTATTCTCAAGAAATGATCCGGTTGCTGTTCCCGATGGTTCAAAAATTATTTTAAAAAACACAGGACAAAAATAAATCTTTTCATCTCTGAGGCAACTAACTGACCTTTTAACCATGACCTGCAGTACAAATATGTCAAAAGCACTCATATATCTAATAACCTTTGACACTCCAAACGATAATGCTACAACTAGAATGTATCAATTTACCCTGGTTTTGACTCAGCTGCTACTCTTATGATTTTTTGATTGGCAAGGTACATATTTCATGAAAGGCAGAAATCATAATAAACAAATACAAATACACAAAATGCACAAAACTATTTTTCTTTTCTATCAGCACAACAGCAGTATAATATGTCAATATTTTGTTATTTTTTTTTGTTTTTTATCTTTTAAAGGCACAAATTATTGCACTTTCACAAATTTTAC
Source organism: Peronia verruculata (assembly GCA_038406235.1). Lineage (NCBI taxonomy): Eukaryota > Metazoa > Mollusca > Gastropoda > Systellommatophora > Onchidiidae > Peronia > Peronia verruculata. The sequence continues at coordinate 2,231,134 of JBCAUA010000012.1, read as the reverse complement.
TATAGTGGCAAAACAATTTTGCTGTTTTCTTTCAAGATAGGTAAGCTGATTATAAGCACAGTAAATGATTATTGTAAATCTGTATTCTTTAACATATATGACAATTAATTATTTTTCAACTGTCTACATATAATGTAAATATTTCTGATTGAAAACTGAATCAAGTGAAAGAGAAGGAAGGAGCATGAAAGTTTGATTGCAGACAACATAGAAAGTATACAAAACCACAGTTGCAGAATCAAAGCCAAGTACATCTGGCATAGGAATGCTTGAAGGACAAATGTGCAAAACTGCAGGGCAGTATTGTGTTTCATGCAACCTCCACGACACAACTTCATTAAAAGGTCTTAGACATAATTCTGACATCTCAATAATCTCATTTTCACAAACATGCAGTTTTCAAATGACCTTTGATTCTCTCTGTATTTATGAGGGAATAAACCACTTCAACCTACAGGTAGTTCTGAATTTCCCACCTTTCCAAGATACTTTGAGTTTCAAGGCACAGATTTTACAAGAGGTTATTAAAAAAAAAAAAAAATGTACAACATCATGAACTGACTCAATTTAAAAAAAGATACAATCCGTGTTACTGCCCCTAGAATCCTTTGAGATACCTTTAACAAATACAAACAATATCATTTTTGAATGAATGGCATTAAAAATGTATGATCTAACAAATGACACTGTACATAAAGAAATTTGTGGACCTTATAATAAAATTTGTAACTCAACAAAAAAAAAAAAGGAGGGGGGGGGATTTTCCCCTTTACAATGTTTATTAATTACTTCTTGCACAATCATTCAAACATTCAACGCAGAACTACCCAGTTTAGTGGTCAATCTGAGTTACTGTAAGGTATTTTGCCGTCAAATAAGAATAATGATTCATGGCTCAGACTGGTCCCTATAACCTGGAGAAATTCAGTTATCTGTCATCTTCTGTCATTCTATAGTTCCAAAACTAGTAGTCCTCAATAAGACTACAAAAAGCTGAGAAACAAGAGTAAACCAAACCTACTGGAAAAAGAAGATGTCAATTTTAATGGGTTCATAAATATATATATTTCGGGTTATCCAGATTTAGATTTTCAAACATTTGCTGCCACTGCCATTTTTTGCCTGAGCTCAGGCAAATCATAGTTATTAGCTGTTTGATCAGTCTCTAAAAGCTACAAGAGAATTCTGAACTTTAATTGAAAAGTTTACTGACCCAAATCTTAATCAGAGTTCATATTCACCATGTTGTTAACACAATAGTTTGTCTCAGAGATTAAAAATTGAACTGACTTACTACTTGAACTGATTACATGAAATGTCCTCGTCTATAAATAGAAAGATTTAAAATAGATCAAGGTATATTTTTGTTTAAAAAAGATTTTTTGGTTTGACCCATTCAGTGATATAAACCAGTGGTCCCCAACCCTCAGGGCTGTGAACCAGTGCCGGTCCGTGGATCAACTGGTACCGGGCCGCTCAAGAGATATTATCTCCATTTTACTTACTATCTGAGTCTAATGATTTTGTTATTTTTCTTTTAATATTATGATACTTGTCACGCAAATCACGGTGACAGAAATCTATTTCTATTCAAGATAAAAAATGTTTTAACACACGTACAGTTACACGTACAGACAGACATACCCACTTAACCCACCCAAACTCAAACCCCAAAACATGACACAGGCCATTTTGTTAGCAATATGAGGATGTCATCAAACCAACACTATAAACACTGAACCACTCCTTGCTCTCATTAAGTTTTGCCTTGTTATTGCTGTTGGTCAGGGTATTCAGTGGCATCACGCCACGCACTATGTACCCTTGGTTCAAGGGCAGAGTTACAGATTGTGTGTTTATGACAACAAATGTTGTCACCCAGCTACTCATACTCAACAACTTGTGAAGGAACAAAAATTCACTGAAAATCAGACCTGTACTTTAGCCAGGCTCATTCAAGAAAGATTTCTTTCTTTCACATTTTTCGATGATTAACAAATAATTATTATCAAAGTGACAATCAAATAATGAAGAAAACAGAGATGTATATCAAACAACCTGAATAGAAGCTTGATATTTATCAAAAGAAGATCAGCTTTCTACAGGTTTGAAGGAAAAAAAAAAAAAATTTTTTTGATTAAGTAATTTTTCTACATTTTTCTTGCCAAAATACACAGGTTTAGACACACTTGTACTGTTGATCTGTCTTCTTTTTTTTTTTTTTTTGATCCATTAAGACCAAATTAAGAAATAAATATTTTGAGAGAGGCACACCAAATCGTCATGCTGATCGGAAAATTGCCCGAGTTATTTTTGGCTATTTAGAGAAAAACAGTTCCATTTCATCTAATAACATCACACACATTTCTATTTCAAATGATGTAAACTCTCATTGAAATTTTTCACACTGGAAAAAAAATGCTTTATGAGCAATGTAGTGAAAGATTTAAAGTATATTAAACTATGGCCTGAATTCAATATTTGACCAAAATAAAACTTAGGCAATTATTGAGTGAGCATGACAAAATGATTAGCAAACATTCAGCTTTGGCCATCATATCATGACAATTGACATTTAATTACGGTTTGCTGGTGGTCTTCTTGTCATCATCCCCACTATCAGGAGGCAGAACATGCGTGGAAAAGAGAATGATGAGGGTAATGACCAGGATTACTACAGTAATGACACAGACAAGGATAATTGTCATCTTTTTGTTTCGCCAGAAGTATTTCTTCTGTATCCTTCTTGAAGTCTTCTGAAAAGTTGCTGCCTGGAAAATAAATTAACATGAATTATCAATACATCAACAGAAATTTGGTGAGGAAGAACAAACTTTTAAAATAACAAGAGAAATATTTATCTAGATGTCCTTTCTATAACAGAATGAAATTGAGAAACTGATCACAGATACTTTGATTTACTTCCCTCTTGTCTGTGGAATTGCTGTTTGAAAATACATATATATGTATATAAATTTATAATTAAGTGAAAATAGCACATGTATTGCATTCTCTTGTGTTGTATCAAGAAATGAATAACAATGAGGACTTTTCAAAGCGACCTCATGACACAATGCATCTGAAGCCATTTCACTGGTCCATGTTATGAACAGATTTGGCAAGCACATGTAATATGAGAAGCATTTCCTTTGATATTGTGCTCTAAGGTGATGGAAGTAAAGAGCCAACAGGCAAATCAAGAGTTTTGACTGAAACGCAATACTGTACCCGTCAGTAGAACTGAAAGAAGTATGACAAAAATCCATGGATTGATAGGACACCAAAATATTCACTAAGCCAGCTTTATAGATTCACTGCAGTTTAAGCACCCTTTCAAGACAAGGCACTTACGGGATAAGACAACAATTTTTTTCAACTAGGCCCAAGCAGGAAGAGACACATGGTCACCGCAACAAGCTGAACATTGGTGAAAATGGAATTATAATTGCATTTTTTAAATCTGTGATCCACAATTAGCAAACTCCACATATGTGCCTCTTTCTAGTGCTTTCCTTGTAAAATTATAATTGCCAGTGAATAAAATCATTAAGTTAAAAATATAAAATTCATCAACTAACTTGCTATTAACTCTGCACTTAGCAGATAGATACATGGGGAGTGGATGAACCATTCAGTTTAACTCTATGAATGATACCTGAGATCACTGGAGTAATAGTACACCATATGTAAGGCTAGTTTGATAGCTGCTAATGATGAGCACCTCATAACCACAATGCCATTGAACAAGCACAGCAAAATAAATGCAACTTATAACAATTAATATTTGAATAGAATGACCCCTTGTCTCTTCCAGGGTCAGAGCACAGACCACCACTTACCCCTGCCTCCAACTCCTCTGTTTTATCCATGAGATCTTCCAGTCTGTCGCCTCTCTGCAGGACACGCTCAATATTCTGGGACATCACACCTTTCACCTCTTCCACCTGGGCTTGCACAGCAGCCACTGCACTGTTACTTGCAGCACCACTTTGCGAGAATTTTTTCTGAAGCAACAAAACAAAACTTACACAACAATGGCAACTGATGATAATTGTTCAATGCATTATCCCCTTAATTTACCATTTCAGAGACAAAACTGAAAAATTGCTTTTTTTTTTAGGCAATAAGCAATTGCAATCCAATAATGTTTTCTATGACACCAATTATAATCATCATTAACTCTATGAAAATAGATTTTAATGGAAGATCTGAAGTGTTTTAAACCAGCTTTAGCTAATGTTTGAGCTTCCAAATTCTAACAAAAATGATAGAATTTTGAGAAAACAGAGTTTTACACTTTCAGTCAGTTCAAATACATAAAAAAAAAATGTACACTGTATATTGTTTATCATCTAAAGTAAACTTGTCTATCAGCATTGCAACCATTACAACTGAAAGAGTGAAAAAAAAATTTGTCATAAAAAAGAAAGCAGCATTATTAGTTGCAAAGTTATCAGTTGATGTTGTTCTTGCTGTTACTACATTGAAAGAAGTAGTAAAACAAATATTTATGTTTCATACCATGTAGCTGAGTTATTAACTTAAAACTTAAAACTCAGAAAAAAAAAACAGACACAAATTTACTAAATTTAAATATCAGATGCGAAGAAACAATCACTGCAAAATAAGTTTTTGATACAATAAAAAACTATTTCCACCAAATAAGAATTTCACAAAGGTGATTATTGAGCCAATTTTTTTTTGTACCAAACTCATGTATGACCATTGCAGATGGGTGCTAAACTAAGGGGGGCTGGGGGCATGCTGCCCGCCTTCCTCCAATTAATAATACCAGCCAGATATTTTACCAAATCTTTAAGGAAGTTTGTTTTGTTTACAGTATTCCGTAATTTTACAGAAAATTGGCACTTCTGCATTGTGACAAAACTTTACCATCTGCTGGGACAGGACAAAATCGAAGTCCCTGTCCAAATCGCCAGGTCCAGCTGTGTTGGCCATGCTATATACTGCCCCTGACTGAAACCTCCTCTTGATCTGACAATAGAGAGAGACAAAAACCAATGACAATGTAGATTGCCTGTCTGAATTTGATTCTTACCCCTCTAGCAGTTCTGTTGCAAAACTGAATTCATATCTCAAAATGTGAATGAAAAAAAAAAATAAAACAAACCTCTTGAAAGCATACAGATATTGCATTAGTTTTAAATTAATCAACATTTGCATTACACATATTTTTATCATATCTGACACTGACAAAGACATTTCAAATTGTTAGGTAAAACCAAAACAATGATCATCCAAATAAAAGAAAAAAATAAGATCTTCTTTGATATAGAGTAGCAGACATAAAAAAATATGATTTCGTCAGATGTCTGATTCATTTACTTCTAAAGACAGCTTGTATATCAAATGAAACAAATGCTGTGAACATTGCTATGAAGGTGCCTAAGTGTAATATAGCTCCAGCCTTGTTCCTTTGTATAATTATGTAATGTTTAGACTAAAGTATTAATTTAATATAATTTTTTTAATTCTCAAAATATGTATTAAGATCTTCTTCACCGTAAATGCCTTTTTTGAGTAAGTCCAGAAACAACTCACACAGCCTTTCAAATAATTATAGCAACTTTCTTGGAAAGCCTCTTCAACTGATGATGATAATGATTCTGATGATGATAATGACTAAAAACAAACTGTAAAAATTTAAAGAAACAGTCATGATAAACATACCTCGGCAAGGAAGCCATAAGGTTGTTGCTTACTAACACCGCTGTCTGTGGCACATGCAAACAGGATGCCATGATCAATCAGACAGTGAAATTCATAACTGAAAACAAAAAAAAAATCAAATATTTGACAAGATTAGATTTTAATATTTGGCAGGGGTAGCGGGCTACCTAAGCATTCAAATACAAAAATTGAATTTTAATAAAGTATGTTATATTGCCATGCAAATAAAATAGGATCATTAACAATTTTTACAGCAGATATACAAAGAAGAAGAATCCCAGCAGTACAAATAAGAGCCAACCAAAAGCATGCTTCTGTGACCTCTACTTTACCACTGCCATGTCAGTCTCATATGATACATGTATATGGACATGTCTGAATGCTCACTCTTCGTCAAGAGCTGTCTGCCATGTGCAGTGCATGCATACAGAAGAGAGACAGTGAAAACCCTTCCTTCATGTGACTGATCTCAAAATACCTCATTCCTAATATGAGAGACAAAGACTGACAACAAGCTTCTAACTCTAATTTACATCACACAGCAGTTGCCCAGCAGTGGGAAGGTCAAATATACGAAGATTTCAGCTTCCACATATGTGAAAAGAAGGGGCAGGAAGAGGTGAAGGAGGGAGAAAACTAAATGGTATTCAGCTGCCCTGTATGAGTTTACTATGAACTCAGTTATAACAGGATGTTTTGTGCCAAATCTTGTTGTGGCCAAGTTCTGCCACACTTGCCATGGATTGACTCTTGAGATTGTAAAACAACAAACTTAAACAAAAATAGGTTGGGAACAATAACACATAAAAAATACATAGTTTTACTTGTTGGATGTGTAAGTTCTCTTTCCATCTGAACCTCTGGGTATATTTGGCAACATGGACTGCATTGTTTCTGAGAAGTTCCCTGCCCCCGTTTGGTTGGAGCAAAGTATGTCAGTACCTCTCGCAATGCAACTGTATAGGATGGTCATCTTGGAATGCTGAAGACTGAAAAAAAAAAAAAATTGAAGTAAACCTCTATATAATCATAGAAAACAAAATTTTGATATCATTATCACTGCAGCATGTTCATATCTGATAATAAAATTGTTTTTTGTTTCTTTCATCCCAAAATGATACTACACACTAAAACAAATTAAAAAAGTGAAACTTGTATGCACTAAAGTTACAAACTTGCACAGCAATAAATAATTACCCAAGGGCACATACTGTGTAATTTTTAAATTTAAATGCAATGAATATGTTACTATTGTTACCTTCTTTTTTTTTTTTCAGCTACATTTTTTTTCTATGTCACACAGAATAATTCCTATCTATTTAAGTGAAAAAGATATACACATGTACATGTCCAAGTGTAACCTGGTCTTATAATCTTTATTCTGGAACAAAACAACTACAGAATGAATGAACACTTTATAGAATTATATGTTTCATAGCCAAAATGACAAAATGCCCTTGGAACATCATCAGTAAAATTTTCAAATGTTATATATAGCTGTTCATATCAATAAAATGAACTATTTACAGTTTAAGGGACTAAACGTGTTTGCACACTAAGTCAATATTCCTTTCATTCTCTATTCCTTATGCAGCTTCAATCCAAACTATTTTGTTTTAACTTAAATTCGAACTATTAGCAAAAACCATATGTCATGCCAGTCATCACCACTCATCCACACAACACAGTTCTATCTGTTGAGTACATGTTGAATAAAAACGGGTAATGACCTTTATAGTTAGTGATAGATGTTATATACATTTCAAAAGAAGCACTAAAAAGGAGCACACAATTGGAAATATTGATATGCTGAATTAAAAAATGCAGTTGGATTTTTCATTTTAGCTTGTCTAATCACCACCCTCTTTTCTTTCCACTAGACACAATTCAAAGAAAGAAAAGTGATACGTCAGCAGCAATGTGTTGTCTGTGACAGATGCAAAAAAAAGTGCTGCCGAAAAATCAAAGCTGACAGTGAAACTAAATTCAATGGTTTTTGTCATTCATATTACTCTTCTGTCTTGCAGTTTCCCATTTCGGTTGAGACTATCAAGTTTGTACAGAAGGTGCACTGGCCCCGTTAGATCATCAACAAAACATACGAATGTGAAGATACATGTTATGTATCCTCATTTTTTTCTGTTTTATTTTGTTTCTTTACAATTATTTCTCCACTTTTTCCCAGTCAAGTACACTTATAATCTTACTTCCATCAAAACTGAGCTATCTTTCAAGTCCAGATTTATTTCCTCTTTATTATCCAGCATGAAATATGTATATTTTGATTTTTTAAAACTATAGCAATTTCAGCTCTATATTTTGTTACCCCCCCCCCCTCCCCCCCAAACTCTCTGATTTTCGTCATGAAAGAATGAGGTAGCTGGAACTGTTTCCAAAAGACTCACATGTAATTCAGTTCCTCGGGCCTGTTCATAAATTGGCGAGCCTGAGACTAAATCTACATCTAGATCTCTAGATCTAGATCTAGATTCTAGATCTTGATCTCCAAATTTTGTGAGCAAAATCGTAACAAGGAATGGACCTAGAGTCTAGATCTAGATCTATCTAGATCTAGATCTGTACTTGAAGGGACAGAAAAAAAAAAGACGGGGGTATGAATATCTATGAATATTCGGGCTTTGTTTACCTGAATCCCTCACTTCGAACGAACCCAGTAGATCTGCTTGTTATATCCGCCCACTTCCTATTCGCATAAACAAAGGTACGTAGCTCGAGATATCAGGTGAGAGAGCAGTTCTCATTCACAACAAATGGGGCGTGAAAAATTTCAGAGTCACCCCCCTTTATCCACATCATTTGCAGAAGAAAGATAGTTTTAGGTCTTTGGTCAGAGGCGAAAGTCAAACAGGCCTCTTGATCAGCGACAGAGTGGCACAGAGCCTTTTTATTTAGTCGAATAGAAACCAAAATAGCAGAGCTTTGTCTTGTCTTTGCAAATCGATGTAAGTTGGTTTTTTTTTTCTTTTTCTATAGTAAAATGGAAAGAACATAGGTATAAATCCTCCATCATTTATACAGCAACATAAGACCCATTTTATATTCCTGGCGGTAACCACCTCGAGCAAAACCGAACTAAGCCAAGCCCACTATCAAAAACATTGCAGAGTCACGAGATTCTGAAACCATTTTAGAAAACAAAAAAGTGTTAAAAAATAGTCGGGCGATATTTCAATTTGCGAATGATTATTAAGCAAGTTTCTAGACCTTGTTATATTTCAGTCTTGCTTCTGCATGAGATCTGGTCTGTAGATCTGGCTCTACTTAACAACTACAAGACAGGGAAATGGTTGAACGCAAGAGCCCTTATTTTGACTAGAATCTAGATCTAGTTCTTCCAGGTACCATTCACAAATGTTTTAAATATTTGAAGAACATAGCTTTTTCTGTCTGAATTTCAAGGATGTGATTTAGTCAGGATTTATGGATTCCCAGTTAGTACTTCCAGTGTTAAACCATAGCTCTAAGAAATGTGTTCAGGTACAAACAAAACTATATTCTTAAATGTGGAAATCTGTTTTTGACCAAATTGTGACAAGTCCTAAATATTTTTTGACTTATGGAGTAGCGTCACTACCTTCTCTCTGCGGTCCCGGTACAAATGGCATACATCAATACTGCAATTATTATATTTGGTCATTTAAGGCTTTTAGAATATATTTTGTGTACCGGTACCGAATATTTGTAATGATTTATCAGTTAGTCTTCTTCTTCCCTCCTCCTTTCCCCCCCCCCCGGTGTAGAATTAACCCTGTGGTCACAAATAGTATCTGTTGTCTTGGCGATATGCACGACTCACAAGTAGTATCTGTTATCTGACAAGTAGTATCCGTTATCTAACAGGTGGTATCTGTTGCCTCGGCAATATTATACGTTATCTCGCAGGTAGTATTGTGCCTTGGCGGTATGCACAGCCAAGGTCCCAGCAGGTTAGGGCTAAGGGCTGATCCAGTTCATTCTGATCATTAGAATCGAACGGTCCTACGTCATGCTAAACTAAATAGCACAACACCAATAAATAATCAACCAAAAATGTTTATCAGTGATTTGAAACACTTGGACTACACCAACACAGTCAGTAACTAATGAACATCATTTTGTCCTTGGAAATAGACATATATTAACAATTGTATCCATGTCGCTATATAATTGGAAGGCAATAATTGATATGTGCCGGGTCGCTGTTGTAGAAACAGACCGGAACTGCAGAGAGAAGGTTGTGCCAAAAAGCTACTATAGACTAAAAAGCAAAACATTGTGACTTGCATTTGCACTAGACAATGAACGGCCTTGAAATCTATCACAACCAGTGATGCAAATATGAAGACAGAACTGCCTCAACGAAATTTACACAAAAATTAACATTTGAACTTGGCTTTGCTAATCTTGAATTTCAGTTGAAATTAATTCCTTTTGCTATTCATGCAAGTTGATTACACTATATTTTGTCCACAATACAAAGCACATTTTCATCATTCCGGTAAAAAATAGAATGACATCATCATTTCCATTCCCATGTAATTATGTTGTATCATGTCTGATAATTACATGCATAAACCTTCTTCTTTGAAATATGTGGTACAAGCAGAAGCAGTGTCAGTTGATTGCCCTCGATGGTTTTGTTGTAAACAGGTTAAATTCTTAATGCTTCGTATTATACATGTCTATTTTTTTCTTACAGTTTCATTTTAAGCCCGAGTTATGTGTGGGTCAAAGTTAGATAAGTTTACTCAGAGTGAATCATCTCTTAATAATATTGAAAATCTTGTTCCTCAGAAGAACTGTGGGAAATGCGATACGTACCCATTGCATTCTTGTCTTTGGCTGTTTCTCCTATAGATTGTTGTCTCATGATTCTCATCTGTGGGGCAAGTGCTTCACGTGTTTTAGTTTTCAGTTAATCCTGTATAGTTCATGTACATCTAAAAACAAAAATACTAATGAGTCATCCAAAAGAAAAAATCACTCACATGATAGATTGGTGTTTTTTATTCATCCATCCAGCTTTAAACAATATTGATGTTTATTTCCTTTCTTTTTCTGTTAAAGGGTATTCAATAAACCAGTCTACATGTTTTCTTTTTTTTTTTTTTCAGATGCCACAGGAATTAGCCATCATCAGAGAAATTTATGAACATGAATACTCAGCAGAAGAATTTGAGGTAGAACTGGACAGAGCACTAGAAACCAAAGCACAGACAATTGTTGTTGAACCAGCTCGCTTGGGAGAAGACACAGCACGATGGATTGCATGTGGCAACTGTCTACACAAAACTGCTGTATTGTCAGGATTGGGATGCCTCATATGTGGTGGTGTGTGGCCTGATAAAGGATACCTGTTCTTGCCCCTTGGCTTCACAAGTGTTGTATGTGCTGGTGTGTACGCGATTTCGTGGCAGTTTGACCCCTGCTGTAAATACCAAGTGGAATATGATCTAATGAAAGTTCCTAGGCTGCCTCTTCACTCATTAACGACAACAACACCTGTCGTACTGATACAGAAAGACGATACACGAAGAAAAATTCTACAAAATATCTTGGCACTGGCAGCCGGTTCATTTTGCTTCTACAAAATTTACAGATGGTATTTGTAGGGAAACACAATCTTCTTTAACTACAATGACAAGTGGACATGTTAACTCAGTTTGAGCTAGGAATGGGTATTGAAAAATAACTTTTGAGGCATTATGTGGTAAAAGGGACCATTTTTGTTAACTATGCCTTGATTTGTGAGCTTTTCTTACATCTGGTTATCAGTAACACGGTTTCTTAAAAGAAATAAGTTTTTGTCTCAGGAAATTCTTTCAAAAAAAAAAAAAAAACAGAGCACTGTGCTACTTTAGTGGATAGCATGACTTCAAAGCAAAGCCTTACTTATAATTATTTTGGTCAGGCATCTAAAATATGAGAAGTGTTGCATATGTGTTATTTAAATGAACATTTGCCATATCAATGAAACCAAGAAAACTACATTTTCCTATTTTAATATGTCTATCACCCTCTTAAGTAATGTATCAAGAAGAGTTTTAAAATGCTGCATTGTATGAAAAAACAAATTCATGTAAAAATCACTTGGCAACTTTTATATATGAGAAAACCTCTCTACATATAAATGTGATGAAGTGGAATGTACCTGAACATTGTGAACGAACAAAATACTTTTTTTTTTTACACAGACTCATGAACATGTCCTATAAAGTAAAACATGACATTTTTTAAGAAAACACACCATGCTTTGCATTCTCTTTTCGCAGAGAATCAAAGTTGAAATAATGCGTAAATCATGTTTCTGTGTAAACACATCTGTGGGTAATTAACCAAAAATCTTATGAGTAAAAAATTCCCAACAGTACACTTGAAATTTAAGTTGAATGTGTGTCTATTTTCAGTAACATGTATTATTAGATTTCAGCTAGATTTTCTTAAAACTTACTGGAAGTACATGTACAAAGATATTCCTTAGGCAGTTGTTTTGCGAATGCATGTGATAAATTGGCCTTATTATAGATCTAGTTTGTGAGCGTGTGAATAAATACAAACTGAAGTCGCCAGTGTTTTCCAGTGCAGTTGCAATTCACATATCGTGCAAGGTATGAGCACTGATCATTAAATATGTTGATCTGTTGTTGATTTATGAACGTTTATTAGATCTTGAAGCAATTACAGAATAGGGACATAATGTGTCTGATTGAATGCACCAAAGTCTTTTGTGCTATTCTCTGGTGTATGTTGGAGGTTGTTTGAATGTGACTGTCAGTGCCGCCTATCTCTCTTCAGTTACATGTATTTCATTTAACACATCAAAAATGCCTGGAAACAATACATGTGCCATAGCTCATTCTTTGATTACTGATAACAGTTACACTAGACTTAGCAAACTTCTGTAATAAATACTCAAGGCATATTTGAAGTTTATTTATATATAAATATTTATCTGTGATAAAGCATGGAAGCACACACACCCATTTGTCACACAACCGGGTAAATTCAGTCTGATGATAGTTTTTCATGCACAAAGCTATTACTAGTATTAGTGGAAGATGAATTGGGTTCTCTCTGCTTTAGAGAAAAAAATTATTCAGGTTTACACGTAATTTTTTTGTGCTGAGATGTTCACATTCAGTTTTTAATACCTAAATCTCACGGACTAGAATAGAACCCTGATTTTCTCAATGAAACCTTTGACGTCTGACTCACTCATTATTTTCACCCGGTTGTGGGATACACGTATTTGATCAAAGAAATATTCTCCAGTTACATACACATGTAAAATATAGCAAGTTGCAGATATCCGTACACCAATACACTGTATGTATGGACAGTCAAACCTCATTACTTTGCCAACTTCAGCATCCAGGGAAAGCTGGCATCATACTCATCATACAGAGGAGGACAGACTCCTGTTGACAGCTATGGTATTGATGTTTACTTCAAGTAGGGCTAAGTTAAAGTTTGAGGTCAAGTAAAGAGAATTTGTTTACTCTAAGGTAAAGGGAAAAAAAGCATGGAGCTAATATAATAATGTACCTAATGATACTACATGTAGCACTACACGTAGTGGTCATATATGTGTAGAAATAGAACATCAAATTTCAAAGAAATCATAGTAATTGACATTCTTCAAGTACTACTAAAGGTAAAGTCAAGTCATCCTTTTATGAATTGGATATAATGGAATTAAAGTGAGATCTATTTATACTACAGTGTATATTACTGTATGTGATTGATTTCGAGGTATGTCTACGGCTACTTTTAACTTCCATGACTACAAAAGATAATTAAACCATTTACAATACAACCTAGTCAGGGATTCCAGGGCAGAAGTAATTTGATGAGAAATGGTTGACACAAAAATACACAAGTACATGTAGTTATACATTATCTGTTTAATTCTTTAATCTGCTGAGTCTGTACTCTTAGCATGCAATGATGCATTCTAAATTGAAGATACTACTGCAGCACAATAAATAAGACTGTACAGTATTCGGGGTTTAAGGAAAACAGGACTGAAGTGAACGTCCATGCACTATGTGCTCAAGATTGCATCATGTGCAGGAAAAGTCAGAAGGGGTAACTATAGCAGTATAGGTTTGGTATACATATATAAAGAAGGATTTGACTTTGAAGAAGGATTTGACTGTCTAAACATGGTGATATTGACATCTAAAAACACTCTCAAATTCAATCTGATCTGAAAATGCCTGATACAATTACATGTATATTTACATAAATTACCAGTACAAGTAATTAGGGAAATGCCCTCCCAAGTATTTCATGCAAATCTAAGGAACAAAACCTTCATAAGTTGAGTAAAATTTAAAGGGCTGATAAACCATGAATTATACATAACTATAACCTTCTTTTCTTTTCATGAAATGATCTCATAAGACTTGACTAACTTAAAGAAATCACTGCATAAGCAGTTTTGTTAACAATCATTGAGTACATTTTTCACAAAGGTATTACAAAGGTGAAAACAATACGCAGTAAGGCAATTTATAAAACAACATCAATGTTACGTGTATTTCACAATAAATTTAACAACAATCTGTATAACTGTTATAGCAGTTATGTAATGGATATGAGCACAGAAAAAGTATCAAATGAGAGTTGGCAATGACTGACAAAATAGTCCCACATGTGACAATTGTCTTACTCAAAGCTGTATCTTAAGTGGATACAAAACATGGCCATTTTCAACTATACTGCATTTTTTTTTTTTTTTTTAAGTACAATTAATAGTTTTGAATTCACATAAACCAAGAACTTTTGAAGAATGGAAGAAAGGAGAGTGGGGAGAAGTAAGCCACTGGTGCTCAGAGCTATCAGCATTTCACTCAGTTTCAGGTTTGGTGATTGCACATGATTGAATTAAATACTTGCATTATTATTATGTAAATCCTAAGCCATTGAAAAATACAGGTACATTGTATACAAATTTAATACATGTATTACAAGTTGAACAACATTCTTGTTTTTCCTTTTTTTTTTTTTTTTTGTTACCACAGCAAAATGTAAATCTGCAGACAATTCATATTCTACAGCTTATTATGACAAGCTACACCAACCTGTGGAACTTCATTCATTAAAGCCAAAAAAAAAAAAAATGAATAAATATCTACCGACCTGGGCAAGTGGGT
>JBCAUA010000012.1:2192530-2212859 GCA_038406235.1 Peronia verruculata | reverse complement strand
GGGGGGGGTTTAGATAGTAGCACTCTTAGGCACCAACACATGTGAGGAATGTCAAGGTGGGGAAAAGTAAGTTCCGCCCTTATTCCAAGCCATTGATTAAGTAATCAGCCCCAGCAGAACTACAATGGTGGGAAAGGCTTGAGCTTAAGGAAGAAGCATGAGGTCAGTCCCAGTGACATCACATGGATTCATCCATAATGGACTTTCTTCTGAAAAAGAGGAGTGGACAGCAGATAGATTCAGCAGTTTGTTACTGATTCTTCTGAAAAAGAGGAGTGGACAGCAGATAGTTTGTTACTGAATGATTTGAAGCTGATTAATGTGTTTGCTTTTACTGCTAGAAAGAACGACAGAGATGTTGCATGAAAAAAAGAATTTGTCTTAATTATGTTCAACTCACTCATATTGAGTCAGCTTGAATACTTCCTAGTTGTCCAAACCATCAAGCACAGGACCTTTACAAAGTTACCAATCAAAAAACTTTAGACCCTTCTCTCAGGAGCCTACAACATGGCAGAAGTCCCTGGTCCCTATCACTGTGACTACATTCTGACCTAAGCGTCCGCATGATGAGGTTTTTAATACTGTGCATATGTTGTATATTTGATTGGGGGCTCAGGCGGCACGTAAGCTTGAATATACTATAATCATGTGCGGACAAACTAGTGCCACTTATATATCATCATCATTATTATCAATCTGATTGTTCTCTGTTACCGCATGTTATGACTTTGTTGCCCTGAAGAAGAGCCAATTTGGCTTGAAAATTTGGCAATTACTGTTGACATCAATATCAAGTTTGCTTTTCTTGAATCGTTTAGTTAGTTGCTGGTGAGAGTTTTATTATATTTTATAAATAGTATTTGGGTTAAAACAGCTGGTCTGAAATGCATCTACTTATCAATGTCTTAGAGGGGAATAGAATAATTGTTGTTTTATGCTTTTTGTGTGTGTGTGTGTGTCTTCTGTTTTACTCTGTTTCAAGAGGAAATGAGTATATCAGACACAATTTTTTATCTCTTGCTAGGTAATCTGCACAGACGAGGGCATCATCATCATCACACAAGCAGAAGAACATATTACACATACAGAGAACCTCAGCAGTCAGAGGTAAGTAGCAGAGCACAACAATCTTGGTGTTTTGTTTTAAAAAATCAATACATCTGGATTTCTTTCTGGAAAGAATTCACCTTCCACCAGCTATATCAATTCTCTAATTGTAGGAGAAGACATCTTGGCCTTTATCTTTAATAATTGGAAAATAATTGTGTTCTCATCTGTTGATGACCAATCATGCTACGGTAATTATCGAGTTGAATCCTTCATATTTTTCCATATTAAGTACCTCATTTTATAGTCTGTGTCCACTCCACTGTGACTGTCATGTTGAGAAGGTTCATGTGCTTTGAAATAGTGATGCCAGAAAGTCATATTTTTTTTAAGTTGACCAAGTTACCTCTGTGTGATAAGGAAGATATAAACAAAAAAGGAAAAAAGACTGCTTTCCAAAAAACACCACGAAATAAAAAAAAAAAAATAGTGTGAAAAAATCACTGCATTAAATGAATATTGTGATAACTGGATTATAAAAATTGTTATTTATATCATCTGTGTTATCCATGCATAAAACACGAATGTTTGTGTTGTCTGTCAAAAATTAATCATCCTGGCACACTTTTCAACTCAGTGTCAGCACTTGGTTGCCATGATAACACAACATCAGAATCTTGAAGCATGGAAGAACTCATGATAGTTTTCAAAACAGTTGTTTGAATGGTTGGGTAAATCTTATTCACGGAAAGGCTGGTTCTGTCTAATCTCTCTTTTTACCTCGTTTGACTTCAGTGGTGAATCTTGTCCCCAGAATTAGGTATAGATAGACATTCTTGTTGGCAAGAGATGATGATTTGGACCTAGATCTATTTATTTGATGTATTGGAATCTGTCACTTTGGAAAACATTCGTAGTTTATGGATTCAGAAGAATTCGGGGGTATGCGATAAATATTTTGATGGGATTTGAGTGACATTCATGGTGTCACTGA
Source organism: Peronia verruculata (assembly GCA_038406235.1). Taxonomy (NCBI): domain Eukaryota; kingdom Metazoa; phylum Mollusca; class Gastropoda; order Systellommatophora; family Onchidiidae; genus Peronia; species Peronia verruculata. The sequence goes on along the minus strand of JBCAUA010000012.1, from coordinate 2,210,815 downwards.
TGACCTTTGATCAATTCTTTATTCTTTTTCAGAGTGGCTTGACGTTATTTTTCCAGTTGGCTCCCATCCTTTTATTGGTTGTATTGTCCATGCTGAGCAGTTTCCTTGTTAGTGATGCAGTCTTTAGTTTGCACCGCACAGAGTAAGTATTACTTTCTTGAATGGCTACAAAGCAATAAAACAGAGATATCAAACTTCCGACTTTAGTCGGAATTCCGACTTTTTGGGTCGTCACTGACTTTCCTGCTTTTGGCCAATCAGCTGCCGACTTTTACTGAATCCACGAGACAATCGCGGTTTTATAATAATTTGCGATACAAATTTCGTACAATAACAATGAAAACCAGAAGTAAGAGTGCGTTATCCTCGTACTGAGGGCGATAGTTGGACTGTCCGGCGTTCTGCGACTGTTAGGAGTTCAAAATTGAAGTTGGTAGCGTGTAATTTTCTCACATCCGACAACATGCAGTCGCGGGAGAATTGGTGATAGAAAATCAGCACTTTAGATAGAGTACAGACAGCAACATCAAATCTAAAGATTCTAGATCTAGGAAATGAGAGTCGAAGTCTAGATCTAGATCTAATCTAATAGCGCATGTTGATTATAATGATGGCACTGCCTGTGGGATCTTTTTAGTTCCTGGAATTTCCACATGTTACATAATTTTATAGTCCCATTCCAGGATCTCGTGAAAAGTTGCAAACTTCTCTCAAAACCATGAAAACTAGCATGAAAACCCTCGATTTTTTTAGTGTCTTACGTAAGTGGGCAGCACAGTTCAAGAAAATTTTCTGATTTTTTTGTGACAACAGTTTGACATCCCTGATAAAACAGTTGTAGTCCAACCTGGTTTAAGATTAAATTTGGATGATTTTTGGATGCTTAAACTCATGGTACTCAAAGAAAATGTGTTTGGTATTTCGAACACGTCATTGTTTTGAATGTACAATTCCGATCAAACACTTACAAGTTTACTATTCAATTATCCTCACCTTTTTTAGAACAGCGTCAAATATAGTAAGCTCTTCTTCATGTAAGTAGAAACAGATTTTTATGCAACAGTGTTGTGTGCCAAATTCCATAAGGATACATTCAGCAGTTTTTGAGTTCATAAGCCATTTATGGGTTTTGTCGCAGATTTACAGTGTAGACAGATGGGAAATGGAAATAGATAGGGATGCAGGTTCTCCATTTTGGGCTTTTCAAGCCAGGCAGTGAGTAACTTAGATAGTGTATGGGGTTCTGCTGTGAAAGAGGCCCAAAGCATTATTGACTATTCTTGATTTTGTTCATATCCCTTAAGGGAGGAAGAATACATTCCCCTGTCAGTATTTTTAAAAGTGTGTGCTTTTGGGTTTTGGTTTCTAGTTTTGGCTCTCCATGTAAATCCTGTTCTTTGGTCTAAGAGATTATACTTTGTTTTTTCTTTCTTTGCTAGCTGGATCTAGTATGCAAGTACTGAGAGTATTTGATGTAGAGAAAGTTAATTGCTGTACTGGGTTTGGCATACCTGATCAATATGTAAAAATTATCTCTGTTAACCCATAGAGAAAATACGCAACAGTTAGGTTTAGTTGAATATCAAACTCTTCAGTTATTCTACATGTAGCTTCAGCTTATCTGTGTTCCCAAGCCCTGTCTTTTTCACACTCTAGGGGAAAAAAAGGAAGAAAAATCCAGATAGATTGTTTGCTCAGCAATGAGCCATTTTTGTTGTCTGTCAGTATAGATTAGAGTACGGTATTTATCAAGTTTCCATTTAAGAGGCTAAAGGCTCATAGGTATTTGAGTTTCACCTCTCCATGGAGAACAAGATCCTATCTCATTGGTATGAAGTTGAATCTTCTTGGTTTTAATTTATGAAACTAGATGTGAAAGATTTCCCGGTAAAGGAGTTCAACTGCATATGCGTTCAGTAATTAGGTAAATGTTTGTTTCTTCTTGTGCCCTGCTTTTATATTTTGTTGGTCTTTTCAGTTGTTCATTTTTTTTTACTTATTATTCTGTTTTTTTTTACGGTTTATAGTAATAAGATGCTTTAGATGCATACTTGGGTAAGAATTGTGGGACAGATTAAAATGTGTATGAAAGTGTTATGATGTGACACCTTATGGACAATAAAGGAAAAACAATATTCACACATCATTCCTGTATTGTGTTTTACAGCAAATATAGTGTTGAGAGGAGGACTTCACATCTGAAAGTGACATACTATGTCAAAGAAGATTTTCGTCCAGAATTCAAGTCAGATTTACGGAGGGTAGAGAGAGCAGTGGAAGAAGAGTACATTGGGCAGCTACGAAGCAATTGTTTTAGAGAAAGAAATTACAGTAAGTTGTTTGATCTTTCAACATCACGCCAGTCTTACTGAAAATTGTTTTGGAAACAACCTCTTTGTTCTGTGAGTTTTCTTTTTTTAACTGAAATTAATAACATCTATCTCTTACATTTTCCTCTGTCTTTCAAGAATAAATTTTGTATATGTTATTGGAAGGAAAGAGAATTGAGCAAGTCAGCCAGTTTACATATTTGGGAAACTGTGTACCATGTAGATCAAAAAGGAGCTGCAAGAAAAAATATCAACATGAGAATGGGAAAGTCTGCTACAGCATTCAGAAACTTGAAACAAGATCAGGAACTCTAAGATTTCAGTAAAAATGAAGCTCGGAATATTCAATTCAAATCTTTTATCATTACTTACATTCATATGTCCACAAAATTGGAAATGACAAGGGGAATAGAAAAGAGATTGAATGGCTTTTAAAACAAATATCTATGAAAAATTATTGGCATTAAATGGAATGAGTTTAAAACATGGTAGATCCACATAGCAAAAGTAATTAAGAAAAGAAGATGGTGCTATGTCAGTCATACATGTAGAAGGGAAGACAGAGGATTAAACACAAATGCTAAGCTGGGAAATTAAAGGCAGAAGAAAGGAGAGTACACCAAAGGGAAACTTAAAAGAACTATCATGAGAGAGTGGCCAAAGAAGCAGGAAGAGAGAAGATGAGGAACTGGTTGAGACAGCACAGACAAGATAAGAATGGAAGAAGATCATGATGGCCCCATGAGACATAATACAGTACAGGAAGGATTTCAGACAAACCAAAACCTATAGAATTATGGGATAAATATAAAAAAAAATGATCTTTTTGATGTATGAAAATACTTCACAAACTTTTTCCAGTACTGATATGCTAAATAGATCTTAAATATCCATGGGCTTCCATTTAATATGCAAAAAGAACTTTCCAAATACCTCCCAAACTTTCTGAGATTTTAAAACTATAAAATTGCATTTTTTTTTTTTTTTCTTGAAATCCAATATAACTTGCTGATTATACAATTTGCTCATTGTTTCATGTCTATAGGAGATGGTTAACTCATCCACCCCTCCAAAATTATTAAAATTATCCATATTTACAGTATTTAGGTTTTCACCAACTCTTGAAAGGGTTGCTCAGAAGTCGTTTTCAGATTTTTTAAAGTAAAACTTTCTTTAGCACTTTTGTTTCATACATTTTTATTTGTCAACAGAGGAAAATATGATGTGGCGGGCGAGGAACTATGGAGATGCAAAACTATATCAGAAGGCAATGGATATGGCCACACCGTCATGTGAAACTTTACAGAAGGTGTATGCATGATGTGTGGAGCACCAAATGTGCATGTGATAATGCCTTTTATTTAAGTTATCTGTGTGGTCTTGACCTTTTAGAATCATTACGTGAATGTGAATGGGTGGATATTGGTGTGAGAGAAAACCATTTTAAAACCAAGCAATATTTGCTGCTAACTTAGAATAATTTACACTGCACCACATCAGTTTTACCAAGGTCCAGTTTTAGTCAAAGAGAAATTACCTACATTTTTCATGGATGATGAATTTTAAGCTCATCCTTTTTTCTTTTTTAATATTTGAATCGTTTGGTCACTATCAGATGTCATGTGAAAATAATAGGTATGAATTTAAATGCAACTATGAGGGTTTTGTATTATCATAACATTGAATATTATGATTGGGTAGTGGTTGAAAGAATTGCGCTTTTGTCAGGATCAGTCACGGGAGACCCTTTTTTTGCATTTTTTGTGAGTGTTTAAGAAGTTTCAGAACAGATACAGCAAATTTCATGTATGATGCAGTGTTGGAATATAGATCTCAGATCTTTATTTGTAGGGGTCTGCTTTGCCCAGGATCAAGTAGGCCTAGCTCTCTACAAATATTTGACATGAACATATGTTTTCACAAACTTTCCAGGTTTGTGAGTGGCGGCATATATTGTTTGGTCTTGGAATAGGTATTTTGTTTATTGGTGCAAAGAATGAAAATATGATAAAATGACATATTTTGGCAGTTTTATGGGAGAGAAGCACTAAATATGTTATTATCTGAGCACACTCAACATGATTTGTACATGGGTATGTACATAAATCTTATAGTGTTCTAAGAATCTTGTAGATGGAAATGATTGAATGTCATTAGGGTACATAAATGTATAATTGTCAAAATGGAATTTGCGCAGCAGAAATTAATTTCAGGAACCTGCACTGGTATGGTATTTTAAACAGAAGATTTTATTTCTTCTGAGTTTGTTTTTTGTTTTTGTGTGCGGAATATACTTGTACTTTTGTAGTGTAAGAGCTGAGAATCGAGAGTTGGTATGCTTGGTTAATTCTACAGATATATTTTGTTGTTGTTGATGTATTTAGCACAGAATGACCGTGTTATCCACACTGGAAATCATTTCAGTCTCTTTGTACAAATATTGGCTTAGCATTTGGGGGAGGGGAAGGGTTAGTTTTTATGAGCATTGACATGAGTAGAAAAGTATAATTAATGCATTTTCTCTCATATAATTTTGCTGTAGTAAGACAGGCATACTTGAAATATTGTAGCATGGACAGCAGGAGCTCCTTATATGAATGTTGATGTTTATGTTTTTTCTAAATAGTGTGAGAATATCACAGCAATCCAGAGATGTTTTTGTACAATTTAAAAGTAGTAATAATGGTAGCAAGATATTTCCAAGAACAGCACAAGTAATCTGATGTGCAAAATTCATTATCCTACAAATGTTCCTGGTATCCGGTGGTAATGTTGATTCATGCACGTATGGTGCAGCTTGAGATGAGTGTCTTAAAATGAATGTTTTTGGTATATCAAAATGAGAGGATGTTCCTTATCACTCACATCCTTAAGTTGCTTCTAATTAAATTCTGTTTGATATAGACAGAAAAAAAAAAATTATAAACATTTATACTGTATGTAGTGTGTTGCAAGAATTAAATAGACTGATTTTCTTTCAGTAGTATGTTGCAAATACAATGGAACCCTAATACAACAGGACTGCCGAGACCCACACTGTTTATGTTTTAAAAGACATACAACGTAGCGGAAAAGTGAAAAAATTGTTGTTGCCTGATCACAGGACTGGTTCCCTTGATGAATTCTTTTGTTTTTGCATATTTAGCAGAGACAATAGGAGTGAGGTCAGTGTGAGATATTAATTTGTGAAGATTACAATATCAACGATGTCAAATTTCCTACTTTAGTAGGAATTCCTACTTTTTGGCAGTCAGTAATTTCTCTTTTGACCCCAAATTCAGTATTATTTACCATTAACTTATTTCAGTTTTATGTGTTGCTACTACTTTTCCTACTTTTTCATGTAGACAGATTGACATCCCTGACCTATTTATTCTTAACCATATGTCATGAGTAATAACAGGATTGTAGAATGGCTATTATAATAAGTTAGTTTGTGTTGTAAGGAATAATGTGAATCATATTTGCAGAATGCTGTTCAGTCATATTTTCTTATATTGTCATCATCAGAAAGCCCCAAACTTCCTGGAGCTTTGGTGTTCCCTGAGGGCGGCTGTGACCTTCACCTGAAACATGTTGGTTTGCTGAGTGCTTACCTCCTCAATCTCATCAAGCTCTTCCATCCTCGTATACATATATAGCAATCTCTCCTAGTCATCCAATGTCTAATGCCTTCTATGGACTGTAACATGAAGTTCGTACAGCTGTGAAGTTGTTCTTACTCAATGGTCACTTGCAGTTTGAACAATATTGAACCTTCCGCTGTGCTGTAAATCTGTGCAATATTGAACCTTCTGCTGTGCTGTAAATCAAAATTTTAAACATTTGCTGCAAACTTGTTTGATTTGTATGCCAAAGATTTGACTAGCAGTTCATGATATTCATGGCAAAAGTGAAAAATCTATGAAACAATGGTATTGGCTGCATTTTATACAGATTGTCAAATGTTTTGTTCCCTTATTTTTTTTTCTTTTATTTTTACATTTACAGACAATAGTTGGACAAATCAGGCAGATTTTCAGATGCCTGAAAGTAGAAAGTATGCAATAATTCACTGCTGGTCATCCTAAGAAATAGGAAAAAATCACTGCTTCATAGGCAAGACTTTCCAAACCAGCCAACAGGCAGAAATGATGTTGATATCAAAGATGAATATAAAGCTTTGAATTATAACGCCCATCCAACTGTTAATCTGAACTGAATGGTACAAGCCATGCACACAGCATGTTGAATCATTTTTTTAATATTTTTTTTTTTTTAATTTTAAATCTGGTTTGTGTTTTCTATTTATTACTAAAACACGAAATGACATTGTTGCCTCTGTTGTCCACACATGGCATATTTGAATAGTTTTTTAGTCAGAGATTTGCAGATTTAGTTATTGCAGTATGGTTATTAAAATTATCACATCACTTTATGTATTTTATGTTTGTGGGTACATAACATGTTAGGAAAAGTACTCCAATTTGTATGATTGTTCCTCTGAAATTATCGTTGTGCTTAAAGCTTTATCTACTTCTTCTCTTCGTTATCTGACACTGTTTCACCCATAGACTTAAAGTGCTGTGAATTTTTGTGTGCTATTCAGGCAAAACCATCATTGATTCACACATGCATATTCTATTAACCAAAGCAGTTTAAAATTAGGATGTAGAAAAAGGTTATTTTCACAAGTCCTATGATAGAACAGATTGGTCCAATTTTGGTCTACTACACGTGGACAGCAAATGACATTGTTGATATGTGCATGTACATTGTTTATGAAAGTTTAGTGCATGCCATGAAAGTGAGAAAGTTGAAACATTTCTGAACTAATCATTCATCAGGAAAATCTGATCTGAAAGTGAGAAAGTTAAAATATTTCTGAACTAATCATTCATCAGGAGGATCTGATCTGAGTGTATGTCCCCTACAATCTTCACCCCACCAAATGCTGAATGTGCTATGGCACTGTGACATCAGTCCAAATCTGACTTGTTGTTATGTGCAAACTGTGATCAAATAAATACATGTATCTGTCGCCATTTAGGAATGGCATTCATCAATGTAAATATGTTTAAATATTATGTTAGCCATGTATTTTTAGACCATTTGGTCATTTATTTCAAAGCTACATGAATTTTAATTTTTTAATAGCAAAAATAAATTAAAAGAAAAGGAAATATACCAAACTCACGAACTGTTATGTCTTATTGGGAAAAAGGAGTGGCAGTGAAGAGAGAGAGATTAGATCTTGCATTATAAGAAAGCTAACAGGCAGAGATTTGCAGCATAGCAGAATGATCAATGAGTTGGTGTTCAAATACTGATTTTGTAATATCAGGGGAAAACCTGAAAAATTACTAAGGGGAGTATTTTTCTGGTAACAAAGTAACAAAGTGGGAGCTCAGAATGGGAAAAAAAAAAAAAATTGGCTTTAGGAAGTACAATGTAAAATCTATTCACTTTCCATTGGCTCTTGAAAGCTTTTTTGTGAAGGGATCTAAGTCTTTTTTTTTTTTTAATCAATAGAAAGCCAATGTTGGAGATATTACAGATGAGCCTATGAAAACATTATTGCAATATACTCAGTAGTTCACTGTATAGTCTCATAGTTTAAAATTTATTTGAGCTTAAATGCAGATTGCTTATTTAAATAAGAGACTTTAGTTTTTAAATGAACACCCTTACTTCAGAATGGAAGAATTTTCCTTGTCAATCCTTCTAATCTAAAAGTCATAATTTTATGAATCTACTGGTGCGATTTTCATTTTTAGATACAATGACATAATTGTCTTGCGCCCAGGGCAAAGTGGTAAAAAATTGCTCTGGGCAATTGCAAGTTAGGGCGTTTTTAACTATTTTCTGACTGAGATGCCAATTTTAAAATATTTTTGGGGGGTAAGAAAAGGTGAAATTTTTGTGTTGTGGAAAACAAATCAAAATACACGTATTTTGGTATCTCACTTGGAAAATAAGTAAAAACAGTTGTTAACTCGAAATCTCCCTGCACGACTTCCAACTTATTTGCCCTGGGTGCAAAACTTTGGCCCTGTTTTTTTTTTTATACATTATTAACAATATTGTTTCGGATATAGTGTATTGATACTAGTTCCAAGCACTACCAGGCAAGAAAGCTGTTATTGTAATGAGTATTCATGATAGAAAATGTTTGAAGTCAGCTCATAAAACAACTAATAATAATAAAAAAAACAATGGCTAGCAAAGTAACGAACAAAAAAACAATGGAAATAATAGAAAATAGAGTATTTTAATCATGTAATTACTTTCTTGTTCATGGATACCCTCTAGAAAACTCATTTGATCACATCATATAGATATTCTATCACCACCACTGTACAAACAACCTGTCCTCCATGTACTTGTACTTGTAGCCATAATAATATAATCAATATGTAATGAATGCCCAAATACATGTACAACAGAGTCCACTACAAAAAAAAATATATGATCAGGAAAGAAAATTACAGAAGCAAAATAACATTTACAGAAATGGGAAGAAAAAAATCATTATGGATGTGTCATTAAATCCCTGCATGGAATGGATTAGCATTCAAGTACATAATTAAACTGATCAGCACAAAGCAACAATCATTCTGGCATACAAATAATCTTGCCCATGCAGTGAGACAAAGTGAGTTTTCAGCTTCATTTACTTGGTGGTCATACATCAATTGTTCACAACTGAAATCAGAAAAACAAAAAATCATACATGTATTTACATAGCCCTTCACATGCTGATACCATACTGAAAAAGGCCAAGCTCATCAAATATGGCCAAGAAGTACATGTACTGCCATTGGCCTCTTCATAAAAACCTTAAATAGTCCAAGGTATCAAGTAATATTAATTTTTCAAAAAATTTTTTATCAATGATATCTTTTTTTGCCTTGCCGACTGCAAAACTGCATTCTTGACTATTTCCCATTGACTTAACATGACATTTTGTCACCGCTGTTTGCTATCTGCACATGGGCCGAAATTGAATAAACCTTTTTTTTTTTTTTTTAATCATGGAATATGTAAAAAATAGCCCCTTCTCTGTGCCTTCCATTGATTTCAAACTACACTGTACTTTGATTTGTAGGGATGAACAGTGGTGGCTATACATGGATAACAAAGTACAAGACAAAAGAGTCCTACATGAATATGGGTGAAACACTGGATATGGGCTGATGAAAAAAAAAAAAAAGAATTGGGCACTATATCAGCATATGCATACAGACAACTTCACAAGAATGGGGCATAACAAGTTAATTAAGTATTCTTCCCAAAATGTTATGAACTGCAAAAAACATAAGACAACTAAATCTTTGCAACAATATATTTGCTCTGGCTAAAAACTGCTTAAATGCTCCAAAAGTGACAATTTGTAACCTATAAATTCCCCCATTTTACAAATGTGACTATATCTGACACCAATATGCAAGTGTCTTTTTTGGAAACAGGCAATGTCTCTGGGGCACAATCAACTTTCCTCTAATCCCAAAAATCCAGTTCCACTGATAGACATCTATGTTTGTAAAGCACTCTGGATGTTAGATTAGCATTCTGGATGTTAGATTCTGTTATTGTTACTTCATCCAAACATAAGTAGTTCTATGAGATACATCTAAAAAACACAATTTACATTACAAAAATGACACAAAATAAAAGGCAAATAAAAAGCATCCCAATGCAAGTCTTGAAGCAAACTAAAATTTTAACACAGATTGAATTATCTACTCATAAACATAATAAAATAGGTGTTTTGCTGTCCGTTACATGTATAAAAAAAAAAAAATCACAGACATAAACATGCAGTTAACTACTTGAATATTCTAAATAAACTTTACAAAAACATGATTCAATTTCCACTTTCATAGGGGAACAAATTATAAGAACATAACAGAAAGTTTACAATATCTATTTTTCAATTGTATAACTTTACTATAACCTCAGCAAATTCTGTTTCATCGCACAGCCATGGTCTTTTCATGACTTAGAATCCAGACAAAAATTTCACTGTTAAGATCCATAATTACTTCATTACATTCTTTCAAAATCTATACACATACATTCTAGAATAGTTACCGGTACTAGTAAATGCCTTTATACAAAAATTTCTTTACTACAGAGTCCTCTATTGAACCATCACTTGAAAACGGCATGTAGTTTGTCATTCTTAATATGAAATAAAACTGTGCTCTAATACAAAATCTATCTTTATTACAAACAGCATTTGCTTCGACAACTGCATTTTTCTTGCACATTTACACCATAACCAAGGCTACATCTATCCATTTGATCAGACAAAGAAGTTGCTGATATGCACGGTACAGTAATTTAAATATCCACATTGCCCTGCCTCATGATACAACAGGAAAGGTAGAGGCCTGTCAACATTTGCTTGTGGCACAAAGCATGCGTAGGAATCCGGCACCTTCATTTCCCTCTACACCCGTCATTCATTGCAACAATCAAGTACACGGTGTATCCAGTTTGATTTGTTATGCGCGAGTACCCTCAGCTATTTGCAGTCTAGAAGTAGAACCATGATATCAGAGGATGGCCTTAATCATACAAACTCCAAGTATTTCATAAAACACAGTTACAGGCAATATGCATTAGTCAATGTTTCTTGCAGTGCACTGCTGAGAAGTTATTACGCTTCACTGTGCTGAAAACAGTGAAGATCTATTAACATGACACAATAGATTGTAGGATATATGTGTATAGATTTAGGCTTAGTAGGTGAGTTTATTTATAGTCATTAAAATCAAGCATGTCAAACCATAAGAGTAAGAGAACAGATTTACACCTATGTCCCGTTTCAAATTGACTTTTAGATTATTCTTATGTCATATTAAACATTTCCGGCAAATTTCATATTAACCATTCTAGAGTATACAGTGTATATGATTAAGTTAATAATTAACATTTCGGTAAATCATGACTTAAAAAAAGAGACAGTTTCTACAATTTCATGAATTACATGGTCGAAAGACACACATCTTCACTGACTAGTTAGTGATAGAAACTGAAGATTGAAGAAATGACATTCAGTTCCAGTTTCAAAATCTACAAAAGAAAACACATTACATGAACTAGTCATGAGAACATGCAGGAAAATTAAATTATATTTCTGCATATAATATATATCTCTTGTACCATTTCAATATTTGCAGATTATGAAAAATTTGTGAACTTTTCACATACCACACGTCATTAAATTTTTTTTTTTTTTTAAAATCCCTACTTTTTAATATTAGCATTCAATATGGTCCATGATTACATTGTAGCAAGAAATGAAACTAGTATGAACAGAAAGTAGGCACAATAACAATGAGCAATCTAATGACAGGTAGAATCACTTCACATGAAAAATAATGCATATATCAGTTCATAATGGGACTATAAATTATTATGCGCATAAAACACAGAAACATAGATATAATTATTTAACTTGCAATCGCCCTCAAATGATGATTGTCATCGGGAACGCCAAAAAAGAACCAAAGCTGAACCAACATGTCATTCAAATAAACAAATCCCATCCACTTAATTTGTTGTGAAAACCTACTGACCGTTTGAGAAACTGGTCAGTATTTTTGCTCAGTTCAAAGAGCATCTATATGTTTTTCTGGCCTTTATGAATTACATCTATGCACCAGTAGGAAATGGTATAAGTGGGCAACACTCACTTTTTAAAAAATTCCAGCCATCCCTACAGCTCATCAATTCAACCTTTCTTTTTCTTTGCTTTTCATTTTAAAATTGTTTATTTAAACAGTTTTGAATATGCCTTAATCTCACCTGCCATGTAAGGGTGGAGGATGATTCCACAAAAAAAAAAAAGGATTCTGAAAAAAATTTGTGTTTTCTGCGACCGATTTATAATCTTTTTGATCAGGAAATGAAAAACTTCCTTCTGAATCTTGTTTCGTGGAATCATTTTTCTTCTGTATAGTGACAAACCTTTTGTTTCTGGTCATTGAAAACTACCGTGTTGAGACATGTCAAAGCTAGATAAAACTCTTCAAAAGTGTTAACAAAACTCATGCTGGGGACGCACACTTTTCATCATTCGCTCTTCAACAAAGTGAACACTGTGCAATTCTATGGTTACCATGCAAACTTCAGGTTTACAAAGATGACTCTCAAAATACTGTTCAAGCCGGAGTGAACATTCTGATTGTCTTGATTTTTCTGTACGAGGATTGTAAGGTGGGATTTCGTAAGCATCACAGGGATGTCAAATTTCCTACTTCAGTAGGATTTCCTACTTTTTGGCTGTCAGTAATTTCTTTGTTGGCCCCAAATCAGGTATTATTTACCATTAATATACATGTACACCTATGTACATGTACTTCAGTTTTATGTGCTGCTAAAGAGTATGCCAGGAAATTTTCCTACTTTGTCATGGAGACAGATTGACATCCCTGGCATCAACATAGGATGCAGAGAGAGAGGGAAGGCAAAAGGAGGCTGTGGTCTCAGTGAAGATTAAAAAAGACAGCCTCAAACAGCCTCAACATGCAAATGCAAACAAAATAGAGTGACGGCGCTTCGTTGATCAAATTTTTCTTGATGTTTGTGAGACTGTGAGACAAGTAAAGAAATGGCAGAAGCAGTCATTTGTATAAATATTAAAAAGCTGAGAGAGAAAAAAAAAAGATGTTTATAAGCTGAACAGTTAAAGCCAATCAAATGTTTCAAAAAGATGTGGGAAAATGAGCAAAACAAGCTGTACAATACCTCATTGAATGTAGTGACAACCACAGAACTGTATACTACTAGACTTGGGCAAAAGTTGTGGATGGGCTTTGAATAAAAAGTTTTCAGCACACTTCTTGTGGTGTGGCAATATTCCAATGACATTACATTGCACATATATTGTTTAAGATGTGACCTTTTGTTTCACAGAGTCTGAAAATTTCAGTAATAAACAAATAATTTGTTCAATTCATTTAAAGTGATAAATATGAAAGGAAAAAAAAAAAAAAAACACCCATGCTGTGGAAGAACTATCAAAGATCCCTAGCCAATTTCAGGCAAAGCATTAAATTACTGGCAGGACAGCAGAGAGAAAGTATGCCAAGCCAAGTCATACAGATAAACCATTTAATCTTATGCAAATGAATATCCAAAATCAAATGTGATGGGAAGATGATCAGTGCATAAACAAAGTATGAAGTGCATTGAATGCTGCAGTAGGTACGTGTAATAAGAGGACAGATCAACTTGTGCATTTTAATACTTGATATAAAGACATACTATAGGCTTACTATATTAAATGCACTTTGTACTGTAAGAAAAAATTATGGCATACAGCCAGATGTGTAGTGAGCTCTAAAAATGTCCCAAATGTCTTGCGACAAGGGCAAAGGAGTCAGATGTCACCCAGAGCATCAAAGATATACCGTTGTTTTTGGTCATTTGTAACTACTTTCAAACTAAGATACTAATTTTTAGTTTTTCACAAAACGTCAATTTAACCTTTTTTTAATCTGAGAAAAAAAAAAAGAAATATTTTGGTATCATAGTTGGAAAATAGTGAAAAACAGTAAAAAATGGCAGTGACTTGAAGTCACCTGGCGCGACTTGCGAGTCATTTGCCCTGGGCGCAAGACAAATAGTTTTTCTGGAATATTCTTATACCCTGAAGTAAAAGTGTCAGTTAAAGCTCAAGGAATGGCATTTTTTCTTCTATAAAGACATTTTTCATATTTAAGAAATGACAATAGGCCTATCATCATAAATAATATTATATAAGACTTCAGCCTTCTCCCTGCTTCACATATGATTTTAGAGAGTCATTGAGCAAAAATGTTTTCTGGGCACCAATTTTTTTGTCAGAGTCACTACTCCAAAACTTTAGTAAGAGAGTAGCAATGTATAGATCTATGTCCACATGTGCAAGAAGCTGTCATCTCTTTAAGATGTAGACACGTGCAGAAACCAGCATTAATCCATGCAAAGTTAGTGTTTTGTAAAAAAAAAAAACAACAACTAAGTAATTACATTTGTTCATTCTTGTAGAAGAGTATTACATTTGTTTTTGCATTAATAAGTGTGACATTTAACTTTTAGCTTGATTACCATGAAAAGATATTAAAAAATTACCATTATAAACAAAATGACATAAAAAAAACCTAAACAAACAAATAAACAAAGAGCTGTTGTCATAGAAGTGGTTAAACAATACATGTACATCCTTGTCTTATGTGTTCTACAGACAAAACAGCAGTGGCAGAGAGTCAAATAAATACCATTGTCACAAAAATAGTCATATCATATCACCAAGAATTACATACACCAGTCCGAGTCATTTCTAGTGGTTTTGAGAAAGCTCAACAAACTTATGCCTGAAACAAAAGTGTGACTTCAGTGAAGTGAAGCAAATCAAGCTTTTGCATATTTCTTACTTCTATTTGAGCTTTAGGAATTCTCTGCCAGTAATCTAAGGTCCAAATACATGTACCCGGCACAGTACATTCAACTCAGAAGCTTTAAAAGATGACTTGGGCAACTGTGCCATAACTATCACGATATATTATTCCCAAAAAGACCCCTACAGCTAGGAAATATTGTCTATCCTGTTGTTGTTGTTGTTGTTTTTTCATTGGAAAATCACAATAATGACATTATCATGAACAATTTAAAATAATACCATAAATTTGTTCATCCTTTCCAACTGACTGCTGTCAACTTGTTGTTGAAAGCAACAGCAGGTTCAGCAACATTTAACTACATTTAAAATAACATGAACAAGAATTTGACATACAAGAATGTCATGGTTATCCAACATACAAACTATACAAACTATAGTTCCAAAGGAATTCCACTAGATCTATACCTGGGATGTAACAAGAAAAGGACAAAAATGTCACAGGTGCATTTTTTTGTTTTTTAAGACAAAAAGAAGTAAAAAAAAAAAAAAAAAAAATTATATCTTGAGAGTCTTGTCACAGAGGAAGAGATAATCTATGTAATCATAACAGACTATTATAACTTATTTCAGGGCTCTGGGCTCCAAAACAATATTCATGTTTAACAATATCTGGAACAATGAAGATTCGGAAATAATGACAAAAATTCAAACCTCCCATTTTTCTTACATTACAAATACATGTACATAATTTGAGCAATAACACCTGAAAATTCAAAGGTCAGCAATTAAAAGCAAAGAGTTCTCTGGGGACACACCCTAGTCTGGTAGCCTACTGACCTTGAACAGTAATGACTGTGCAGCTCCACAGACACATGCTATTGATCTACCTGCCGACATGCTATTGTACATTTCATGATCAGTCTTTCTCACAATGTATTTTCTTTTTTGTTTGCTGGCGTAGCTTACATCACAACAATACAATGCTACACTGCTATGCAACTGATGGTAATACTGCAGCGGCAAGAGGTTTGCTGGAGACAAGCACAGGAAACAATATATGATGTATGTACCACACTTCCTATAATGCTATGTAGGTGTGTGCACATTAAGACTGCATTTCTTAAAGCATGCCTTACGCTTGGCCTAGTACACACTTGGAACAGGATGGTTTATCTTTGATATGAGTTATCACAATTTTCTTCTGCTGTGGTTGTTCAAAGCTAAAGTATTTGAACAGAAGGTCATCATCAAAGCAATAAATGCAAAATCAAAGCTTAATGTCAAGATATGCAGCCTGAATGTACCTGCTTTTATCCCAAAAGAGAATAACGTTGCAAAAATTATACACGTAAAACTGTTATTTTCCCTTATAACTGGTTACCCATCCTCTCTCTCTCTCTCTCTATACTGGAATGAATAATGAGACCTCAGAAACAACAAGAGATTTTGGTTGGAACACTTAATGTCAATGTCATTATTCCCACATTTTACTATCTTATGCCGATTCCAGATCTTTTTATATCTTAGTTTACAAGACTTGGCAATTTTCTCATTTCCTCATGACAACCCAGTAGTATATAAATAAACATGACAAACATTTTTTCTATCACCAACAAAAGCAATAACATTCAAAGGCACTCTCGAAATGAATAAAATATCCATGGGATGGATATACTTGTACATAAATAGTTGAGCTGCTTGATGATACGTCAACAAAATATTACTGCGTAAAACATCAGTAGGAAACTACCACATCATAATTTGATTCCGTATTAAGTTACACATCCAGTTACATAATTCTGAACTAAGTAAGTCACATCTTCTTTTTTTTCTCTTAATCAAATCTTCCATCCATCCATCCAGCCATCCATTTATCTGTGTATTTACTGTTATCTGTCAATTTATTCGTAAAACTAAAAAAACATCAATGCATCTCTTCCATTGGTTTCATCCCATTTACAACCCACTCATTATTCTACAAATTTTGCAATCATTGATAATTATACACACTAATACATTTTAAGCAATGTCGTGCCTGAGAGACTGAGGCAAATAAACATTTATATACCAAAATCTTGCCCTGGTGTATGCAGACTCATAATCAAAAGCACATTTCATAAAAAAACAGATAAATGTCAAAACAAAACAAAAAAAAAATTGTCATAAACCAACAAGGAACCCACCAATCAAGTGTGAATGTAAAATCAGGCAATACACGTAATGCAGATATATCTCTGCTGTAGTAAGAATGGAATGTCAAGATATCTAAATGTGTCAGAGATGCACAAGAAAAAAAAAAAAAAACACAAAATTTTTAAAAGTGAACATGAAAGAGCGAAACAGTTTGTAAATTTGCTAGGGCTGCTGCATTATACAAAAACAAGAGAAAATAAAGAGAGACAATAAATGGAACAGAGAGACAATATACATAATTGGAACTGAGACAAGAAATGGAACAGAATGAAACTAGAAATGGAACAGAGAAAGAAGAAATGGAACAGAATGAACAAGAAATGGAACAGAGAAACAAGAAATGGAACAGTGAAACAAGAAATGGAACACAGGAACAAGAAATGGAACAGTGAAACAAGAAATGGAACAGTGAAACAAGAAATGGAACAGAGAAATAAGAAATGGAACAGAGGAACAAGAAATGGAACAGTGAAACAAGAAATGGAACAGAGGAACAAGAAATGGAACAGTGAAACAAGAAATGGAACAGAGGAACAAAAAATGGAACAGTGAAACAAGAAATGGAACAGGGAGACCAAATGTTACGGAATTCTTAAGTTGGTACAATGGATGAGTCAGATGGAAACAAGTAATCTTTCTCTACATCTCTGAGATTTGAAGCTGACAGGAACATTTCTATCACAATCCTTACAAGCAAACAGTTGTTTCAATCTTTGTGTTAGCCTGGCTCCTTGAGCTAAATAATAAAGGTTGAATTCAAAACTGTTATGGTAACTTCGATGAAATGTCTGAAGAAATTTGATGAAATAACCATAGCAATTTTGGTGGTCTGTGAAAGACGTCTTCTCATCTTTGTTTAAACTCTTTCCGTGATACGCACTTTTCTCTGTGTATGATCAGAAAAATTTTACATAGGTCTAGGATTATAAGTGATTTGTTATGAAGGACCACTGAGGTCACTGGTCTAGTAGGACTACAAGTGGGCAGAGATCTCAGTAGAGATAAAGAGGATGGCAAACTCTAATGGTGTTAAGTCCTCCACCACTGACAACAGCAGTAGAGACTAATGATAGAAAACAGATATTGTAGGGGATACAGAAAACAATCCAACAGAGTACTTGCTACAGCTATTTGCTATTGCACCAAAGCACCACTAAATGAGTTGGAAAAAAATCATTTCAATGTATGCCATCCAAAATAAGGCTTATTTCAAAAACTGCTGGGCAACACCCATTGCTATCTAGCTCATTCAGTACTAGCCCTTACTTACAAGGGCCATAAAGATAAACTCAGAGCATCCTAGAACACAATCTCATTTTATAAAATAGAAAAAGACTGTCCAACCGGCAACTAACACAACAATTTAGAAAAAAAATTTGAAAAAAGCAA
>JBCAUA010000012.1:2157922-2189463 GCA_038406235.1 Peronia verruculata | reverse complement strand
CCCCCCCCCCCCCCCCCCCCCCCCCCCCCCCCCCCCCCCCCCCCCCACACTACATGAGTGCCGTTTGCTCAATATTGACCCTCTCTTCTCCTTCGTATGTTTAGCATAATGAAATTTTTACCGAATTACCACGTGACCAGAGGCGTGGCCACAGGGAAGCTGAACTGAAATTCATATTCAGTGGGGCAAGATATCTTGCGTTTTCAGTTGAGCTTACCCAAACGTACTCCATTTACTATGTTGTCATAATAATGATTCATGTTTGGTGGAAATACAGTATTTACATGTATTTCGAGGTTGGATGCATGATGTAGGTTTGTTTACAGGATGTGGACATCATTGAATGCCCATCATTCGGCAAGAGGTGCCTACCATGCACAGGCATGTAGACTTTACTCAAATCAGCGAGTAAGCGAAAATCCGTCAGTCATGACCGATCTCGAACTACCTCATAACACTAGACAGACTGTTCCATAGTGGAAACCAAGTTATTGTAAGCTGTGCCCATGGTGGAAACAAAAGATGCGGAGTACCTCGACAATCGCAATGTTAACGACGTCCCACTGAGTGAGCATTCTTTGTTTCAGGACATGTAATAGTACTACTAGCTCAGTGCTCTGAGCACATTTATCTATCTCGATTCAGCTGTGAAATTGTCATGGATCATGTGTTTCGTATACACGTGATGGATTGAGGGGAAGGAAAATGGAGGGAGGGACGGGACAGCTAGAAACATTGTGGCAGTTTTGGGCAACAGGTGTAGCGGTCACATTACTTTGGCTACGCTAGGTGTGAGTGTGTTGAGGATTTCCAGTGTAGTACATGTAATATGCTAGCAACGTCATGGGTCCAACGAGATAACCACACCGCTGAAGATTGATATTAAGAAAACCATAGATCCAAACAGGCAGAGAAAGCCACATGGTAGCTGAAGCTGAGTTGTAAATTTTGGCGCAATACACTCGGTCTTGTCAAATATAAGGTTCATTTGTTTGTGAAACTTTTCCATCCTAAGGATTTAGATGGCTGCCTGTGTTTGGCGAGAATTTTTGTGTGTAGAAATTTTGCAGTTTGGAAAATTTGCCTGGACGGCAGCATTCCGCGTACTCGTCATCGATTTTTAATTGCCAAGGGTTCTGCAACAAGCGTAATACATACACGGGGCGTCCGAAAATATTTGCACTTATCCGAGATGGGTAGACGTCGGGCTTCACCACCCAGAGGAAGCTAGGGGGCCTTTGAGTCATTGAAAGAACACAGGTTCTAATCTTCGAATCTTCCCATTCCCCGACGGCAGACCCAAGACTCAAACCCGCGACCTCCACAATGTGAGCTTTTCGCCGAATGGCATCAGAACGAGGGTTATTCTTACACAGCCCTCTTCCTTTCCTCTGCCAGCAGAGTCATAATGGGTGTTAAACAAACAGTGCAGAGAAGAGAATCATCACTTTCCTTGTTGTCAACGAAAAGATTGATCTCTCTCTCTCTCTCTCGCTCGCTTGCTCTCTCTGTCACATACACACACACAGAGAGAGAGAGAGAGAGAGAGAGAGAGAGAGAGAGAGAGGGGGGGGGAGAGAGTTAGGGAGAGGAGAGCATTGTTAGGTCTGCAGCTTTAAGCCTAATCTTGTACATGTATAGATCTAGTATGACGTCATCGTAAGTTAGCTCTCAGAAAATGAGGACTGAATTTATGCAATAGATCCAGGCAATAATTTATATCACTTCCCCCTCATTGGTGCATCTGCTTAGGTCAACACCCCCGCCGCATCATGATAACTGATGAATGAGATCATACCTGTTGCTTAAATGAGCAGTTCTAGACTGCGATAAGGTTTTCCATTTCGGCCAATCAAAATGTATCATTTGCTTTGGTTGGGGACAACGTATTAGACCTTGTAGATTCTAATTCTAGAGTCCAGGCTCCAGAAGGGAGAAGTTCCATACCAGACCAACAGGCATCAGAGGGTTTTGGTTAGGGTTAGATTTGAGGTTGGGGCTAGATTTTGGGTTAGGATTAGGGTTAGGCAAAGATATGGAGTTTGTTTAGATTGGTTGGAAAGTTAGGTAGCAATATTAGGACCACCTGGTACCCCCCCAAAAAAATGGGATTACTATGACCACTTGCTAGCAATAGCTTTGTCCCTGAAAGAAATGCTTTCAATCTCATCATTTCCCCGTGTGAGATATTTAAGAGTCGAAGACAAGTGTGTGAAATAACCTCTCTCTCTCTCTCTCTCCCCATCCATCCCCCCCCCCCCCGGTTGCTCAAGCTGTGAAAAGATCCAGGAGAACAGTAAAATCTGTTTGGGAACTGACACCAAACAGCCTTTGCTTGGAGCTGAGCGTATTCTTTATTTTTTTCGTGTTCTTTTTTCAATATTCTCAGGCCTGAGATTTAACGTTCGCCAACTCGCCAATGGCCCCCAAAAATGGTGTCTGGCGAACTCGATTTACGGCACCACTCGCCCAGCTGGTGACCTAAAAATTAGCGCCATTGGTAGAGATTTTGTACAGTACGGTACATCAATAAAAACAGAGAATAAAGTTGTTTTCTAAAAATAATCAGCAGAAACAGTGTTGTTATTGAAAGTATTGTTTATTAGCAATAGTAAGACAATTTAAAATAGAACTGCATTTTCGATCAAAGGGTCTGGCAAGCTGAAACATTTTCTGGCAACCTCAACTTCCCAGGTTAGGAGCCCGGCTGGCTCCTTAGCCTGGCTTGCTATATCTCAGGCCTGTTAACCAATGATATATGGTCTTGCTAAGCACTGCATATGTCTCAAGATACCAAGCAAGCTAAAAACTCTTGATGTTAGATATACTGCTCTTACAAAAAAATTTGTAAAACCAGGTGATCTTTATGTGATACCCTCAAAGACTGTTGTTAAGAAAATGCTTAAAACGAAACTTGTGTTACTAAGAAACAATCTTTGGGAACAGTTTTCTTTTTTTTTTTTTTTTGGCTATGTAATTTGTTATGCTTAATATGAAATACAATTATGGGCTGATATGAAAACTACCCATATAAGAAATAGTTTTTGTTTTCTCTGATTGCATTTTTTGTTTTCACATAAAGCATTCCCAAGACCAAGCTCAGGTACCGGTCCAGTTTCTTTTCATGATTAGACAAAGTAATTGTCTGTGAGCGTGTCAAGTACCATTAACAGCATTGTGTTTTACTGCCCAGCAGTATGACACTTGAGGCTCCACTTCACACCTCACCCGTCGCTCGTGCCCCAATTGAGTATCATGTATTGTGGCCATGAGAGGATTTCGCTTGTTATGTGCGTGAATGAGGCTATTATGATTTCGTTGTTATTTATTATTTTCTAGCCACATATTTATAGATTATGTCTTTCCAGTCATTCAACAACACCTCCACTTTACGCATTCTCTAATTATTTTTTATGCGGTTGCATGGGTCTTTAATCAGGGGAGGTAATTCGGTACTTGAACTTTCATCTGAAGGCTGCGTTAACAAAATAGCAACAGAATGAAATGGTTCCCATTCCCTGCAAATTTTGTTTTAACCATCATAGAGTGTATTCTGTTTTTGGTTTGATTTAAAAAAATAAGTTAGTAACAGTTTAGATGCTCTTATTTGTTTTTCAGAGTTTTACGAATAAATCAGACATGTGGAGCTTTGGTATACTCTTGTGGGAGATATACTCTTTTGGGCGAGTGCCTTATCCTAGAATAGTAAGTACAGCCCAACATTTGAGTATGGGATATTGACAGTCTTCGAAAAAATGTTTATACAGTGCATTCTGCTTGGGGTAGCCACATTGATATCATGATACATGTCATGGTTTTACAAGAATTTGATGTTTGTCATCATGACTGGTATGGTATGTCTCTTTTTGACTGTGTAGCAAATTTGTGAAAGATTTTTTTCCCATATTGTCGTTGCATTTCCTTGTTTTTGTTGCGTCTTTCAACCCCCTTTGTGGTGGTTATCTCGACGGATTGTTGCATTTGATGTTTTATTTTTTATTAATCCTCAGTTTTTGTTTGTTTTGTTTGTTTATTTGTTTGTTTGCTGGTTCTTCGTTTGTAGTTTAACATGAAATGTGGTGGTAGTGATCACATTCCTTATGTCCAAACAGTTTATGTTTTTATCATTAGATACCTTTAATTATATATGGATATGCGTTTAATTTGAAAGACATTTAAAAAGAGAAAAACAAAAGGAAGATTGGAATTGGCATGCTTTTAAGAAGGTGAGATGAAATGATATTTGCAACCTCTTACTGTGCTGAGTTATGCTTAGTAAAGATAAACATTTCTTTTTCTTGTGTTTCAGCCTCTGTCAGACGTAGTCATGCATGTGGAGAGAGGTTACAGGATGGAAGCACCAGAAGGCTGCCCTGCAGAAATCTATGCCATCATGAAGCAAGCATGGCAGATTCAACCAAGTGATCGACCAACGTTCAGTGATGTCTTGGCAAAACTGAACAACTTGCGCTCAGTTACTGTGTAGCACAGCAGGGGCAGTATAGATTCTTTTTGTATAAATTTGTTAATTAGTCATTTCCAAATCAGCCTGGAATGAACTTAAGACATGAACAGAGGTCATGACTCCAATACATTTGCTGAATCAATTCTTTGCATCATGATTTTTGAGCTGAGCAAGGGACATGGTGTTGGAAGAATTTTACACTCTGGGCGAATCATCGGTGTGGTCCATCAGTCATGTAAGAAGCAATGCTGCTTGTCAGGCTTATTGTCGTTCTGTTGTTGATGATGGGCTGGAGACAAAAGGAACATATGGTGGATATTTTCCAGGGTGGACTGCTGGAGAGCAGTAAAGTGTGTTAAGATTTTAGCTGACTGCTGAAATTATTTCACCTCATTCCTGAAAAATTGGTTCTTCTTTCAACCTTTGAAATTTTGTAGTTCCATTGAAATATGGCTGCATAGTGACATTCGTGTACAAGTGCATATGTTCTGTAATTTTAAAAGAAACAGTATACTGCTGAGGAAAGATTTATACGGTACCTAAAATTAACAACATAGTACCTTTTTGTAAATTAGTTATTTGTTAGAAATTCTTTTTTTTTTTAGATTTATGGCTAAATAGTTAATTGATGTACGAGAAATTGAGAAATCCCTTTATGAAAGACAGATGTATGAGACACAGTGAAATATGACTGTTTTCTCATTGTAGAGAAAGCTTTCTTGTTCAACATATAAAAAGTTTGAGCAAATTTGCAGTTAGGGTACATAGAATGTGAGTATACCCTCACAATTTCTAGTAGAAAGTAGTCCAACCAAGTTTCAGCCTTAAATCAGTACCTTCCATCTGCTGACAGTAAATTGCATAATTGAGTCAAGGATGCAGTATTTAGTAATTTCTTATGTAGGTCACAAGAATCTCAGCTGTTAGTCATTTTCAAAGCATTGTTCCTTTAGTAAATCTTTGGAATTACTTGGCTAATGTATGTGATAATATGACCTTCCCCCTTCACTCTATGAAGTTTGTGTGACCATTTTACTTGTGCTCTGTAAAAAATCTAATAAATATTGTCTCAAAAAGTGACATATAGTTATTTATTTTTCTATCAAATATCCACAAATTAGGACATAGGAACTACTACATTAACTTTGTCCTCATTATTTTCATAAAACTTTGATGAAAGATCTTGCCAAACAACCCTTATGATTGTGAATTAACAGTTTGAGGCACATTTCCAATTAGAGCTCCCATTTTTATGACACATCTGTTTGCTGCTTCCCTTTGTCCGCACAAGAGATATTGACAGCTGAAATTTATGGGTGAAGATGTGCAAACACCTTATATCAAATTCACACACAATGTGCCTTACCAACCCCTTTATCTCATCAGAAAACACCAATTTTGTGTCAAAAACTAGGTTGGTGAATCAGTATTGATGTACTGGTGATCCACATCCCCGAATCCTGTGGATATATTGATATATGGTGTTTTATTCTTGTTATTGTTATCCATTTTCTTGTAAATGTACTTACAGCAAAGCAGTGCACAATATTTATGTTTGTAATGTCAGTCATTGCTGTTATCACAAGAATCATCAACCAGATTGAGAAAGGATCCTGAATTTCATACAGTGGTTAATTTATTCATTCAGTTAGTAGTTGTTATTGTGCACGCTCCATAACTTTTCGACAGCACAGTGACATTAGTCTTCCAAAATTTGTTTCAAAGGCAGATTTAACTAAAGGTAAATGTTTTTAGAAGTTATTCTTCTTTAGGAAAGTGCAGGAAAAGAAAAATCATCTGTCATTTCAGTTTTAACAGGTAAAAATTTATGATAGATTTTTGGTACTCTGATTTTATTGCTTTCCTGTAAAATTTGATATCTTGACACATGGTTTAATTTCATCATACTATCAACAGACTGCTTCTCATGAAATGTAATGAATAAATTTGCCCTTGGAACTCATATTAATTGCTGAGTATGAGGACTTGCTGTTTTCTGTACTCTTTTTTGAGAAAAAGAGAAACCAGCTTTGCAAAATATTTCTTAAAATATGGCTTAACCACATTCATAGAGATCGGCTGTTCTCCAAATGTATTTTACGCCTGGGATAATTGCAATAATTGTACCCAGTGAAATAGAATGGGATTTTGGATCAGGATAGATAAACAACATTGAGTTTGTCATTGCCTTACGGCCTACACTAGCATATCAGCATCCTGAGTTGGATTCCAAGTAGGGTTAAATATTAAATATCCTGCTATATGGGATGTTGTAGACGCTTCAGATGAAATTTCAGTTGTTCAGAACCTAATCATATTATGCTTTGCTAGATTAAGTGGATGTATCCTCTGGTAGTCAACATTAAATTTTTTTGAGTGAAATTATTTGTTTCAAATGAACTTTTTTTGTTTGGTCAAAGATGGATGCTTTTGCTTGCAAAGGGAAATTGCTTTATTATGTGAATTACAGGTAAGTATATTTATATATCATGATAGCTAACATGATCAGATTTTGTCTAAGATGTCAAACACAGCCTGGAAAATATAAGATGAAAATGTTTGCTTTTAATTTATATATAGCTGTACTTGTAGGATTTGCCAGACTGAAACTGTTCATGCATAAATGTAGAGCATAATTGTGCTTTTGATGGTATTAGAAGCCACAAATATCAGCAAATGAACTTCACTGTGTGTATATATGTATGTGGTTATTGTTTTATCAACATGTATTTATGGTCAGTGATGCCCAAGAAAAGACTTAAGAGAATCAACGGACAAATTGTTTGGATGGATTAATGTGAAAATAGGAAAGTGACATGTTCTCTGAAATTTATCCCAGTTTATGATTAAACATAGGTTATTTTGACATCTGACTTTTTAGAGGTTTATAGAGAATCAGATATTGTTTTATGACATTCTACTGTTTAGTCACTGCAAAAGATGCATGCAATTAGAACAAACCTGTAAAGTAAAAAATATCCTTCTTTATGATGGGAACAGCCTAAGTTTGCTGGGATGAAATTTATGAAATTGTTGTGGACAGTATGTATTAATCTGACAATTTACAATTGCAAAAGTTAATAATGATCTCTGCCTAAGAACCCGGTGGCTGGGAGATGAAAAAAGTGGGCTCTTATATGGATGGGCTCTTAGCGGATTGAAAAGTTAGACAACCTGTCTGGCCACAGATTGTCCTCACTACTATGATTAGTTGATCGTTACTGTTAGTTATAGATCAATTTATGCGAATGAATACAGTCTTCTTCCCTGTGTGCTTAAAAGATAATGACCCGAATGACTAAAGTATTTACAGATTGAAGTAGCAACACTTTTCAATCCTGAGATAATAGGATTATCTCAGCTTTAAGTAGCTGCCCGATTTTGGTGAGAATTTTTGTGGATAGAAATTTGGAATTTGGAAATTTCGCCCAGACAGCGGCACACAGCCTACTCTTTCATCAGTTTTGAACTGACCAGTCAGGAGGCTCAACTTACTCCTCCTTATCCACAGAGCCTATCACAAGTACTGTCCCACATAGTGTCAAATAAAGAAATGCTTACCAGTTTGTCCACAATGTGGCCTGATTGTGCAGTCATACATCAACCATCACTATTCACTTCCACCTACACTCTCCATCCTCTTCCCCATTTTACGGCACTTCTAGTACTATGCGTTTTTCTCAAGTTGACAGTATGATGTGAAATTACACCATAAGTACTTGCCTGTCTTGGCCCGACACCGGGCTCTTTGGCAGATTTTTTTTTTCTTTACAGGAAAGATAGGTTTTTAGGTGGACTGGGCTCTTGGGCACAGGATTCTTAGGTGGATACCACTGTGATTTTATTGTCATGGATACTTTTTCTTTCTTTCTTTTTGAAGATGGCTTCTTCTATGAACAATAGAATAGAGAAATTTGGCTGACACATTAATGATCTGAAAGTTGGCATACAGTTTGTGAGAGCTGAAATAAATTTTAACCTGTCACTGTTAGTTTGTGACATTGTTGGTTACTGGTAAAAAATGTTCCAGTCGCTAGTGATTTCCACTGTGACAGAATGTGAAACTTCAAGGGAGACATCCATATTTTTCCTCCCTTATTAACTTCTTTTTTTGTAATCGCCACAAAAGGAATATGTATACTTAGAGGACTGAGAAAATGTCCAATTGACAAAAATGTTTCACATTTTTTTTTTGCCTGTGAGCTGAGGACATCCACATTTCGCCAAAATATTAGCAAAGACATCTCAGAAATAGAAAATTTAATTTCACATCTTAGTACTCACATGACAGCCAGATCTGGCTATAATTGCAATAACAGATACAATTTGCCACACATTTCTGCATTTTTTTTTTTTTTTCTCAGGATTATCACCAATTAACTCATCTGTAGTCAACATTATTTTTAAATACTTGTCGATGGTTTCATTTGATTTTGAATCCACATTGATTAAAGCCATGTAGACTTTTTTTGTTGTTTTCTTGTTATTTTTTTTTTTTAATTCATAAATGATGAACAACTCCCGACATGATGCCAAAGAACATCGTGAATGATGAAAAAGTTTTAGCTAAAATGTTTGAAAATGAGTTTATAGGTTTGTAAGCATTTGACCAACCATGTGTTGACGTGAGAAGCTAGCTATTATGGTTATGATATATTTACACCTTTCTCAACCTCCTGCTAGTGGTTGTCTCATCAGGAAAGCTAACTGTGCAGATTGTCACGTTTATTTTGTCATCCAGCTACTTGCACAAAAACATTATGTGTGAAAATAATTTTGATTGATCTTTTTTGTTCTTTTATTGTCAAGGTTTTGCCACTCAGGGTGAGACTTGTTAATGATCTGGTGAATATGTATGGGGAGGGTAGTTTCCATCAGCTTTGACTGTTCCTTACATATATATGCTTGGTGCTACCCCGTAGCAGACCTGCCTCCCACATTGACCTCCATCTACCTGTGTGGGAGTGGCACATAACTTACTGTCCTTCTCGCTGATTTAGTTCTTGCTCTTCTTGGCACAATGTCATCATCAGCATTCTGTGGCAGTTGTGAAAATTGAAGAAAAAAAAAAAATCAAGATGCCTGCAGTTGTTGCATGTGGACATCCGGTGCATCAGCTTTGGTGTTCTCTTAGCCCACACTTGGTGCTACCCTCAGCAGATCTAACCATTCCCCCCCCCCCCCCCCCAACATACACAACATGCTGTACCTGGCTGGGGGTGGCTTGCAACTTACTGTCCTTCACTCTCTCTCTTTTTCTTGATGTAAATTGATTATAACTGTGTAATTGGCAGGGTTGAAAAATATCAGCTGAGTCAGGTAAGCGGTGTCAAAGTTGCAATCTTTTATGAGTTTGAAATTAGTACACTCAGATTGTGATAATCTGCATGGCTTTGGCCATCTGGCTCTATTGCAGTTTACATCTTGTGACACACTTTTTTTTTGTTGTTGTTGTTTTTTCTTTTGTTTTCCCCAGTATACCTGATGGCTGAAATAACAAACTCTGTATAACAAATATTTAATGATGTATACTGCAATTTTTTTTATTTTTTTTTCACAATTTTTTTTTAGCACTTTATTTGTTACTATTTAGCTGTGACCAATTTGGTCATTGCTTTGCTATGATACTTTTATGGCAATTATTATTACAGTGCTTGTAGCTGCATTGTTTGTTATATTATACCTTTTGTTGACAATTTGATGATGATATACTTAAGTAGCTTGAGGAGCTAATCACTGACTGCATTTTCATCTGTTTTTGTGATACCCTAGGTCATGAACACAATTCAAAGCTACATGTACTTCTGTCTCCATGGAACATATGCTGTCAGCAAATCATACAGTGCAGTTTTATTTTATGATTTTATGTAAAGAAAAAACATAAAAAAATCCTTCCTCATAACAAGTCTGCAATTCATTTTGATTTGTCTGTATCTGAGTGAAATATATCCTGATATACTTAGCTGGGAAATCTAAACCAGAACATTGCAGGACATGGAAGTACACACAATGGTGTAAGTGTAAATCACATTTGCTGCCTACTTATGGTTTCTTGGCAATGTATGTGCACTGGTGCACAGAATAGTGGTGTACATATCGTTGTCCTCAGCTGCAGTTGTTGCAGATATTTCAAGTGCATCTTTCATCCCTGTTTTATCTTATTTATTCTCAAGTTCAAGGATTATTCATAGACACATGCCAGTGACAGTTGTTATGCACCCAAAATATGTACCATAATAGCCTCACATTTTCTTTTTTCCTGTCATTAATTGTTGCTGCTTTTTTCCCTTCTCTTTTCCTTTTTAAATCCTCACTTTATTAATTATTGCAACCCCTTTATTTAAAAATGAGTAATCCTTTGTTTTATAGTTATCTTTTTATCATCTTTTTTTCTGTAAGTCTTGTACATACTATGTGCACCATTTTATATAAATACCCCACATCATTTTTCTAATAAGTATTTGTCTTACAATGAGAAAATGGGCCAGTTTACTTGGCTGCCTAACTGTTTTTCTGTGGTGTGTCTACATGTTGTGGGCTGTGCTAGTGACTGGTAGTGTTAAACCCAGTTTCCCTCGCTGTTTTGACCTTCAACACTTGCTCATCACCAAATGCCTGTTTTTTGTCCTACCTTGCTGTCAGTGTTTATCATGTTTTTTTTGTTATTGTTGCTTTTTTTTCTGTCATTTGTTAACATATTGATTGTTGGCCATCGGATGTAATTGCTTTAAAAGGACATTTCTCAAGTAACAAAACTATCCGTCAACTGAAGTCTAAAGTTTTTGCTGCTTCAATCAGTTTTGATCCTAGGGATTTTCTCAGAGAGTCAGTATGCTATGGAGAGGGAGGTTCCAGTTTTCATTATTTTCTTCTTCTTTAGGAAAACTTGGGAAGTAAATTTGAAAATCTGCCAATGTAGTAATTATTGAAGACAAGGATAATACATAAAAATACATTCCCTGGTGGTGATCGGTGATAGATGATGTACCATGGAGCTGTTATATTCATTTCTTGGCCCATATGTATAAGAAAAGAATAGTGATACCGGTACCACAAACTCTCTTTGTGACATTATTTTTTTCAGCATTATAGAGCCATATAGATGGTTTGGCTAGATAACTAGACTGACCCCCTCAAAGAGTAACTTTTACTCATCTTTTTATGCTGTTACTTATTTAGATATTCTGGGCAAACACACAGTCCTGCTGTTTGTAGATGTGTCCACAGTTAGGTTATCATTGTTTTCTAATTCAGTATTACTTTACCACTGTTTTTGTGGTAGGTGATGTTAACCTATTTTGAAATTACTACAATCAAAATTAATGGGCCACTTTCGGCAACTTTTATTGTAACCCTATGGCACCAAACCTCTCTTCTTTTTCTCTGTCCTCTCACAGTTGTGTAATGCTTTCATTATTGTCCTGCCTGTTGACTTGTCATCCAGCTTTTATTTTTAAAAAAAATCCTCTGTGCAGGTGAATGAATTGTGGAGACTTAATATTGTGTATGGCCATTGGTGTACTTGCTAATTTCTATATTGATATATGTACACATCATTTTATCACTGAATAATAAACACATCCTCATTTCAAGGAAATAACACAATGAGAGTCAGGTTGAATCATGCATATTGCTAGCAGAAGCCAGCAAGATGTTTGATTTTGATTGTCATAGTAATGTTTATTGTTTCATATGTATTGTCTCACTATGGGTAGGATGGCCAAAGAACAATCATATGCCTCAAATAAACACTGCAGTATATAACAATGTGTGTATGTGGCGACAAGTGACACTGCACACTCTCTCCTCTTTGATCCACATGAAATATTTCTGTAACAGAACTTTTATTAGACAAGACAAAGCAGTATTAGCCAAACATTGTGGGTTGGGATTAGAATTTGTTACAAACTATTGGAATTTGCATTTTGAGTGTAGCATATAACTTGGAAAATGCCCCTGTAAAATTATGATGAGATTGAAGGCAAGTTCAACAACAAAATTGTCTACACAATTGGTGGGCTGAGGTTATGTTGTGTGAACTGAACACTTATGGCTCTAGTGCAATCCAAACTTCTTTTGTTGGAAAGCACGTGTTTGTTGACACTTTTGATTGTACTAGAGGTTCTTATAAATTATTCATAGTATTGTAGTTCTGAAGTTTTTAACTGTAAATTTTCCAGTGGTCTGCTTGCACTTACCTTGCAGCATCTGATCAGAATTTGATAGTTCAACCAATAAGAATTGCAAATTCAGTTGAGTAGAAGAGAGAGACATGCAATGCATAGTTTACCCTCCACCCCTTTAGCATTTTCTTCTCAAGTTGTCTTTATCTCCACAAGACTTTTCACAAATAGTAATTCAAGTTAATTGTGTACCAAAAGGATCCACCCAGTTTGCTGTGTTTAAATATACATCTGTATTTTCAAACCAGACCAGATTGTTACTGCAGTCAGCAACTTTTCATGTATTAATTGGTTTCGCTGAGCATGCTTGTCATGTGAGTATAATCAAATTATAGTAATCTAATATGAAGCAGCGTCTGTCATAGAATTGTCAGCCTGATTGACATTGACCCACTGCCTTTTTTTTTTTATCTGTGACTCATCTGTATTTTATTATATATGTCATTATGTGGGCTACATAATACCCTTATTTATTATTAGAATAAGTGCCTGTCCTCATTTTCTCTCTTACAATCACATTTCATCAAAAAGCACACCAAGATATGTACAAGCAGTCTAAGAAATTTCTATTTCATCCAGACTTTATGAAGAGTATTATGCAGTATTGTGCATGTATTTTATTTGTGAGCCCTTTTGTATAAAAAAAAAAAGATTCTTGTTGCCTTATTCTTTCTTTCACATTCTGGCTGTGTCAGAAAATGGTTTGGGACATACATGAATCTCATTTTTCCTGCTGTGAGGTAGGTATGATACATGCATTGTAAAAGATAGAATGCATCTCACATTACAGATTGCCTGGATAAGAAATTCAGTCTTGGATTGTTTTCAATAGTAGTGCATTGTGCCTGTTAACAGCAAATGCTATGGAATTGAATATTTGTTCTATAGATATATATATAAAAAATTAGTAGTCAGAGATATTGTGCATGTTTAATGTAACTTTTTATCGTAGTGAATTGATCTTACATAGCTAAATCCTATCTTTAAACACCAAGAGAAATACATGTAAAACTGAAAGTAGTGAAAGCCACAAAAGAAAGAAAGCATTTAAGAAAAAGTGACATTTGTATACAGTGTGCATGTATGTGTTCCATTCACAATGAATATGTGAGCTAACAAATTAATGTCCTCATTGCTGCTTTTCTGACTTCATTTTTCACCATGTCAGCTGTCTTGTAGCATTCAAATATGTCTTTTATGTTTATTTCAACATTTTGTATGCTACGTTCTGGTTCATTCACACATCATGTCCTCAAATATCGGCATTAAAGATTTAGCTCTCTCAGCTCAAGAGTCAGAGGTTCACCTGTTTTATTTTTGTGTTTGGTCATCTTTGTCTTGCATACAAACTTAAATAAATAACATTAGATACTTGAAAGAGGCCCTTAAAACAACAGAGTGAATGAGGGGACTTTCATACGCCTGTACACAAATCTCCTTTCTTGGTTTTTGAACAAGTTTTAAGATATAGGAACAAATGTTGTAAGAAATTCATTATGTAATCTCCAGTTTGAACAACATGGAAGCAAAAAGTATTCAACATTGATTCTAGCAGTTCACATATTTTCCTATGAGATACCTGTATTCCTGCTTTGAAACTACATGTATTGCCTGCACTGATAGCTGGTTTAATTTTTTTTTTTTTTAAGTTTCAGTAAGTCCACTGTGAGGGAATTTGGTATGGAAATAGATGTAGCCACATTAGGAATAATAGAGTGAAATATATATTTATAGACACATACATATCCTACAATATTACATTTTCCAAACATTATTTGCAGTATCACTATGTCAATATTGTGTCAGATTATCCGGACTTAAAATAGTGCAATGTGCTATTCAGATCTTATTGAAAGTGAAGGTGTAAACTAATCTGCAGTGCATGTCCCAAATAAGAGGTCTGTGACTGTGACTGTGTATTGCATAGTGTTCTTAATTTATACAACAGTATTAAAACTTCAAATTTTCCCAGCCTTTGACAGCAATTTTAATAAAAATCACCTGACATGCAAAGGAATTTCTCTTTGTTACATACACTTTCTATTCCCAAATTTAGTATAGTGTATACTGGACTTTTACTGGCTTTAGAATACAGTTCCTGGTCTTCTTTTTTATTGGGCAATCACTGATAAGAAATGGGGATTCATAATTTAAAAGCCTGTTGTAGAAACAACTTCCTGTTTCTATATTACTTTGAAGTGGAATTCCCATGATTCTTTTATAAACCTGTTTTTCAGCAGTGGAGGAAAAACTTGACTAGAGGTATACTTTAACTTCATTTGAGTTTATCATTTATAAACCAGATGACATAAAAACACTTGGTAAACTGCACACTTGGTAAACTGCATATGCATACCTTTTTTTGTTTTAACCATTGACAAGTATAGAGTTTTTCCCACCTTACACATTATGTGACATATTGATGGACTACTATTTTTAGTAAATTACGATCAAGTCTCACTAGTTATACATGTTTTTGTATTACTATAGAAATCTTGATAGAAAACAGAAGTGGGTAAATGCAAAGACAAAGACAGAAAAACTACTTTATTAGAGCCTAGTCATTACACAAGTGATTAAATATCATCAATCTCTGAATACATTACCAGGGTTTATATTGGAAGAACACAAGATGGCAAAAGAGCCAGAGAAGTGAAGACTATACCCTTGTAATGCCCAGCCACCGACAGTCCATAATGCATTGTAATGTATACATATTATACCTATAAAACCATCGAAATTGTCATTTACCTCATCAGGCATGATTATTTTTGTACATGTACCTATATATGACAATAACTTATGATACTAGCACATTCATCTCTATTTTAATTTCTAAATTCCCAGTCTTTTCTCACATATAAGGCTAAGGACATCAGGTCAGAAACTTACTTATTGTCCTGAAATTCTGGAATAAGTAGACTTTCTGCCTTTGTAGCTGTTTCCAAGATATTAGTGTAACTTGTAAAAGCAAGAATTTTCCATTCTATCTCTTTAAAGAAATTCTCTGCTGCTAGAAATGATTAATCATCATGAGATGTAGTGCATGGTCAGCGAGTCTTTGTTAAATTACATGGAACATTGTAGTTGTTGTTTTACCTTTGGCTGAAAGGTTTTTTGCACACTTTACTATGCCTCGAGTCAAAATGACTGATGACACATGAAGAGCACTTCATGTGTGAGATAACAATCTGAGACGTGACATGATGAAATCAGGGATTCGTCAAACTGAGCTGACCGGAGAAATCACATGTTTTTCAACAGTAACAGAAATTTTTACCACTTTTTTTAATTTTTTTTCCTAACCAAACCCTTCTATATCAATCTAAAAATGCATTTTAGAGTTCAATGTACTGAAATATAGTGAGTAAAAGCTCAAAAACTGTAATTTAGTGACATGGTCTAACAAGGATTAATAAGGATTTACAAAAGTGATCGGCCATTTTCTCAATAAATTAAGCTGCAGAAACAGGCCACCCCATCGCCTTCAATTGCTAATACCTCTTCCTACTTAAGGTAGAACAACCATTTTTTCACACACTGAAAGGGAAATGATTAATCTTTACAATTATACCAAAACTCCTTATGCCCAAAATCTGACGAGAGCCTGATTTCATTGCGTCACATCCCATTTGACTGTGATGCAAGAACAATCTTAATTTGCGATCTGAGGGGAGAAAATACCAGAAACAGTGAGAAATTTTTGAAGGCCGCCTTAATCTTTACAATAATTTTGAAGGGATTTCCCTGCTTATCAAAGATAGTTTTAATTTTATGGAGTAAACTGATGTCAGTATAAAGTTTAATGTTAATAAAATGTTATAAATTCCAACTTAAACAAGCTGTAGGTGTCACCTTGTGGAATCATTATTAAGCAACAATCTGCACCTAGAGATCAGTAGGAAAAGATCAGTAATTAATTTGATTTTGTTTTTGAATTCTGTTTAGATATGATATCCCTAGAACCTTGTATTCTCCATACATGTATATGTTTATTTGAAATAAATGATAAAATTAAAACACTTTGCACAGATATTACTGCAACTTAGGAAAGAAATTTAAGAAGGATGTAAATAGCATACTTGTATATGAAAACTACCTAAAAGGAAGATATAAAATGCCTTTGTGATGTGTTATAATCAAATGAGAAACAACAAAATATGTTTGAGTTCAAAAACATCTCCATGAAGTTTATTTTTATTACTGACAAGTGAATAAGCTAATACCTCAATTTTTCAATAAAATGTGAAATCATTGCTGGAAAGTTAAATATAGAGTACAGGAATTTCAATAATTATTGTTGTTGAGTCAATATCAAGAATGTGTAGAAATGTTTTATATCTTTTCATTGAGTGGTTTTAAAAAAATTAATATGTCTTGCATTATATTGTTGGCACTATGATAAAATAAGCTATGCACCTATACAGGAGAGCAATAAAATTAGTTTACCAACAAATCTTTCACAAATTTTGACCTAAAGGTAGACTGAAATGATAGATGATTTTTCTCTATGCTTACTTGAAGAAAAGTTATTAAGAAATGTTTAGTTTTGGTTAAGCTTGTCTTTGAAACAAATTTGGCAGATGGCTGATTTCAACATGTCGCCAACAACAGCAATAAATAGAATATCAAACATCACATCACTGCTATCTTTACATGGAATAAATAATATAAATATAAGCCACAAATTTCTAAACATTTGATAGATCTGATTATATTATTACCATTTGTCTTATATATATATACATGTATACATGTATATATAAATATAACATAAACTCTGTGACTGAAATTTTTACCCTGTAAATGTAAGACTGAACAAAAACTTTATACAGTTATAACAATGTAAATGTATCAGTTATAACAATCAAAATAATCTGCTGGGATACCATTTCTAACAACAACAAAAAAACCTTATGAACTTGCAGGAATGACAACATGGTAACAGCATACAAAAACAAAAAAAAGAGAGAGAGATTCTGCTCCTTGACTTGTCTGCATTTTTTGTTCTTTTCTATCCATAATATTTCTCAAACTAAAAGCTCCAGAAATAATTTAGCCACAATGATCATCTAAGGAAAAAGCAGATACCTCTCAGTAAAAAAAAGATTTCATTCAAGTGTACCACATTTTTAAACATGTAGGTACTGTGCGTTCTGCGTACTTTTGTTTATCTATATCATGTTGCTCCTCAGAAATCTGTGTCGGAAACAATGATCACCACATAATCATAGTGCTACACATGAATGCAACTTTGAAAAATGAAGCTAACAAATATAATCAATGTTTGTACAGATTCGGTGCATGACACTTCTAATCTTAAGTATAAAGGAAGAAAACAGTGAGTTATAAAAGCATGATGTTAAAACAAGGTAATACTGTAGCTGAAATTAATTTCAGTATCATTGAAAATAACAGTACAATCATTATAATATAAATTCTCTAAATCACACTGAACTTAATCTAAGAAAATCATCATGCAGTTGCACAGATAACAATTCAGTTCTCAGAGCTCACTGCTCCAGTTACAAAAACTACAAGATGTGTTTGACAATATGGGTTGAGACTGGAATCCAATTATATGGTTACAAGCACACATGGTCGATTATTTTAAATCAACTTCCTACTCTTAAATAGAAGACCATCTTGTGGTAAAGTGGAGAAAGACTAGATATCTATAAAACAGCAGTGTTGGTTCAATCATAGTGGTCACTGTCCGTGAGTTTCCTTCTGATTTTTATAGTGGACACGAGGTAGGTTACGTAGTCTCTCTGCTGCCTGCAATGAAAAAATGAGCAGAATCTGACTACCTGTTTTGGAAATTACTTATGTGAATCAATAGCATACAGTAAAAGCAGTACATGTAATAAAATATGAAAAAATGAGACGAAACTGAATACAGTGGAATACTGATGAGTCGATGCTGGTGGGGGAGGAAAAATAGGATAGACTCATCCGTAGTTTGACTCGCCCGTAAGTCACTAAAGCCACAAAACTAGGCACTACTATACATACACATGTATGTACTTCTTTGGAATGGCATATTGTTGGGTATTATAATGGTTGGTTCCTTTTACACATTCTTTCACTGAGCAGCAAATTTGATCTCTTCCATTCATTTTCAATGAGATCGATCCAGCTTTTGGTTCAATTTAATAATTTTAATGTTACCCATGTTATTATCGACGCTCGTTGTCATCGGCCGTCATGTTACCAACCTGCCTCCTGAACATTCATTTTCAACTCGATACGATCGCCGCCGCACGCAGCTTCGTCACCCCCCAACACTCCTCCCACCTCATCATGCTATGAAACATTGGACATGTATTACCTCTATACTAGGCCTTTTTCAAGATGATAAACATTACATGTGATGAATCGATCTACGGGCGGGGCGGGGAGGGTGCAGTACCTCACTGTTCTCATTTTGACCGCAATAGCCGAGTAAAAAGGTGTCAAGGGCTAACCGGCCAAATCATGAGTAAAAATAAGATGGAGGGGCGGGTAACAACTCCTTGCTAACCACTAGTCCGGCGAGCAAGTTCCCTGGCTCCCCACGATGCCAAAAACGACGGGCGACTCCCCGGGTAACGTCCACGTGTGAATGGCGATGCGGCCGGAGAAGTTCCCCACATCAAAGACGCTTGCTGACACCACGTTTCCTACCCCCATTACCCAAATTTGCATGACACTTTCGTAGCGGGGAGGGGGTGTGCAGTGTGAGTACGAAACATCCACGGCTAGAAGGGGAAGATCCTGGATGAGGTGCGAAAAGGAGGAGGAGACAATAACCTGTCGGCCTCTGATCACATAGTCCTGTGAGGTTTAGTCCTGTCTAGTGAATCAGTTTGACAGTTCAAGTTAGTCTATAGTCGTGCTGATGCGTGATGGGAGGAGCATAAAATGTGTTGAGATGAAGTGCCGCGCGAGCTGAGATTAGTTACATCGACTCAAGCATTGCTTTTTCCTTTGATCTTATAAGGACGGGGACAGGAGAAAAAGATCGACTCATTAGTGAATACGGGTGAGTCGACGTCGATTCATCAGTATGATTTTTAGTAAAGTAAAGAAGCCCCAGGACCCGTTCCAAGAAAAAAGATTGACTCATCTGAAAGTCGACTCACAAGGGTTCGACTCAGGTGTAGTCCGCTATATGTCATTTGCATGCTGAGGAAAACAAAGATACCTATGCACTGTAAACAAAATTTTCTTCACTTACATGACACTGGGTTGGCTTTAAAAGCTGAACATCAGCATTGTTTTTCATTTCTATTAAATCTACATCATCTGTGACATCTATCCCAGTGGATGCCTGTACTGATGATTCTGGCTCTGTCACTTGTGTTCCAGAATAGCTTTCTGCTTGAGGCTGGGACCCTGTGTTTTTCTGAGAAAGTGGGACTGCATTCACCTTGACAGCCAATCCAATCTCCTCTGTGCTAGCTACATTAATCACCTCTGAAGAATCCTGGATTTCCCCTGTCTCTGCATTCCATTCCTGTGGAGATCAAAATGACAACTGAAAAAAATGTGGAACTTTCTAAAATGGCCATTTAATGTTAATAAGTCTCCGAACATATGAAGTATATGGCATACATACCACAAATACAAAAAAAGACATTTGTCTCGCGGCCAGTCAAAATGAGATGTAAGTCGCTGGGATAGAAAGGAGAAATCAGGCTTTGAATGTGATGAGGGGGGTCAGATATCAATTTTTTTATTGCAGAAATTGAAATTTCTAAACAAGACAGTATCAGTCTTACCCTCGATTTATACATATTACTTGATTAAAATCGGGTTTTTTTATGAGGTAGGTATGTAGATTTATGTGTACGGCCGTTCATTTAAACTCGATTTACTCGGAATTCTGCTCATTACGGGGTGGTCACCCTTTGCCTCTTTAAACTGCAATATCTCTGGCTAGAATAGAGTTAGCTCGAAACTTTTTTTCACTCCCTGAAAGTGTGTGAAATAAGCTTTCACATGATAACAAAAACTCCATATGGTGAAAAACCGACATACGTCGCATTTTGACTGGTTGCGAGACATTTGTTATATCAGTGAGAATTCATTCAGTTGTGATTTGACTCTCCAAAGACTGAAAGAGGCTGATTTGAGTTGCAGCAGCTTTGCAAATTTAATTCAATATACAGGTCTATTTGAAGCTGCAACCTGTATTTATGGTGAGCACTTTCTGATATATAAATGGACAAAGGTAACGGACTGTGACACAATGTCAGGATTCTTTGTTTGTTGTCCACAGCATCACCTTCAACACTTTAAACAAAAAATTACAAATTTATTTTCTTTGTTTCTATAATCATGTAAGTTCTCAATTTGACAAAGATAAAAATAACACAAATTTATAAACCCTGTGAGGGAGAGAAAAGAAAGTATAAATTTAAAAACTGTTGAATGTGATGATGTAGGCAGCAGATCTTCTATCATGTTCTCAACTACATCCTTACTTTCTAACTTTGTGCTCTATTATTGCCTAAATATCTTGAGACATTAAAAAATATACTCTTGCTATAAAAGGAAAGTTCTGCTCTTGAAAACACAATAAAAGCTGATGTTTGTTAATGTAGCATTTCTACCAATTAACTCTAATTTATCTATGCTGGAAGAAAATTGTATGCAATGTTCCACAGTTTGTTCTGAACACCTTTATAATCCAAATTTGTTGCAAACAGCAGGGTGACTGAGGGAGTTACAAGTATAAGTACTTACAAATAACAGATTACAATCATAAAGACAGAGAACTATGCAAGAAATTGAAAATGAGAGAAAGAATGTCATACGTCAGCATCTGCAGTATCATCTTGATCCAGTTTAATATCCACTGAGGATCCTGATCCATTCCCAAGTTGTGAAACGATCATTTCTGAGCTGACTAGCCCTGAGTTCTTTCTTTGAACAGTAGAGATTTGGGGACTTATGATTTCTGCAGTGACCATACTTGAATCACCATCAGTAAAAAGGTAATGGATTTCCCCAGCCTCTTCTTCAACTTTGGCTATTTCAACCAACTCTACAGGAGGTCTTCGAATTGTGCTGCGACCTTGCTGGGCATCCCGCTGTGTAGGGTCAATTACAGCTGGAATATTGGGATGATATGTCCAGTTCTTCATGTATCGCGGATAGGCTGAATCAGGAGTCTGTGAGCAGTTTCTCCTATGAGAGAATGAGGAAAAACATGTCGAGACAATTCTAAAGACAAAATTTTGCTGTTATTTCCATGTGTGGAGCATTATTTTGTCAGCTATTGAAAGAAAATTAGTTATTTTTAATTCAATTTACTGTTGTTCATGTTGTTGTTTTTAATCTGATACTTCAGGCCTTAACATCAATCTCCAACAATGCTGCACAATTAAACTTCATTATGATTCAACAAAAATAGTATGTATGCAATGGATGTCAATATAATTATAGCTAGTGACATTTTAGTCCCAATCCTCTTTATCACCCTTACATTTAATCATGCTCAAACCAACTTCAAATGCTTAACTAAGTATTCTACCTAATTACCTGACATTATGATTTAATAAACACAAAGAAACCTTTGACAGAATTGTCAGATATTTGTTACCGGTACTAATATTCACTACTGACTTACTATATTAATAAAGCAAATTTAGTACTTCCTATGATTGCCGCTGCACAAATTCAAGTCTTTTTTTTTTAATATAATACATAAAAATTGTTCAATATTCCACAAAAACCCTACCTGGCTTTTAAATGTCGTGTTAATGCTCCTGATTCAGAAAAAGCCCGTCCACATTTTTCACAAGCATATGGGCGTTCACCTACAAGAGCAAAGAAATATGCACAGAGCATGTTTTATTCCCAGAGTGAATATGAGTGATTTACATCAACACCAATATTCAGGTAATGATGTATTTGTTTTTATTTGGCAACTTTTTTGTGTATTTTTGTGTAATGTAATATAGAATTTTTTTTTGTTTTAAATATCATTTTAATTTAAGGTCAAGCCAGTATCTAAACAATCTCACATTCACTGGTTCACTACAATCAAAATTTCTCACTTCAAAATATATTCCTTCCTTCTCTCTTCTTTCATACATTCAGACATACATTCATTTATCATTCTTTCATTTGTTAGTTCATTCATTCATTTGCTTATTCATTCACTCACTCATTCATTCATTAACACAAAGACCCTTTTGAAGAAGACAAAACATGTCCTACCTCTCTCCCTTCTCACAACAGTCATGGCACTACTTGTTGCCTGTTTTTTTTTTTTCTTTCTTCAAACTATTATTTCAAACTTTTCACAATGAAAATGTATGCTGGCTACAAAAAAAAAAAAGATAGATTCCCTTTAATAAATATTTAGTATGACGAGACTTCTTCGGTCAGTCTGTCATAAAATTCTTTAACGTGGTTGAATAACCTAATTTGCATTTTTTCCTTCTACCCTTTTCTCAGCAATCCTTCACCTTCTGATAAGTTAATAACAAGAAAAGATTCCAAGTATAAAGGAATAATTTTATCATATAGAACTTACCAGTGTGACGGCGCATATGTCGCACAAGACCACCTTTAGTTTTAAATCCATATGGGCAGTTGGCCTCTGTGCATATAAACTTTCTTTCATCAGAATGGACCACACCATGGGCTTTGAGCACAGTCAGCTGGAAGATAATAGCTGACTTTTCACTCTGTATCTTGTGAAGAATGTTCCTATAAAATCTAATAATATCTGGAAAAGCTGATCATAGGTTTCACCATATCATTTCTGGTGCTCTCCATCAGTTCAGAAATATTTGGAATATTCAAGCTAAGAATCTGTTGAAATGCTATTGGACATTTTCATCATCACTACAACCATAAACAAAGGCAACATAAGAAAGCAGTTTGTCAGAAAAAAACTTGGAAGGAAGAATTTCTGTTATGTTGCCCAAGAGTAAGTTTATAGATCTCACATGTTTACATCTAGAGTCTTACCTCTTTAAAACCTCGACCACAAATCTCACAATTGTATGGACGGTCAGATGATTCTTCCTTGAGTTCATTTGTATTTTTGCTCATCTTCTGCTTGACAAGTTTTAGAGATTCTGTTGCTTTCTTTTGAACCGGTGCATCTCTGGCCTCTAACTGCCTTTCAGTGTTGGGCTGTTCTATTATGATGTGAATTTCTTGCTGATTTTTTTCAGCTCCCTCTTCAATATTGTGTACTTCTGCATTTCCAATCTCCATTCCTACTTTAAAATCCTCATCTCTTTCAGCTATCACTTCTCTTGTCTGCTCATTTTCTGAACTTTCAGATCCTTCTGCCTCTTCCATTTTATTTTCATGTCCGTATGTTATATGCCATCGCAAGGTAGCCTCTCTGTGACATAAAACAAACAAAATTAAATTGATATTTCTGTAAGAAACCTATAGATGTACATTTGCAATTTTGCCTTTATAGTAAATATTTCATCCTGCTCTAAAACATGAACAGAGCTATAGCAACATGCCCATGAATTAAATTATAAACCAAATACATAAAAAAATCTGACATGACATATATGAGAAGTAAAATTAACTTATTCTACATTTCTATTGATTTATATTTATAATAAATTACTAAGTATGACTTACTATTCTTGAGGTACATGTATATTCAAACCCTTTGCTGGCCAACGAGAGTGATGAGCATGCTTGCAGTTGAGCCTAACATAACAAGAATTCTAACAAATGATGCCCTATATAAATTTCCATTTCTGTTATGCCTACATTCTAAATAGGTTTTACATCAGCATTTCAAAGACAGAATTGATAGTTAAGAACAATAAAATGTACATCAAGTTTGAAACAAAGTTGTCAACAACTGACTTATCATTTGCTTTAGAAAACTGTTTTTTTTTCAGGGCTCATACATAATACAAACTAGAATATCTTCCATGGCAGCATATCATCAATATTAACTGTTCAAACTAATTCTGTAATTTTGACATGTCAAATTCAAACATAAAAGTTGAAATTGTCAAGATTTATGATTGGTGAAATTACTTTCATGACGTTCTTCAGGTGTCAACAACTATATGACATTCATTAACACCAAGCAGAATATAATATTCTC
Organism: Peronia verruculata; assembly: GCA_038406235.1. Taxonomy (NCBI): domain Eukaryota; kingdom Metazoa; phylum Mollusca; class Gastropoda; order Systellommatophora; family Onchidiidae; genus Peronia; species Peronia verruculata. The sequence goes on along the minus strand of JBCAUA010000012.1, from coordinate 2,164,727 downwards.
CTGCCAAAAAAGAGCATAATTTTCAAAATAAATAGCCATGAGACAAAATATCAACTGGCCATCTCAACAAGAGAATTTGAAAGCATCATGAAGGAGCACTTTATTGACCAGTATTCCATTTGAAAGAATTCAGAAAGAATAACATACCTTCTAAATTTTTTGCCACACATCGAACACACATATGTACTGTCCTTAAAGAGCAGATGGGTAGCTGTTTCAGATGAGTTACTAGTAACATTTTTCTTCTTCCCTGTTCAAAAGATACAAACATTAAATTCAGTGGATGAACTTCAAAACGAAAAGGAACACTCTTAGGAACACCAATGGATGAAAGGGCAAATTACTTTGAAAAGTATCACACAAATTTTAATATACTCTTTATAGTAAAAACTGTTTATTACTATTATACTTTGAAACATTTTGTCTTTCTACCTCAGTTTCTTGTACAAATGCTAGATTCATAACCCCTTTGTTTAATGTAATGTTTATGTTACATTTTTAATACTTCCCAATTCATAAACTGAAATTTTTCTCTTTTCCTTTTTGTTTTTTTGCTTTGGATTTCTTTTTGTTTTCTTTTTCTCTATACCATGTACATGATTTTATTACTGATTTTGTTTTTCTGGGAAACATTCACAGTTAAAACAGCTGTGTCCAAGTTGTACATACACCCTAAAACAGTTAAACGAAATTTGCGGGAAATGGAAATCATTTCGATCTATCGCGATTTTGTAATATCTGAAGGGACTAAATTGAAACAGGAAACGCACCCCTTGGATGCAAGTTTAATTACCGAATTACCTCCACTGACTGAAGAACGGTGTGCAACCGCACCATGACCTTATGTCTTAAGATCACTTCATTTTCACTTTGGCTGTTGTTATTGTTGTTGTCATTGCTGTAGGGGTACAGACATGTATAAAATGTGTGATTATGTAGCTGTTATGTCGTTTTCTTTGTTATTTGTCTGCTTTTTAAGCAAACCACTTCAAGATTGTACACAAGATTGGCATACTTTCTGCAGATGTCTGATTTTTTCATTAACCTTCATCAACTTCAGGAATCAGTGTCTTTTCAAACTGCAGTGATAAACATGTTCTCTAATGGCTAAACATGTTTGGTTTCGAGAAATTCATCATTGACTGCCAGCCTTGATCTAAAATTTGAAGCTCACTGTTTTCAATATGAAACTGAAGAATGCCTATCGACTTCTCAAAACTGGCTTTCAAGTAAAACTGACAAGCATGACTGGTTTGACTGACCGAATGCCTGCAAAGGGACGTATGTATAACGTATGACTGAAAAGACAAAGGCAACTCCATCCTCTGATAGCCTGGTTGTGTGGCTATAAATAACAATAAAATCGTAGTAGCCTCACACATGTGCATAATGGATGGCACCCTCTCGCGATATATTATGCTCGATTATAGCCTTGAGCAATGGGTGATGTGTAAAATAGGAGACGACAGGTTCATGATATTCTACACGCTTGCCCCTCCGGCCTTATCTTTCGTATGTCTTACTGCTGGACAGTACAGCACACTGCGGGCATCCCTATTTTGGACACACTCATGGACGATTTCTTTGTTGGAGTTTATTGTGTCATACTGCTGAGCAGTACAGTACATTGCATGTACCAGTACTTGATGCACTCACAGACAATTTCTTTGTCAGAATAAACATCCCGTATTCGAGCGTGGTCTTGGTTATGCTTAATATGAAAGAAAAGGGCGATTGGGGAAACAAAAACCGTTCATTATAGGTGTAGTTTTCATATCAGCCCATAATTTTAATTCATTGTAAGCATAACAAATTACAGAGCAAAAAAACCTGTTCCCAAAGATTCGTTCTAAATAACGCAAGTTTCATTTTAAGCGTTTTCTTAAAAACCATTTTAAGTGTATACTCATACCTTTCTTCACTGTAACTTCGGGATTGGAAGTTTCCTGCTTGGTGCCATCTTTCACATTAGGTAGACTTCTTTCCTCACTTGACACAACGTTAGACTTTTGATCATTGACACCTACAGTGGGTGGTTGGTAAGAATAAGACTGTTCTTGCTTGTCCCCATCTGAAGCTTCTTTGTCCTGAATATCATCCGGTTTTTGTCTTTTCTTTTTCTGCCTCTTTTGTTTCTGTACCAGTTGTGGTAAAACCATGCGTCTGTCAACCTTTGAGCGCATCTGAGATATCCGATAGTTTTCATCTTTGATCTTATGTTCAAGATATTCTGGTAGATTCTTGAACACTTTGTTGCATTTGCGACAAAAGAAGACGTCATCATCCCCTTCAATGTCGGACACTATAGTTTGATCTGCTATTTTATTAAAACAAAATGGAAAAAAAAATTAAATTACTCAGACATGATGCAAAAATGGAAATCCTATTTCACATTGAAGAAATATTTATAACTCAGTCAATTTGAATTTAGCACATTTGTGTGATGAGCCTTTTCACTGATTTTGATTGGAGAAAAAAAAAAAAAATTCTTAGCCTGAGAAATAGGAGATTGTTGTGCTCTGTCCTATTACTTCCCTTTACCAGACAAAAGAGGGATTGAACAAGCAGTGTGAAGAGGAAAAAAATCACTTTTGCACCATTTGCTTGAAACATACACCATGAAAAATTACAAAAAAATTATGATGTAGAGAGAATGTTTTCTTCTTATTGTTATAATTTTATCAAACTTTTTGGTGATCAGTCATTCGAATGGCAAGCAGTAAAAGGATTTTTTCCTCTTTACACTGCTTGCTCAAAACATCTTTCGTCTGGCAAAAGGAAGTAAAAGTCTGGTCAAAATGATCTCCCTTCACACAAATTCCTCTTTTGGAAAGGGGAGATAATCTGCATAATGATCTTGCATTATGCTGCTCTGCCCAGGTAGTGTATCCAATATGTCTTTTCAGCTCTGAATTTTTGCATGATGCATACACATAAAACCAGTCCTAAGCAGAGTAAGTTGTTAAAATATCTTGGGTCATGAGGGGCACAGATAGCTAGATCTCTATTTTATAAACGTGAAAAAAAAATTACCCCCTTCAATCAGCATAAAAAAAAAAAGAATATTTTGCTCATAGATTTAGAATAGTGCAAACAAAACAAGACTTTGCCAGCAATCCCCCCAGACAGAACAATTTTATTCACTTTCAGACACTGTGGTGTGTCTTCCAAATAATTCAAATGGAGTTCAGTCCATGCTGAATGGCAAACAAAATGTGAAACATCCAACTTTTGGTTTCTTATTTCATGATGTAAGCTCCCACTGAAAAACAAAATTTTGATTTTAGCCTGTTTGACAACTGCTTGCCAGTGCGCCTATAGATCTGAAACACAGGTCAGATTTTTTGGTTTGTGTTGATATTTAGTGGTGTATCAAAATAAAATATGACTAGTATATTAGACTTAGCACAGTTACGTTCACAAGTTAAATGCTATATAAATGTAATTATTATACTATTAGTATCACAGGGTGTGTACAAAAAATAGGAGGATCAAACATTACAAAAGAAAGTTGTCAGAAAGGATATATTTGGTTCTCTCAAACCATGCCCCATGTTAACATCTGTGTAAGTTTTGAGACCACATCTGTCATAAAGTCTGAAAAATTAATGTCCATGAGAAGTGCCAAGTGACGAATCTAATCAAAAATTCGTTCACTACACTTTGCATTAGAAGTCTTCTCCAAATAATATGCGATACAGCAAAGAGAGAGAACTTGATTTTTACTGTCTCTAGGATCAGACAACCTTTTCAGGAATGTAAAAAAAAAAATATCATGATTTATACTGGTAGTATTTATATTGACACTTTGCAATTAGATACAAAAAATTCATTTATCAGAACCAATATCATCACCATCATGACATCAGAGTGATCTATTGGTAATCCAGTTTCTGATAATTTCACTGGCACACAGAAAAAGTGAGCTCTTAGGCCAATGGGCTCTTTCACGGATTGAGGCAACCCATCTGACCATTGTCATGACTGTAACGATTAGTGATCATTGCGGTAAGTTAAAGTTTTATTCAAACCAATAGGAATGGCATTTAGTTGTGTGTGTTTTGTAATTAGATCTAAAGATTAGATTCTGCACTTTTTTGGGGGCATACAATTACATCAATAATGCCCACCATTCCAGCTTTGAGTGAGTTTCCACACAACAGTATCATTTTGAATGAAAATATGATATTGTTATGTTACCCTACAATCGCACAAGTGACTCAAATATTTCAAATTAGCCAAACAAACCAAAATAGGATAACCACTAACCAGTCAGGAAGCTAAATGTGTTCTTCCTTACACAGTCAATCATGGGCATTGCCCCATATGTTGTCAAACAAAGAAATGGTTACAGGCTAGTCCATACATGGCCTGATGATGCAGTCATACATCAACCTTCACTTGCCCTCCTTGGATCCCTGTTCCTCCCACTCCTTGCCCATCCTTTCGACACCTAACACATTTTTCTCGCCAGTCTGATGTGAAATTGGACCATGAATACTAGACTTTCTTGGCCCGACAGCGGGTTCTCAAATGGATTTTTTATTTGGGAGCAAGTTCTCAGAGAAAAAAAGTTCTACAGAGCAAGTTCTACAGAAAAAAAAATACATTTCACACCACAGGGAGGTTCTTTAGCGGACATCTCTTAAGCAGCAGGTTCTTCACCGGAGACCACAGTATTTGCTCCTCTTTGATAAAAAAAAAAAAAAACATTAATTTTCGGAGCATCGGATGAAGATTATTGTAAATTATCAGAAATGTTTGAAAAGAGATTGGACAAGGTGGGAGTGGGAGAGGACTAGCCTATTTCATTTCACTTTGATTTGCCTTCAATTAAATAACTTTTTGAGAACGTAGATCTACGAAAACATGTCTAACAAGGCATTGGGGCAGGACCCCCCCCCCCCCCAAAATGAAAAAATTAAAATTGATCAATTCATAAATGATCCAGATAATGAAATACAACAAACATACTATCAACAGTTCTGTGATAGAATGCCTCAGCTGGTTCTGAGGAGCTAAAAAAAAAAAGAAAAATGTCAATATTCATGACAACACGGAGAAAACGCCTGATTTTCTGTGCGAATTGCCTGTTTCTGGCATAAGTTTTGCTAGAAACGCAAAATGCATTATGCATGAACATTCTAACCATGGAAACACATAGATCTAGTGATCTAACAGTATCTTCCAATGCTGGATCTAGATCTAGATCTAGATCTAGACACATTCTCATGAAATTGATGCAACCCCTCGACATGCACTTGGAATTTCCCACACTATACATGAAACAGCGCTGACAGCGCTTGGGTTTGTCAACGTATGGGTAACTGCACAGTAACAAAGTGGGCGTTACCATCGACTTCATTTGAAGATTGTTTATCAACAGTGGGATTGATGTCGTTTAGCGACTCAGTCATTTTGCGACACCATAAAGATGTTCAAGGAGCTTGCTACTTCCGCTCGTTGCGGTCTTTTTCTATGATTTGTCTTGCCGAATCGCGGGTGAAAATATTTGGTGGATCACAGCAGTAACAATTTTTCAACAACAGCAAAAAAAAAAAAAAAATGCAGCGGAGTTTCTTCAAGTAATACACCTTCTTTCCCCCATGCCCTTTCATTTTCTCTCTCTCTTTCTCTCTCTCTCTTTTTTCAACAAATAGGATTTGGTGACCGGAAGTTCAAAATTGTAGATTTTGTCGAAATTAGCCGAAATTTCTGAGTTCAAGATGGCGAACGAAGTTACTCACGCACCCAACAAAACTTGGGAATTGAGTCTCTATGAACTGCACAGGACACCCCAAGATGCCATCACGGACAACACTGAAATTGCTGTGTCTCCGAGAAGTTTGCACAGTGAACTTATGTGTCCCATATGTCTCGATATGTTGAAAAACACAATGACAACAAAGGAATGTTTACATCGTTTCTGTCAAGAGTGCATTATCACAGCTCTGCGAAGTGGCAACAAGGAATGCCCCACGTGCAGAAAAAAACTTGTATCTAAACGCTCCCTTCGACCTGATCCTAATTTTGATGCCCTTATTTCCAAAATCTACCCGAGCCGTGATGAATATGAAGCCCACCAAGAAAGACTCATGGCCAAATTAAACAAACATCATAATACTGCAGCACTCAAAACCAGCATTGAAGAAGGTCTTAGATTGCAAGCACTTAATAGAGCGCAGCGTGTTCGTAAACAAAATTCTGAGAGAAGAAATGATGAAGAGTCCAATGATGGTAATGTTTCAGAATCTCAAGGTATGGCAGATAATGATGAAAGCATGTCCAGTGAAGCAATGCATCATAAACAATTGAAACATTTCTCAGATGACTCGAGTGCTGAGAATTCTACAGGTGAGGCAAGCATGTCAGAACATCACTCTCGAGGCAGTCCAGAGCCAGTAATTCCACAGCTTGTCAATGAAGTTGAGCTAATATTCAGACCTCATCCGCAAGATGCAGATCCTGAGGGATCATCACAGACTCGCTATATTAAAACTACAGCCAATGCCACAGGTATGTGCTATTACTATTACTTCAAAACAATATCCTTTGTCATTTAATTCACATTACAGATCATTCTTCATTTTCAATCCCATGTCAATCATGTTATTTTGATAATTTGGCGGCAACAACCTTCTTTCCACAGTCTACCTGTCATCTGTAGCCTAAATTTATTTTTGTCATGCTGGGTGTTTATTTTTCCCGAAATCCCTTGGAATCCCTCACTGCCGGGCCTAGGAATCCCTCGAAAGCCCTTTGGTAGACCGCGAAAGACACTCACCAAATAATAAATTTTAATCTC
>JBCAUA010000012.1:2145896-2157822 GCA_038406235.1 Peronia verruculata | reverse complement strand
AAGCAGCACAGAAGCGCATGATGACTGTTTCTTTCCATAGCGCTGTCGATGCACACTGGGGCTGCCACCCGTGGTCATGTGACCACCGGCCGGGCTAAAAATACCTAATTGTACAGTGCAGTCCACGAGAAGTCAACTCAGTTATAGTAAATTCCCAATAAGTCTGCATCATGACAATCCTGTCTTTTCCCCTTCGTATTTCATTTGTTTTGTTTCTGCTGATGTCAACGTCTTCAGAGGCTGTTGGTTTTAAGTCATTTAAAGTCAACTTCATATGAGCAACTCTGGCCGACTGATAGCTATGAAAAGTGATGACAAAGAAAACAAAAGTCACAAAGAGACACATTTTTAGGATACATTATTTCTGTGGGTCCATTGCTGATGCCCAGCTCTCATTTCCTGTACCACATGAGCTTGGATACACAAACACGCACCCACACAACAGTGTACCTTTCTTCGCCCGTCTTGCACTGGCAGGCCCAGAAATACAACTGACCGATTTCATACACACACATAACTCAAGCGGATACAGTCCTCCCATGCTTGGTTCTTTTCACTTGTCTGGCGTTGGTGAGGGTACATTTAACATACACTTACACTCGGCTCTCTTCGCCCAAGTTGTTGACATACAGTGACAGTGCAAGCCTGGGATATCATGCAGTTCTTACAGACACAGTTAGACTTTTTAAAGCACCAAAGACAGAGAAAAGACAAACAAAACCCTGAAGGACAAAATACAACATCTGCTAGTTTTAGAGCTATGGGGAGAGCTCTTCAAAATTGGTTGGGGGGGGGGGGGGGGTGAACAAGAGGCCTAACCTGCTAAATCTAAATTTCATTAAGCTGTGGCAATTTCATCAAGAACATAAATTTCTTATTAAGAGCCTTGTGACACCTTGTCTCACATTCAGTCACTTGAGGGAATGCTTCATTTGAACAATTTATCTTTCAGAACGTTGGATGTGGCATCTGCGCATCTTTCCCATAGATCAAGAAGATTGCCGAAATTGTATTTTGGATGCAGCCACAAAGATATCACAGGAAGCTTGGTATTATGTACCAAAACGAAAAAATGGTCAAGGGTATGTACTGTAATGGCCTGATCTGTTTGACTTCAGTGCTGCCAGTGTTTGAGAAATTTGCATATATGCCTGCGATCATACAAGGGCCACCAAAAGCAATGGCTTTCATGGTAAACTTTACGGACCACCCATCTCAAACTTTTCTCATGTGATGCACAGATAACTTTCATTTGTTGGATAGCCAGACAAGCAAAGTGTGCCATAGCTATTAATGTAGAAGAGAATAAAATTACTGGTTGTGGCTTAACTACAAGTATTTTTTTTTTTTTTTCAAAATGTCTCAACATGTTTATAATGTTTTTGCATGAAAAGCTTTACTAGTGTCAGCATGCAGATGTTTCTTCAATGACACGGTTGTGATTATTACTAAACAAAAGTCTCAGAAGCTATACTGAATAATGAAAAACCTGCACACTGGAGTGAAATAGCTCATTAGTTTAACAAATAGATGTCAGATCTATGCAATGTCGGACAAAGGTGGCTTTGCACTCTCTTTCTTTGCTTTTTTTTTTTTTACTCGGTTCATAAACAACATCACGTTTATTTCAGTCATAGTTCTATACTGTAAATAGCAGGTGGATAATATAGCAGTGTGAAACTTTTATTGTAAATGCTCTATATCAAATGTGCAGTGTTTTATTGTTTTTGTTGCTGTTTTGTGACATATTACAAACAGTAGGAGATTGTTGTGCTCAGTCATATTAATGTGTGCCAGCATGTAGAAAGAACAAGTAAGTTTTTTGTTTCCTAGTCCCCCTGCATCTTTCCTTTGCCTTGACAGTATTAGTGTGAGATTTGCTATATGTTGATTTAATTTTCAGACTCTAAAATTACTGCTTCCAATGAAATAAAGTTGAGTCCACGCAGATCGAAGTCGGATAATTTGAATAAAAATGAAACAATATATTTTTTTTTTCTCTTTGAGCCTCTTAAATGCCTCTCACATAACTAGAAGCCATTATCATATAATTCCTTTAACTCGAACCAGTCGGCATTGCCACAATGATAGAAATCGACTGTTGTCCTCTCCTCTTGGTTTCCACCAATTCAGATGCCAGTGGTTTAAAAACAAAGGAGACAGCACTGTGTATGGGGTGAGACAGTAAACTTACATATAGCTCCACCCCGCCTGCTGGGCAAGTAGACCTTCTGTTCAGCTTGAGGGGGACAGGAGCCATCACTGCCGAGCAGTCGACTGATAATCAAGCATCTCAGCAGAGCTGACAGTATAGATATCCACATACGTATACTACACATTGTAGTAGTGCGTAGACAACACTGCACTACAGCTTTGTGCCCGTGTTATGGTCACTGTCTTGGTTCCACGATTAGCACCATGGCGGGATGGGCCAAATTCTGCATCATGCTAATTTTTTTTTTTTTTTTTTTTTTTTTGTGCCTTCGATTGACTTGCTCTCTATAGACACCCTCCCAAACTATGTGAAGACGTCCTTTCACATTTTTCCGATTTAGAACTTTACTAATAACCCTTTTCAAATCTAAACCTGACACAGCAGCCCTTTTCAGGACTAAAACTTCATTAACACCACAATCCTTCTCAGGGCTAAAACCTGCTTATACTCATTAACTAGTTGTTTTTTTTTTCAGGGCTAAAAGAATAGTCTTTTCCAGAACTAACCACTATAACACCATTCTGCCCCTACTTTTGTTTACTCTTCTTTCGCTTTCAAGGTAACCCTTATTAGGGCTAACAATCCAGTTGAATGAGTGGGCTTGAATTTAAGATAAACAGGAAGTTCAGAAACTATAGCACAATTTCTTTATGAAGGAAATTATTCATGTAATAAAATAATTAAAATGGTGCCTCATTATAGTCTTTCGATTATTGCCCCCGTTGTTAAAACTGAAAGTCGGACTCTCTATACTCGAACCCAGTTGTGTGTTCCCAGCAAATTCCAATTAAGCGGACTCAGTTGTATTGAAAAAAGTGTTTCAATTCTGTCAGGACTAGAACACAATGGACATCATATAAAATAAGCTCAGTATCAACTAGAGCTTCTTTGTTGAAACAAACTGACATTGTGGTTTCGAGTTACCTTTGATAATTGTAGTCTGGATTTTTTTTTTTTTTTTTTAACCAAAATGAGCAATCACAGACTTCTTTTTCCACAGATAATTTCTAACTCTAGACATGAAAACTTGAACATGAGACTCAATCCCCCTGATTGTGCAACATATGATTTCTTGCAAATACCAGCACACTGATTTAAGCATTTGACTCATTAAGGCTTTTTTTTTTTTTTTTTCTCCACATTTTACTCTCTGTCACTCACTTGTATAATTTACTATGATAAAATATTTTCTTCAGATACCTATTTCAAACAAAGCACAGAAATTAAGTTTCTTTTCTTTCACCCGACAGAATTGCAGAGCTGTGCATGATTGGTAATAATGAGGCCAACGCAGTGATGTCTAGAGTGGTTCGTATGCCATTCTACCATCGTTATGTTACCTTAGAATTGACACGACGTGGTCCAGAGCAGACAAGAAAAGATGCCGAAAAGCCAGAACCACCCTACACTAAAATTGAAGAAACAGGTTTGTTCTCTTTAAAATTTCATCTCAGTTGAAGTGCACTTTCTAAGTTTTTATTCTTCAATAAAAAAAAAAAAATAATGTCAGTTTCAACAGATTTTTAGAAGTAGAATATAGAATCATTAGTAAAATGATGATTTTTGTAAAACTCCCCACATATTTTGTCTTTTAAATTTAAGAAATAACATAATTGCTTACATACTAAATGACAGTTGTAGAGAAAAGAAAATTTACCAAAAGTGAAAATCCAAAATTTTTTACATGTTCTGTGTGACAGGACCGGCAAATTGTTTGCATGGGAAAACTTAGCACGCCCACAAAAATTTATTTGCCACGCACACCCCCCCAAGCTTTTTAGAGCACCTGGTAACCGTATATTAAATGGAGAAAAAAATTTCGTTGTATCTTGAGACTATAGGTTATTTTTAATAAAAGTTTTCCTTGGGTAGAGCAGGCAGGTAAAAGAAACACAAACATATTCGTTATTCAAGGCTGTTCTTTTCTTTGTCCATAGCAACTGTTGTCTTTGATTCAACGAAATGTGAGAAGATAAAAAATACAGCAACATCAAGAGGTGAGTGGTTGTGACCGAGGTAACATTATAGGAGATAATTTCCCATTCCTATTGCCTCTTACACCCTTTTGGAGCTCATGCCTTCTTCTTAATTCCACCAAATTTCTTATTGTAATATTTCATTTCTACCTTTGACATTTTGAAAAAAATTAAAGAAATTAAAAAGATACTTTGAAACCAACAAATTGTCAATACATATTCAATAAGAAGTTCAGATTGATTTATTTTAAAAGGTAATGCTAATCAAAAATCTTCTTTGTGAAGTGTGATGTGACTAAATTTTAATAGAAAACAAAAGAAACAGAGAGAGAGACAAATCTGTTCATGAATTTATCACCAGTCAATGAAAGTGTGAGGATGGCATGAAGTGGGGAAAATGCATTATCATGTTTGAAGTTTCCCTATTTATCAAGAAAAGAACAAAGGATAAATCCACCTTATGTGATCACAGCATTAGAAGGTTTTTTGTCCCTCCAAAGATGAATTCTGTATGATATCAATACAAGGGAAATAGATGGGATGATTGATTTTTTTCTGCCTATTTTTTTTCCTCACTGTCACTTTTTTTTAACTCAGAGAAATTGTAAAATTTTCAGTCAGCCCAAAATTTTGAAAGCTGAAAGGAAATGGCATTAGACTCTAGAGGAGTATGAAAAGTGTGATAAATTGCTGCCTGTGAGGTTATGAGGGTACATATACATAAAGATTATTTACTATCAATGATTTGCATGAATGGAAATCATGCACAGTTAATGTTTCTCACAGGATCTCGTTATGCCTTGCTACTCAGGCTCAGAACACTGTCTTGTTTAAACCCTGACATACCAATCTTCTTCACAGGAAACCAGAAACGTCGAAGTCTCTGGGTACGATATTTGTCAGAAAACACAAGCCCAGAGATCCTTCGTGTTCTATTTCCACTCTCTCAAAGCTCCCAAGTTCAAACGCATGACAATTTGCGGTGAGTAAGGGAGGAATGAATACGTGTTACCAGCACGTCCTCCTGCCTGGTGATCTGCAAGACAATCATTGATAGCTTAGCAGATCACAAACCGGGCCATATTGGGCAAAAACTCAGCAGCAAGATAAATCTTGCTGTTCAGCTAAGTCAGTACATCTTGTTGAACATCTATGCTTTTAGCATTGACCTGGTTCATACCAGGGTTACAAGCCTGAAGTCACAAATACTCGAGCTTGGGAAGCAATGATGGGACTCTTTATGAAATTATGAAAAATATATCACAACTCCAGAAATCATGGGGATTTTAGTGACTCAACATTAAGACCTACCTCCAGTTTTTTTTTGTTGTTTTGTTTTTTTTTCTCTCTCTTTTAACATATGCCATTTATTTATGTTTTGTCAGTTTGCTTTTCAGTGTTGAGGATGGTAAGTCAAGCTCCTTTACTGATAAATGATTCTGGAACCGATGTCTTTTCCTTTTTTATTTTATTTTTTTTTCTTCTTAGAGTTAGTAATGTACTCACCAATGTGATCAGAAGTTAATAAATGATACTTTCAGTCTTGCAAATTTAGGAGTAATTAAGAGTGATGCCTGGTTGGTACTTGAATAATCTATTTTGTATGTATAGGTGTAGATCTTCTTGTCTGTCATGGCCTGTCGTTTTCACAGATTAGGAATGGATATGTGAATAATTCAATTATGTTTCAGTTTTCATTTTCAATGGTCAAATCTTTTTTTTTTTTTTTTTGCTACACTAAAGCTGTATGATTGTGTATTCAAAAAGGCAAGTGGCCAGTCATCCTTAAAAATGATAATCATGTGGACCAGACGTAAGAAAGGGTGGAAATTAAATTCCATTTTTTTTTTTTTTTTTTTGCAGACTGTTGTAAACATGATCACCAAAGTTTGTTTGTCACTAACATGTTGGGACAAACATTCAGTGCTATAATTGCACAATGCTGGTTCAATTTTAAGAGGGACATTTCAGGCTTATTAACTGTGCCAATGCCCTGTGTAGATTCAGAGAATGATTTGCATGGTGCATCCAAAAAAAAAGAAAAAGAGAGAGATCACTAAATCAAGTATAAAATGCTGATGAAATATTTTATGTGGTATATGAAACAAAATTTGAATCCCCATGAGGCATTTCACCAGGCTGTTCACCATTGACTGTTCAGAGTAAATATCCATTGGTTGCATGAAATCAGTCTCTGAATTTTGGTTCACTTAGATATATTCTTTTTATTTTTTTGTTCTTACTTAAAATTTTTAAATGTGTGCATTTTCATTGAATTTTTTAATTGGCTATTTTCCTCCTGCACCATGTAAGTAATGAAAGGTTGTCAAATCTAAGTAAACCTTACTGATTTTCAGAATTGGTCTAGTTGAAGCCAACTCCAAGACAGATGTGTTGATCTTCATAAAGGCATATGTCACAGTTGTCATCAATGATACGCATATATTGGCACTACAGAATAAAGAACCAGAAGAAAAAGAGAGTGGTGAGTTTTTATGAAAAATTGTAGTTTTCATACATTATCTACAGCAACAAAATCAAAATGTTGATTATGGTGTCACTGTGACTTGGGAATGCAAAGTGCAGGACCTGGAATTTTACTGAGTCCATCTCCTGGCCCTTGTTTGCAGGATTTCTTTGAACACATTTAAGATAATGGATCTTAACTTGGCTTTCTGGTTTTCATTTGTTTTTTTACATTGAAACGTAAATAGCCTAGGCAAAATTTGAAGACATTATGTGCTAGACATTTTGTCTCACTTTTAACATTTTAAAGCTCTGTCAAACACTGTTTTGAATAACCTGCATACATACTTTACTCGTTTGTTAATGTGAGATAGTCTAGTACTAATGTGATTTTTTTTTTTAAAATCAGAAACTAAAGCTGAGTTAGAGAAAACAGTTTCAGCAATAGGAGATCTTGAGGAAGCTCCCACTGAAGTGGCTGATCGAAGTGAACAGCGCAAAGATGACAGAAATCAAACTTCAAGAATCCTGAAAAGAACCTTGCACCAGCAACAGCGTATGATAGATGGAAGGCGCAGGGATCAGTCTGGAAACAAACGAGGAAGAGGGGAGCCCCCTGCTAAAAGGGGAGCAGGAAACTGGGGAGAAGGCCGATTCGATGGTCGCAGAAGTGCTGGAGGCCGCTTTAGTGGGGGTCCTGGATATGGTGGCGGTGGTGGCATGGGATATCCGGGCAGAGGTGGATTTGGAGGTTGGTGTCACCCTCATTCACACATTTTTAACATTGAAGGTTTTTGCACATCAATTATTAACTGCTGATAGATCCTTTCATGCAGTTTGATGTCATATAGTGAGGTTCAAGTCGTGGAAAGATTAAGAAAAAAAAAAGTAACATGTTTGCGTGTTCACCTCTTTTGCCTTTTCTGGCTTTATAGTGAAACTATATGTTGAATTTTTCAGAGTTGCCAGTGTCTCTGATTTACATTAAATCAGCCAGAAAACTAATGTTAGAAACAGAGAAATCAAAGTGAGGGAATAATGGAAATATAAAACAAAACAGTACGTGAAATGATTTTATAGGATGTGAAAGTTTGATACTGCTGTTTTTATATAGTTAAGATCATATTCGGAGTTAATCATCAGTCCTGCAAAGTTTTTCGCAATCTAGTTCTAGATCTAGATTCATTGTCTTGAGTTTCTGGGGTCATATTGAAACTTAAGTGCTACATCTCGAGTTATCTATTGAAAGGACATATCATATTTGGAGAGGTTTCTTAATGATGACAAAAAGTAATTTTGTGTGAGTTCTATCATATGTAGCACTAAATGAGCTAAAAAAAAATATCTTGTATATATAAAAATATCTTTTTCAATTTTAGGCCCTTTGAATCCTCAAGATATGGCTGCAGAGATGATGATGATGCAAGCTCAGCTCAATCAGACCATACAAAACCAGCTGATGATGCTTAACCCAGGCTCCAGGGGTGGTGGAAGAGGCGGTGCTGGAGTTGGCGGCTTTGGTGGAGGAAGATATGGAGGCGGAACTGGTGGTGGTGGAGCTCGGAGAGGAGCACGTGGCGGTGGTGGTGGTGGCCGTGGGGCTAGAGGAGGAGGTGGGCGCAAGTAAGTGGTCATTCTGTCATCCAAAAAGAATTTATTTTACTTTGTTTAAAGGCCATAAAATATGTCCAGCCACCTAGCAGTTTTGATATTGTTTTAATTCATTGATTTTGCTAGCAAGTTCAACATTTGAACATAGATTATATTGGTGTATGTGTTTGTCTCCCAGTGCGCATCGATGTGCTTTGTGTGACACTGGACGGGCTTTTATAAGAATGAACGTTCAAGATCTTTGGTCCACTAAAGTTGAACTGATGTGGGAATTATCTTTTAACTCTTTCCAGGCGTGTCGCCAATAGTCCATAAGAAGAAATACCTGCCGTGGATGTATCGCAGTTATATTGGCAACCAAATATTGTTTTGCTGTTGTGGGAATCCTTGATTCATAGCAACTGTTTTCATGATGAAAACTTAGTTTTTTGTTTTTTGGGGGTTTTTTTTTACGTTCTTTGAGGGGGGGGGGGGGGGCCATAAGTTTATTTGCATTTTTAGACATTTAGTGATGTGGATCTCACATTGTGTTTGAAATGCTGTACTCAGTGGATCCAGTCAAGATCTATGTATGTTCACTTGCAGTACCTTGATAACTTGTCTCTTAGTATCTTTGTCAGTCCCCATGACCATGAGCACAAGTGGTAGAGCACAGAGGAGAGGGGAAGTGGGTGGGTGAGGTAGTATGATACTCTTGATCTTTCAGTGGACTTAGGCAAGGTTACTCTGGGCACTGTTGGAGACAGCAGTGAAGGGAGTCTAACTTTTCAAAGGCACAGTGTCTCTCATGGAGTTAGTTCACGACCATAGTTACATGCGTTGAACTCAGATCTATGTAGTTGAGATATTTGTTAGATGGAGATATGTGGTAAGCTGTTCTGCTCTGATTTTTGACAGGTTTTTTTTTTTGTTTTGTTTTTTTGTTTTTTTTTGTTGTTGTTTTTTTTTTTTTTTTATAACTCTTAGTTCATTGTGTGTAACCTATAAGAGGATTCAGTTGCTAGCAGGTTCCCAGTGATCCTGTTATATCAGGTTTCCACTGTAACTCGAATGTGACTTTATATACTTCTAAACTATTTAATATATATAATAATAAAATTAAATGTAATCTCCAGGAGCTTCTGCATTTGCTTGTGATCGGCATTGTATTGATCCCTCATTCAGTTTAATTTACATTGAAAATGTAGAGAATTTCTTGTTGCAGCTAAATGTAGATCCAGATGGTTCTTTTGACAATGATGATGCTGATATTTGGATGGAACAATGAAAATTAAGAAATGCCATGTTGCTGCCGTTGGTCAATATTTGTTGTCACCATTCATTTGCTGTGATATTGCTGATGGTAATCAAGAATGCAACAAGAGAGATTGTTTGTGTTAATATGTTTGTTTGTTTAGCGTTAAATATCATTCAACAAATTGATTTTGGAGACGTAAGTGAAGAGGAGTATCCATTTTCATCCATGTATGATTGATAACTGAAACATCTGGTCACATACAGGAGCAATATCAAAACAGTTCCTGAGCTCAGTTCTCTGTTGTCCTCTGTCCATTTTTCACATTTTGAGAAAATTGCTGAGTTGTGTTTAGCAACTGTTTTTGTACATAGGAGATAGGACAAAATGGTTTTCAAATTTACCTGTTTGAGTAAGTGATAGGTGAAATGACCACAGCATATGGTAGATTTACCATCCCTTTTTCACATGGCATATATATATCCAAATCACCCAAAATGGAGATAGGACAACAAAGAACTGACCTCAGGAGTTGTAGTCAGTAATGTTTTTGAAGACTGAAAGGGCACATTCTGGAGTTTTTACAAAGTTGTTTTCTCTGGATTTATTGGATTTATCTCTGCCATCTGTTATGTCTTGTGCAAGCTGCCCGAACCTCAACTTTACAGAGGGTTTAGACACATGATAATGGTAAGATAATGAATACTGTGAGCTAACTTGATTTTCATGTTTGATCATCAGGGGTTTTGGCTGGTGATGTGTTTCTGCCAGTCATCAGATGTTGACTTCCCATTGACAGTAAGTTTGTTATTGTTTAGCATTTTTGGTGGGTGTATATATATTTTGTATTTGTTTATTCATGTACGGGTATTTTTTTTTAGGTACCGGTACTGGTATTGACTTTAAAGCATTATAAGAACTAAGTGAAAAGTCAAAAAAGAAAAAAGCTGAGTATGTTATCAAGTAACAGTTTGATAGTTAGTCAGCTTTTATTATAATATCAAATGAAAGACAGAATGTTTTCGTAGATACTCAACCTCTGTTAACCAGCTTCTTTTCACATCTGTTGAAATCGTTTATGCTTTGGTTTAATACAGAAATTGTGTTTTAGATAGCTAGAGGATAATTTATGAAGAGAATAAATACAGTCGACTACACCTGAGTTGAACCCTCGTGGGTCGACTTTCAGGCGAGTCGATCTTTTTTCGTGGAATGGGTCCCGACGCTTCTTTACTTTACTAAAAAACATACTGATGAATTGACGTCGACTCACCCGTATTCACTAATGAGTCGATCTTTTTCCTCTGACCCCGCCTTATGAGATCAAAGGAAAAAGCAATGCTTGAGTTGATGTAACTAATCTTAGCTTGCGCGTACTCCATCTCAACACATTTATGCTCCTCCCATCACGCAACAGCACGACTATAGGTTAACTTGATCTGTCAAACTGATTCACTAAACAGGACTAAACCCTCCCTCAGACTATGTGATCAGGGGCCGACCGGCCATTGTCTCCTCCTCCTTTTCACACCTCATCCACGATCTTCCCTGTTTAACCGCGGGTGTTTTGTTTTCACACCGCCCGCCCCATCCCCGCTGCGAAAGTGTCGCGTAAGGGGGATAGGAAACGTAGTGTCGGCAAGCGTCTTTGATGTGGGGAATTCTCCGGCCGCACTGCAGTTTACATGTGGACGTTACCCGGAGAAAACCCCGGGAGTCGGCCTGTTGTTCTTCCCATCACGGGGAACTTGCTCGCCGGACTAGCGGTTGGGGTAAGGAGTTGTTAAAACAACATTCCCCCTCCCCTCTCTTATTTTTACTCCCGATTTGGCCGATTAGACCTAGACACTTCTTCACTAAGCTACTGCGGTAAAAGTAAAAATGAAAACCGTGGGGTAGATCTACTGCATCCTCCTCGCACCGCCCACCCACAAGTTCATCGCATGTAATGTTTATCGTGTTGAAAAAGGCCTAGTATAGAGGTAATTACAGTGTTGCACAGCAAGGAGAGGTGGGAGGAGTGTTGGAGGGTGACGAAGCTGTCTGCGGCGATCTTATTTAGTTGAATATGAATGCCCAGGAAGCAGGGTTGGGACTCAATGGGAGCGGTGAACATCGTCAGGTTTACATGACAGTGAAACTTAAACGGACGATGACAACGGGCGTCAATAATAATACCCGATATACATTATACCCAATCAAAAGCTAAGTTGGTCTCACTGAACATGAATGGAAGAGATCAAATTTGATGGTGGGTGAAAGAATGCGCAAGGGGAACTAACCATTTTAATGTCCGACGATACGTCATTCCAAAGAAGTACATATGTGTGCCGGTCTGCTAAAAGGATGTAAAAGAAGGAAATTATGCTTTTTGAGATAGCACTTGATTCTTATTCTGTTACATTTGCAGATTACTGAGCTTTT
>JBCAUA010000012.1:2124376-2140618 GCA_038406235.1 Peronia verruculata | reverse complement strand
GAAGACCCGAAAAAAAAGAGAACCCCCCCCCCCCCCCCTCCCCACTGGACGCCGGAGAACTGCTTACATCAATGTTTTAGTTTTGTTATACATTTTTTTGATAATCCAAAATTTTATTAATATTTTGATATTCTCTTATAACTCATAAACGTGTTGTCCGTTATTAGTAAATGTGCTCATCCTGTTAGGCACAACACATCCGTTATTGTGCTGATGTGCCCTTAAACCCCAACACAAACAAACAAACAAACAATACCTGGGCGAGTCGGGAAATGTGTGTAAATTGTCTTTCCTAAGGAAACAACTGTCTAGTTTACACATATATTTGAAGAGAACCTACGGCTCAGTGGGAGATTTTTTAAATATCATAGCCCTGCGACTTTGAGTATACTGGAAGCGTGTGCACCTGTATTTTGATATTTTGGTTAAATAAACATTTATATATAACAGACATCATTCAAAGTGAGTTTTAAAAAAAAGATAGCAGTATCTATAAACATTGTAGTTTTACAAATGAAGATAGAGCCACCCAGAGAGTATCGTTAATTCAAAAAAAGATTTTTGTTTGTCTGTTCGTCGTTTCTTTTCAACAACTGATTTCACAATGTCCTACAGCTCACAAATCAGATCTAGGAATGACAGTTCATTTCAAATAATGATAGCTGAATATATTTTCAAAAAAAAAAAAAAAAAGAAAAGAAAGAAAGAAAGAGAGAAAGAAGAAAGAAAGAAAGAAAGAAAGAAAGAAAGAAAGGGAAGAAAGAAAGAAAGAAAGAATAAAATATTTTTTTAAATAAAATATATATATATATATAATAAAAAAATTATTAAAAAAAAAAAAAAACAGTTCTGAATGCCTAGACTTAACTAAACACATACACATAGTTTGAACATCATCTAAAATCGTGCCTATTGTATAATTAACAGCCTAAGGGTTGTAGTGACATGGAATAGCCTGTCGGAGAACACAGTCACAGCTCCTAGCCTCGATGCTCTTAAAAACCAAATTGACAAACTACTTTTAAAAACCAAATTGACAAAAAACCAAATTGACAAACTACTTTTAAAAACCAAATTGACAAACTACTTTTAAAAACCAAATTGACAAACTACTTTTAAAAACCAAATTGACAAAAAAAGAAAAAAACAAATTGACAAACTACTTTCAAAAACCAAATTGACAAAAAAAAAATAAAAAAATTGACAAACTACTTTTAAAAACCAAACTGACAAAAAACCAAATTGACAAACTACTTTTAAAAACCAAATTGACAAAAAACCAAATTGACAAACTACTAAAAGACTACAAGTACAGCACTGAACATCCACTGAAACTAATCGTCAGATCCTCGCAATGTGGTGAGGGAACGACATAAGAACATGAACGGGCCTAGGGCCCTCTCGATGAATATTTCCTGTATTCCTGTTTTCCTGTATAATTATTTAAGTTGAAAATCCCGAGGAAAATAGTTGGAGTGAATGACAACTCTGAGCAGAGATAATTGAAATAAATACATCTTTTCACTCTGGGACGAAAGGAAAGATGGGTAGATCTACTTTTTAAAGTGACAGACTTTTTCGATCTGAACGGAATAAAGAACAAACGCAGAGATATTATCACAGTCGTTAACCCCTTTTCTTGTCCTTCTTCATAACGAAAGCCAAGGAAAAACAACAACAACAACAACAACAACAACAGAAACTAAAAAAAAAATAATAATAATCCAGAAATGAAGAGCAATAATTTGAAGCTACCAGTATATTTATTAGTGTGGGTAGGGGGGGGGGGGAATAGATACGAAAGTAAGGGAAGATAAATCGGATAAGACGGTCTTTGAGCCAGAGAATACACAAAGAAAATTAAGGCGAGGCGAACGATTTTAAATGGCGCTTTATTTATAAACAAAGCAGCTTTTGAATCAAGCTAAGAAGGAAGGACAAAAGCAAAGATCTGGACAGTCAGTACATGTTTTGTTGTTGTTGTTGTTATTGTTTTTCAACATAATTCTGAATTCAAGACGAGAATTAACAACAACAGCAACAAAAAGTTAAATAGTTCAGAAATGAAGAGTGATATTTGAGTTCCAGATATAGATCTAGCAATGCCAAAAACTGAACATTGCACGGGTGGGAAGACGCCAAATTGACGTGACTTATTCCGCAGTTTTGTTTTGTTTCGTTTTGTTTTATTTCTAATGTTTTCTTGTTTGTTTTGTATAATTGTCAACTGTTTTGTGAGCAGTAAAAATTAGGAAAATAGGGAAAACAACGATTATGAGCGGCAATTGTTAAAATAAAGAAATCTTTTAAACCAAGGAACAACGAAAGCACGAACATTCAATTTAGCGTAGGTGATTATGCCGTATATGTAACGAAATGCTCAAAACATGTACATAAAAAATAAATAAATAAATAAAATAAAATTTAAAAAATCGGAGTGTCTATCTGGGCCAAGCATTGCAATTAGGAAGTATGGGAAAATAAAAAAGTTGCATCACATAGTAGAGGCGAAACAATTTTGTATTGGCTCGCACATGGAAGCGTCTGTTAGCAGTTTTGGGGGAAGGGAGAAAAGTGTGGGGGGGGGGGGGGTTAGGGGCCGACACGTTACATAACTAACTGGATATAGATCTATGGCACCAAAAACAAAGGGATCAAATTATTTGAACTATGAACGACAATACTAGAGCTAGATCTGGGCCTACTTGGTGCATGTGGTATTCTGTACGCTGAGAACTAGATCTAGATCTATCCGTTCAGCGGAGGAAGAAATTGAATAATATACGGAAGGGAAGATCACAAATTACCGTGACTTATTCTGTAGTTTTAATGTATAATTGTCAGCTGTTTAAGGTCATCTTTTTTGACACGCTGTGGCCTCAGGAATGCCCGGTGGGGTCATGGCTAGGACAGGGTGCTCCGTGAGAATACATCTACCGGGCACATATTCCACGGCAGCTGTCAATCAGCCGTCAGTCTCGCGCTAAAGAAATCAGTCGCCGGTGGGGCCAGATTGTGTGGTGACGAACACACACAAATAGGCAACCTGTCCAATCAGGCACATGTAAGCTCACGACAAGAAAAAAAAAAAAACTTAAACAAAATTCTTTGAACAATAACGGCCAAATTAATAATATATTTTATCATGTTGATTTTTTAAAATTTTGTTTTGTTTTTATTTTAGTTTTAGATTTTGGTTTTAGATCTAAATCCGTAAAAAAACAAAAAAAAAAAATCCGGGAGAGACGCACATGCCAGAGAATGGGGAATAAAAATCTTGATCCAATTTTCTAAACAAAATACCGCCCAAATTAAATGTATATATTGTATGTAACGCCGTTTTATAATTAGATCTATGTAGAGCCTTATTTACAACAGAATAGCTGAAAGCCGAACATACCAAACCGACATTGGAGAAGAAAAATAACAGGGAAAATGTTGACATATTTTCTGAACAATAGCACGCCAATGCATTTTTAACTCATTCGCTACGGGAGGTTTTACTGTGTGGACCGGAGCTCCCTGTATAGGATTTTACATGAGCAGAGGTGATGTGAATATTTGCCTGGTACGCTCTCAACCTATGTTTGAAATACATCTTGTTACATATCAAAATAAAGGAAAATGAAAGCACTAAAAAGTGCATGTGTATGCGTCAGTTTTCCGTAGGCTAGCATCCAACATTTCCGCAAGCCAACTGATTGGCTCACCGTAGTGAATGAGTTAAGTCTAGATAATTTAATTTCATTTTTTTTTTTTTTCTTCTTGTATTTTATATTTACTCCCGTGCGCCCACCACCCCCCCCCCCCCCCCCCCCCCAAACTCAATAAAAAAAAAAAAAAAAAAATTAAATTGGGAGTAATCACCAACAAGGGAGTCAAAATGGGTGAAAACAAGAAATAACACATTCACCTAACTAATACACCTACCTTTGCTTTATTGAGAAATTTATTGTAATCATATTTTCCACCCATCCTGAACACATCCTCCATGCTGTACCAAAATTCAGAAAAGCCATAGAATTGAGAAGACAGATCAATATGAGGCTGGTGAATACCATTCAGAGAGCAAGGTCTTTGGCTGCATGACACTGTCAGATTTAGCAAGGGTTCCACTTCTGTCTTACAAGCCTCAAAGTCCCCAGTTCCCAGAAAGTCATGTGTCTTTCCAGCTTCATCCTCTGATCTTAAAGTCATGTCCTTTGGGAGACATGTGTCCATGACAGGCACTGAGGTAGGCCTGGGAAAAAAACAGAGCAAGCAGAAATCCTGTCATCATTTTAACACGCCAAAGCCTGTTGACAGAAAAACAAAACAATGTTTCTTTTCCATTGATTTCTAAACATCATGTGATTTTAATATGAGGGCTTTCTTGGAATCAAACTGATGTTTTTTAAAGTCATCAAGATAGATATGATCATTAAGTAAGTTCAAGTTACCAGTTTAAAATATGACATGTTAAACTGGTAAAGTGGTGTTTGGCATTTAGCAAAGCAATGTTATGGAAATTATCAGATCATACTTGTACTACTAATTTGACACTACACTGTATTCAATTTTATGCAAGAAACAACCGCCCACAGGAAAATTTTCTTGGACATGACCACTGAAACTGGCATGTCAAAACTAATGGTCCTCCCCAACACCAGTCACAACAAAGACAGTTAAACTGCATGTTTCAAGACACTGGAAACAAAAAGAGCTCAAAAATTATGAAAACATTTCAAATCCCCAATTTTCCCTGCTATGTACATTATATAATAGTACATTACTTGAATAACGAAAACTGAAAGCCAAAACATCAGAAATAGCAAGAATTTCTGTGTGGATGCAACAGATTTTGATAGTCCTCTGATATCCTCTGGATAACTCGCAAGATGCACCTTGTTGGTCCACCTGCCTACACGCAACTGCCTATCACTTGATTGGTCCTCCTGGCAGTGTGCTTTAGTTGTTAGCCTACAATACAATGCACTGTTATGTTCTACATAACTGATGGTAATAGTATTGCTAGTAAAACAGGGCTGCTGACAACATGCACAGAACTTGATACATGTCACGTATACATGAACTGTATTTGTTATACCATCGGTGAGTGAACCATCAGGGTGTTCACATTCGTTAAGCAATCCCTCCTATTGCTAGGTCTAAATATGCACTAATAATATGCATTCTGTCTACTGTTGCCACTTGATATCATAAATTGTTCCATCATGACTACAAATTGCCAAAAGAAACTTATCAGCATTGATCAGAAGACTGCCATCATCAGGCACTGAATGTAAAACCAAAACCTACGGCTGAGATAAATGCAATGCTTCCTGAAATAAAACACGAGTGTACTAGTATATTTGTTGTCCATGTGTATTTACCGACAGGGGAAGTAACCATATAGAAATTATATATATAACACTGTTATTTTTTTTTTTCTGGATACTAATTACTAAACCATTATTTCACTGTATACATGAACAACAAGACATCAGGAGTAATGAAATATTTTTATTCAAACACTGGTTGCTGTTATTCAGGAGTTTCACTGAAGTATGTACCTCAAAAAGCGAAAATTAATCAAAAAAAAAAAGAAAGAAAGAAAGAGAGAAGGAAAGAAAGAGCATGTCATTGGTAACAGTGATATGCAGCTGTGTATTTCATGATTATGGTGATGATTTTTGCCTCAACGAAGAGCAAAGCAGACTGGAAAATTTGGCTAGCGATATTAGTTTATTTTATTGACTCAATTCAAAATTCTTCATATTGTTTGTCCACTTTTTTTTATGTATTTGATTCGTTGCCGGTAGACAAGCGTCTTAATTTTAAGATATTTTTTGTAAAATGGTGATGATGACAATATACTGTCGACAAATTTGTTTGTCCCTTACCTGCCACGAGCTGCTGCCCTGTTGATCAGCATGTTCTCATATCTTTCACGAGCAGAGTTTGCACCGTAACCCAGAAATGTGGTGACATACACTCGATATGTATGCTCAATGTCAGTGTCTTGGCAACCCAGATTAAACTCTGACAGCAATGCGCCAGGAATGTTCTTGCTGTGCTTCTGTGTGACAATACATGTATACAATCATGTGTACATTACTACAGTATCTGTAATCATGCAATGTATTCTATACACTGGCATTTTTCGCTGTGAATGACATTATCTGCCTGCAATATGAATGTGTCTATATACTGTATCTCATCAATTGTGAATGGAATTTCCTTTTGAGAATAGATCAAATTTATCTTATCTTATTTTATCTTATCTTATCTTATCATGTACTAAATGTAATTTCATCACAAATTATGAAGTCATTTACAAATTATAATATTTCATTCAGATTTTTTTTTTCATTTAAATTCTATTAATAACAACTGACAGATGATATTTTAATGCAACAATAAACTCAACAGCAGGGTGGGATAAATCACTCATAACAGTGGGTGTAAAATAATGCTATATCAATATTTACTTGACACTGATGTAAGAAACATTTCCCACATCTTTTCAAAGCCAAGTCTAGAGATCTTTCATTTGGAAGAGGTAAACAAATATTCCCACTACATGGTAGACATTTTGACAGATTCAGTTTTAAAATAAACTATTCAACTTAATATCTTAATAATACAACAACAGAATTTATACAGAAAATAGAAAGAAAGACCACTGCGCTAAGCGCCTGTGAAATCTATAGATGTGCAGTCTTTGATGATACAAGAGAAAAATGTGTGACACTTACAAGATCTGTGACTTCAAATGCTATTTGCACTGAGCCACCCCCCATGTCAATCATTCCAACAGTCCTCTTCCGAGTGTGAGTGACAGGAGTCTCCCCATCTACTGAATGTTCTATACTCACTGTCGGTGGATTTGTGGCTACATTAGGATATAAAAATGATAAACACAGTCAGAAAATCTGCTGCTACTTCACAATATGAGAAACCTGCGCCATCAAAAAACTTTCTTTTTTACTCCCTAAATATCAAACATACAATGTCACTCTATGAATCTGATTGTCGTTCTCAATGTTCGATTAGACTGAGTGAAATGCTCTTAAGTGCACTAGACCACACCCACAAAGTGGGATGAACAAAGCCATATTCAATTTGCAAACAGACAACGCGAACTGATGCTCTTATCTTAACATCGAAAATGTCCTGTTCTGCTACATCTGGTTTTATAGCGTCATGTTTTGCACCATGCTGAACACAAAACTGACCATCAACCTGTAATCTTCTTACTGTACATTTCATGGAAATCAATAATATGAAGAAAAAAAGACATCTGCATCCAAGCTCTTGTTAGGTTAAAGCACAGAGGTTTCTATTTTGATTCATCTCTCTTAGATAATATCCCAACACAGTGTTGTCACTAAGGATTTAGTCCTTAAGACTCAATTACATAAATGTCACAGCAGTTTAAATTGGGAGAGGGGGGTGTGTCGGATTGGCTACGCTGGACATTTTATCCATTATTTTAAAAGAGAAAACAACTAAGAGTCCCATTCCCGATATCATAATTTAAAAAAAAAAAAAAAAGATATATTCACATATAAGAAATCTTAATAAACTATCAGAATTTAATGAGATCCATGAAAAAGTTAAACATTAGATCAACAGCAGCGGAGTTATTTTCCCATCTCTTAAAATACTAATTCATTGTTCTTATTTCTCCTCTGCTGTTAGGCCAAGTTTTAAAATATATAATTTGTTACATGTCAAACAGGCCAAGTTCTCTAAGATCCTGACTATAATATTTCACTATTTTATGTTGTAGTTTCATGCAATACTAATCTTTGCTCAGTCTTACTCAAATAAAATTTTTGAAATACATTTTACCTGAAAGTGATGTGGAGTGTGAAAATCTATCCAATGCATAATTTATAGCAATCCAGGCATATACACCTTCTTGCTTCCCACTTATAACTTCAAAATGGTTCTCAGGGGCTACAAAATTGAAATCTTTCTTAATATCTTCCCGCAAATCTGTAAGGATGGCCTTCTGTGCACTGAAACAAAAATGGTAAGATACTGTGAATTTCAAAAACATGCTCACAATAATTAAGAAATGTTAACCTACAATTCCCACTATGACAAATTATGACAACCAAATACATTGTATCATAGATGACTAAAATTTACCATTTTGACCTCTTTCCTTAAGTTTTCTTTTGATTCATGGTTTTCTCCAATTACAGGTTTACTTTTGTGAAGAGGTTTGTATCTGTTTCACACTCAAATCAAACATACAAAATTGGAAAAATGAATATCAAGACAAAGATATACAAATAGCTTTTTTGTTTTGACAAAAAATAAGAAAGAAATAGCATGTGTCTATTTCATATGTTATAAAAGACAATCACTCAAAATACTGTATCATTAATTTTTCAAACGAGGGGCCTGTTTTCTGCATCTCCAATATTATGGTTTCATTTTGAGTCTCCTCTTCTAAGTTCAATAGCTGATATGCTGGTCTTCATAATTGCTAGAATATATATAGAGATGATGTCACAATGACAAAGATGATGATAATCTCATTAATATACTATCATTTGTAGGATAATGGAAGACAGTTTCACGAGGGGAATAAATATCATGAATTATTAAGCTAATTGTTAAGTATGCATGTGTTTACAGAGAGGAGATTTGAAAAACTGTGTGAATTTTTCATGCATTCCTCCTTCACATGCAGTTTCGTCAAGTCATCAGCAATCAATTCATTTTTGTATTAACTTGCCAATGTAGAGGTAACACTTTCAACATCAGATTTGTTTTAAGAGCTGACATTCAACAATAGTATTGAAATATTCTTCACATTAATATACATCTTATATTAGGCCAATAATATTAACCGATAGTAACGATAAAATACAATGAGCATTTTAAGTTTGAAGTGATGACCAGAAGTTAAATCCTTCAAGTCAACTGATCAGTTCAAAAATGGCAATTTACCTCTCAGATAACATCCTCATTCCTGCTGTGGCCAAAACATATAATAATGTCTCAGGATGTTTGTGGGGTGGAATGTAGGACTGAGCATAAAGTAATAGTTCTTTGATATGATCACTGGCAGCATCTGGATTGTCCTCAAATGATGAAAGCCCTGAAAATTCACAGGCAATTTAAGTTCACTGCCATGAATTTTAACATGAGATCATGCACTAAGGTAGAACTTCATGCAACGCTAACTTCCATGCTTGATTCATAATATCGCAACCAGTTTATCATAAAGCGTCTTTCAGATATTACAAAAAAAAAAAATTAAATAATTATTAAAATAAGTACAGTAATTAATTTGCAAAGAGACCACTTTGAGCAGAGTACTCAAAGTAGAACTCTTTACATTGTCAGCACATCCTAAGACAAAAGAATTAAATATGAACTTAAATACGTTTCAATCTTTTTGAAATTTTATCTGTGAACTCATGGCACTATTCCAATTTATGGTCATATCACGTCAATTACCTGGAGTCAATTTCTTTACCACAACTTTTCCTGTGCTATCTAACAGCTGTTGAATGCGTAGAAGATCTCTTGGGTTGCCTGAGTGTGTCGGCCAGTAGTATACAAAAACACGACTGCCACTACTTCCACAATCTATTACAATGCCATAGTGGAGTTCTTCAAATGTTTCTGGATATTGTGATATACTAGCTTCTGACAAGTTGAAAATCCTTGGCCAGGAGAAGACAAATATCACAGCTGAGACAGCAAGGATGAAAATTATCCATTTCCACATTTTGTAGATGTTGTTTCCATTAGTTGTAGAAAATGGACAATTGAAATAAATTCTGAAAGTAGACATTACAGTATTTGTTTATGTCATAGTCACAATCTTTAGATCAACCTATGATCCTTTTTTTTTTCAATTTTTTTTCTCTACATGAAAATTTCAGAAAAACTGAAATTCAATAGGAAAGTATCAAGTCTCTACATGCATCTTCCTCAAAAAGATATTATCAGAGTTTGACCATAATTCATAATGTATGTTAAAATTCACCACAATCTGTGTATCTTTGGGCTTCATATGCTAAAGAGAGCTTATTCATTTTTAAACAAAGTTTTTCTATAACATCCCTAAAGCTTCCTAAGGGATTCATTCAGATCTCCGTTGTAAGAAATTCAACCACATAGTAATTAATTGAAATTGCAATGAGAACATGAGCATAGAACAGTTGCACAAATCCTTTTCTTTTGTCTAACATTGTTCTCACATTCATAAGTTACACAACAGCAACCAAAATTATGTGAATTGTTCACAACAGTGTGTTCCATAGTGATAACAAAAAAACTGGATGCATTATAAATGTGACAACTCACAATGTTATTTAAAATGAAGTGAGTGTTGATCAGAACCACATGATTTAAGAAGATTCCAAAAGAGTTATGCAGTTTTTAAAAATCTTCTCAGTCTAAACTGTCACCATGGTTTGCGTATGGAGAATTCCAGTAGCTTTTAGTCAGGACAAAAAAAAAATGTTCTATAGATTTAGTTGTGGTAAAGGAAAAGAAATCAACCTGTCCTAAGATTATGCACATAATATGAAACAGAAAGTAATCCAATTGTTGTAGGCATATTTTGTAACTTTGTCCTAAAACATAGAACACTATTTTCTTTTCTGCTCATTACCATTGCCACAGCTTTGTCTTTATACTTAGAACTCTGCATTTGTTCACTTATTCACTTTTTTGTGCACAGTCACCATGACGTCATACGTAAAAGTACTGCAAATATAATGCCACGGATATGAAAAGGAAAACCTTTTACATTTCTGTTGTCAAAAGAGATTGAAATTGATACAGAACATAGAAAAAGTGATATTTTCACACATCTCATAATGAAGCAGGTTCGCCCAATGGAAGATCATTGTGCTCGGTCCTATTAATTCCCTATACCAGACAAAAGAGGGACTGAACAAACATTGTAAAGAAGAAGAAAATCACTTTTGCGCCATTTTCTTGAAAAATACGCAATGAAAAATTCAAACAAAATTATGATGTAGAGAGAATGTTTTCTTCTTATTGTTAAAATTTTATCAGTTTTTTTTTTTTTTTTGGCTATCAGTCTTTCAAATGGCAGGCAGTAAAAAGATTTTTTCCTCTTTACACTTCTTGTTACTACCGGTACTAATTTTGTCTGGCAAAGGGAAGTAATAGTGCTGATCAAAATGATCTCCCTTTACACAAGTCCCTCTTTTGAAAAGGTCAGATAATCTGCGAAACAATCTCCCATTTAAGTCTATATAGTATGCTGCTAGCAAAGTTTAAATAGGATCCATAATGCATTCTCAATTTCATTTTGCCAGTCTTTCATCCATCAGCACTCCTAGAGAAGTATGGTACTGACTGTTTGCAACCAGGAGCAGATCCAGAGTGGATCAGGCACAGATTACACTATTGACCACCTCTACTTACTGTCATTTAATCTCTTTGACCCTTATATCAACTATATGATGTACATGGTATGCCATAAAAATGTGTAAAATGCACTGTTATGACATACAAAGTATGGCATGGAAATCACTGATATCATGGTTCCCTGATGCCTACATATCTCTACAATAATCCTGTAGGACAGATAGCCTGGCACGGGGTGAATGTCAGATGCAGTAAATGAAAAATACCCATTCCAATATTTGAGGGGGGGGGGGGGGGTTCTTTACTGCTGTGAGTATAGTTGACCTATATAAAGACAGTTGAAATCAGAATGTAAACAATTGTCTCACAGATATCTACAATTGCACCAAAATGACTGAGAAAAGCTGTTGCGTATCCCTTTTTGATCTAAACACATATAAGTGACATTTTGCAGAGAGGGGAGGCTGAAGGTGACATATATGATGAATTTGAGTCAGAATATGTGAGTGAGCCAGAGTGAAAGGCTGAGTAGTAATGATTAAACAGCCTGGCCCTTTGTCCTCAACAGAGACAGATCTATGCAATTAAATCTTGGTCTACGATTACTACTATAGAGAGAGATTACAGGAGAGGGGATATGGGGAAAGCACTGACGATAGGAGGGGCTCCAGCAAAGAAATCCAAGTCTAATCCTGTCTTACATGGCCAGTATAAAGATGTGACGCTTAAAAAGCTTACAATGCAAAGAAGCTAAAATCAGTGTTGTATTGGGGAATGAAAAATAGGTCGTAATAAAAGAATTCAAGGTATCTGTTTCCACAAGTAAAAAATTTATTGTATTCATATAATTACATTTAATGTGCCCAGAGGGCTCTGCCTCCCTGCAAATCCCTGCGAACAGAGGCAACCAAGGTCACATCCTTGTATGTGGACTTAAATTATGAAAAATCGGAATCATAGATCTACGTCTTGTTAGTGGCATTACTAGAATTAGAGCCAAGTAGTAGTGGTGTTACTGTTATGGAAGTTCAAAATTCGTCACTTCCGTGCTTTAGCGGTCCCTCTCCCGCGCAGTCCTGGTGAGCAGCCCAGAAGTACAAATGGCACATATCGATACTGCGATGACCATGCTTAGTCACTTTCGCTATTAAAATGTATTCAGTATACCAAATAATAGAACAACCCCGCTGGCTTAATCTGCTGGGACCCTCAACCAGTGTAAGTCTACCCTAACACTGACATGTAGGCCTCACTAGTGGGTGACGGTCCTCCCTAACAGTAACGTTACATGTATGAGACCCTCAACCAGCGCAAGTCCAACCTAATGCTAACATATAGATCTAGGTCCAATGAGCAGGTGATGGTCTTCCCTAACGCTAACATGTATGAGAGTCAATAGGCCTATATGCCATTTGTATTTCCGGGCTGCTCAACAGGGCTGCGCGAGAGAGGGAACACTAAACGGTGCTTTTTCGTTTGTTCCCACCCCTACTTAATTGGCCTAGATCTAGATCTACATGTTAGCGTTAGGGTGGACTTGCGCTGGTCAAGGTCTCATACATGTTAGTGTTAGGGAGGACCGTTACCCGCTCGTCAGACCTACATGTTAGCGTTAGGGTGGACTTACACTGGTCGAGGGTCCCAGCAGGTTAAGCCAGCGGGGTTGTTCTATTATTTGGCATTAGAATAAATAGGCCTATATAAAAGTGGGGGTGGGAACAAACGAAAAAGCGCCCAAAAAAGGGCCGACGAATCCTAGATCCATACAACACTCAACAGTGTCTTGATCTAGATTATATCTTTACCTAGATCTATATCTAGACACAAAAATCCAATTTTTCTTTATGTAGATCTAGATCTAGCTCTAGATTTACATCTAGATCTAGTAGATCTAGTCTAGATCTAGATCAAGAAATTCTCTACAAATGTACAAAGCCAGTCTCTCTCCAGAGAAATAAAATTTGAGTGAGCAGGCTGGCAAACTAAAATCGTATTCCATACAGTTCTGAGCACTATAAACATCCTTGGGAAGGATGAAAGCAGAAGAACAAATACTCACGATCCATTTTGTTCAAATGTCCAACATGCTTTAAAACGAGCTAAATACTCATGATCAAACCTGTAACGGTGTTGTTAAGCCTGAGCTAGCTGACATTCCAGCACAACACTTTGTACACAAGTTGTTGCGCATGAACACCATGGTAAATTAAAAAGTTTCATTAATATGGTTACAGAACAATAAACTTACAATAGTTTTTGGCTTTTACAGTGTATATTTGTTTATTTATCGTTATATTCTGAAAAAAAAAAAAAAAACATAAATTGTTCAGATGGAAATAGCTGGCACAAAAGGAAGGGGAGCTAGCGGGATGGATAGAGTTTCATCTTCAAAGTGAATGCTAGCGAAAACGTACATTTTTTCTGTGCTATGGCCCTTTCAAATACTAATCAAACTGTTAAATCATAAATTTGACTTAAAAAAAAAAAAAAAGAAACAGCACAGCTCATATATAATCTAAATCTATTTTATTTTCAATGTTTGCACCGATGACTTTGATCCAAGAGAAAGACCCTTTACAATGAGGTCCATTTAACGCTCTCTCTCTCTCTCTCTCTCTCTCACACACACACACACAATTTGTCCTGGTAAAAAAAAAAAAAAATGTGAAATTTTACTGAGGTGATTTTCAATACATGAAAGATAAGTACGAAACCTGTCATTGTAGGCACATAATGCCTTTGTGTGACAGAGCCGGTGTTTATATCACAGGAGTTTTAGAATTGTCGGCTTCTTTCAACACAACAACGCACAGTATAGCAGCCTAACTGCGAACATGGCTGCGCCCTAGGACTAGTGTACCGGACTAGAACTTAGAAGAACTCATTGTTTTTGGCGACAAAAACTATTTACTACTCCGTGTTGAAGATAATACTGACCATCTGAATCATGTCATTCTATGATTATACCAAGGATTTTGTTCTGAGGCAAGTCATCTACAGATTTATTGTAATAATAAATTGGAGATGGCACAAAAAAAAAAGGTCTCCTGAAACGGCCCATACGTCGTAAGAGTCCCACCTTGAGTATGGCCTCTTGATTTCCGAAACGTTCAAAAATTGCTGTGTGTGTGCTTGTGGCCGATTTCATGAGGCTGAGCATGAGGCCAGAAATTCAGGCTCCAGCAAATATTGGCGTTTTCATTTGTTCCCACCCCCACTTTTATAATTTATAGGCCTATTTATTCTAATTAATACCAAATAATAGAACAACCCCGCTGGCTTAACCTGCTGGGACCCTCGACCAGCGCAGATCTACCCTAATGCTAACATGTAGGTCAGACGACGGGGTGACGGTCCTCCCTAACGCTAACATGAATGAGACCCTCGACCAGTGCAAGTCCACCCTTACGCTAACATGTAGGCCAAATAAGTAGGGGTGGGAACAAACAAAAAAGCGCCCAAATATTTTGGCGCATAGAGGAGTGATGGGGTAAAAAGTATCTTTTAAAAAAAATTTTTGTTCGTAATTTGCATCAAATTTACCATGGATATGATGCAAAATTCCATGCTGGTGTGATGTTTAATTAAAATTTGGCAATACCCCTGTTCCATGGTCCTGCTTTGTGTCTACTACGGAAGATGCAAAAATGGCACATATTGATTACTCAATTACTGCATGATTATGCTTGCTAATTTTAAGTCTTTTATAATGTATCCCTACCAGAATGACTCTGCCGCTAGCCTTAACCTAAACCGAACCCAAACCCTGAAATAAGCAGCTCAACACCAATAATAAATAATCAACGAATTGTCATTTGAAAGCCCAGGCAACACCAACATAGTCATAAATCATGATAAATGTACTGACAGAAATTAATCTACATCATTTGATCAGAATACAGTAATCAGTGTGTGCTGTTTTCGTGACTTCCGTCTGTAGACACAGACTAGGACCACGAAACAAGGGTAATACCTAAAATTCTGTTTACAAATCAAAGAAAAATATTGTTTTCCCATCATCTGCTTAGTAGAAGTGACAGAGAAGTGACAAACATAAGATGCACACTTGCCTCGCACCTGTGAAGTGTACTGTAGTTCATTTCTAATGCAGAGTCGGCTGGTTTCACGTTATTTAAGAAATTTGTCTGTGTGTCAGTGTTGTGGTGAAAAATAAGACCAGATAGTCAAAGCAAAAGGTATTGCAGTTTATTGAACTCAATAAAGATGCACTTGATGCCTTTGGATCTAGTAAAACAAGATAAAAATAAAAATGAAGAAATCTTACAATGGGTTAATCGGTTTTGAAATTGTGAAATAACTCCTTCCAGATAATGAGTACATGTATTTTTGCATCTGTATTTTTTGTCTCTTTGTTAACAATGAAATTTATCAAAGAATAAAAAGTAATGATTGAGTTGAGGGTTGAGGTGTGGCTTATCTGTCATCTGCATTCTTTGCGGCCGCAAATGACAAATTGCGGCCGCAAATATTAGGGCCAATGGCAAAATTTGGCAAATTCCCCAAAACTGGCAAATATTGACAAATTTTGGCAACAACAACAAAATAATACATGTAATAATAAAAATAGCAACCAAAAACTGCGAATCTGAAAAATACTGCAGCTTTGCCCAGGCCTAAATTCCAAGGGAAGCTACTACGAAGCCTACCGAGATCTAGATCTTGATCATCAAGAGTGGGCTAGTCAAAACAGCCCAAACATCTTGGATAGATAATTAGATAGAAATCTATCTGCTAATTCTAGTAGATCTAGAGTCATTTCAGTCATGGATCGTTTCCTGAAAAACAATCCAGCCAAGTATCCAAAATGTGGTAGGCACACAATAGCACTAAGGCACAGTGAGTGCAAGAGTTGGACTCATGTCAGTG
>JBCAUA010000012.1:2104448-2124276 GCA_038406235.1 Peronia verruculata | reverse complement strand
CCCCATTTCCCACTGGATCCCCCCTTCCCCCCCCCCCCCCCCCGCCTCCCGGTCTTTTCCAGACTTCTCCAGATCATTCCTGTACCATCACTTGAATCAGCCTCCTCACCTGAGCAGATCGATGTCATAAAAGTATTGATCTCAGCCCCGCGGCCCAGGTGGCTCAGGCTGTTAACAAGAAGCCTGCCTCACTCTGGCGTGACGGCGGTAAATACGGCGTTGTCTCCCGTGTTTCCGCTTCTGCTAATCACGGCTGTGCGTTACCATGGAAACTGGGCGGCACAGGACGACGGGATCAGTGCGCGTGGACATGGTACGACAGGTTGATAAGAATCACAGAATACACCAGTTTTTGTTTATTTCGTCGTTCTTATAGTAAGCGCCGGTCGTCCACGGCTAATTTTACGGTAGGAAAATACGCAGCAGTATCCGACGATTAGAATTTATAATACTTCTACAGTAAGATGTGAGGAAAGGCATATTTGTGGTGCCAAATCCATTTTTTCTTTCTTCAGAATATAAATGCAGTAAATAAATAATAATTTTAAAACATATTTATATACATGTATATATATAATTTATTGTTTTATTGTTTTTCTTTTTCCAAGTGATTTTTTTTTAAAAAAATATTCT
This sequence comes from Peronia verruculata, assembly GCA_038406235.1. Lineage (NCBI taxonomy): Eukaryota > Metazoa > Mollusca > Gastropoda > Systellommatophora > Onchidiidae > Peronia > Peronia verruculata. The sequence goes on along the minus strand of JBCAUA010000012.1, from coordinate 2,123,643 downwards.
GACATCAATTTGTCAGCAAGGAATTACGTGCTTTGTTGGACAACATGGGCCTCGAGAGAAAACTAAAATCAATAGTGTTCCCCATCACCCGACTCTCTTGCATTATAAAACACAAAATTTTTGCTTATAGGTTGTCATTGATGGGACAAACCAACATCAGGAAGAATGTTCATTCACTCTGAGAAATGCAAAAATGCTTTGAAAAAAGTATGCATATCTGGAGCTTTAAAGACAAGCAAGTTTGTATTAAATATTTTTCACTTTCTAAAAAATCTGACATGTTATCCATAATTAATCCATTTTCCATTTTCTGAAAAAGATCTGAGCTTTTTCACATTATCCACTTTATCCCTGTTTGTTCTTCCTCTTTTTCAAATGTCTTTTTTATTACTACTAGTATTATCATTTTAAACAGAAACAAGAATTATTATGTCATAGTATTTTTCTTAACCAATGTATTCACAATGTCCTTTCACTATTGCTCAGTTTCAGACTGGTCATTTTATGCACTATAAGCTATGACTATCAACAATAAAAAGTGAATTGCTTGAAAGGGCAAGTTGGTATGAATCATATACATATATATATGTACAGAAACCTCTTCTCGCCGCACACTGGCACCCAGTGCTATCAGGATGGATGTCTCACATTAAATGACAGAGAAAGTTAACGTAACTATTGTCCAAAACAATGAAAAAATATCCAAGCCTTGATTCAATTCTTCGTTTTACATGTAAGATTCAACAGAGCAAAATAACAGCACCAGTAGACATTGCTTCCCTCAGTCCATTCCACAATGAGCATGTGTAAGTAACAAAAGCAGCTGATGAAAGAACATAGCATCCAAGCTTGCAGAAGTTGTAGCATTTAATTTTACTGGTGTACAGCATAATCCTTTATTTTTGCTGTACATCTTTCTCTCTTGAATGAAAATATCAATGCATGTTATGGGGTTTGGGAATCCATTTGAATTCTCTGGCTAAGTCATATACTTTATGGTATTTTTTTTGGCCAGTATTCATAGTGTCCTTTTCTTACCATTGCTCAGTTTCAGACTGGTCACTTTATGCACTTAAAGCTACAACCACATCATAGATCTAGCTATTTCACTTCCTAATAGCCAAAAAAAAAAAAAAAAGGCCTAAAAAACGTATCCTCATCTCCACCTGCAGATATCAGGGGAGATAATCAATTTGTGACAAATACAGATAACTACAAAACATTACTTCCCTTGTACATTCTCTTCTCATCTGTGACAAGGTAATGTTTTGGGGACAATGACATCCAGTTTCATTATCAACATGTTCATTTCAAGAGATATAAACTGGTACGCAGTACCAGAAAAATGCATTCACATCAAAAAGTCCAAAGTTTTATAATGGGATGTTGAGGGCAAGTATGATAATGGTAAAAAGTAGTATAGAAGCAGTACAGTATATGTAGTCTTTTCTAAAGTGATAATAATACTTCACTGTAGCACTGTCAGTAAAAATTGCAAAATCATAGGGACAGCTGAGGATAAATGCATAATTTCATGTTCTGTCACATTCTTCATCTTCTACATTGTATGTTCTCTCCTTTTCATTAAAACATTATTTTACAGCAATAGTAATTTAACTCATTCTCTCGGCAGGCTATTTGGTTTTCAGATACACCAATTTATAATTTTATATCTTTGTAGGTGATATATCAGCTCTGCATCTTTATAGAAAAAAAAAATGCTAGCTGATACATGGTGGAATGAATGAATTAAAACCCCTCTTTTTCTTGCGAAATGCTGTCCTTGACATAGTATACTATGATAAAAACATCTGGTCAATTTCTGTAAAAATCTTATGTTTAGAAGAAACAGTTTTCTGGCTTTAGAACTGAAAAGAATGACAGAGTATGTATACTGTAAACAGGGGGCAAGGCTGCAGGAATTGTGGGCATTATGATAAAAGATATATAAAATTCATAGTACTGAGTGATGCCCTGAAACAAATGATGAAACCATTTCATTTTTAGGTGACATCAATTTGAAGAACTATGACATCTCTCTATCTGGGCCTGAGTTTCGATTTGCATATTGTATATTCACCTTGTGAAATGGTTTTAACTCTTCAACTCCTGAGTTTTTAACCTCATTTTGACAGATTTTTTTTTCATTGCCTCTAAATATAGAGGTAGTACTGTTTCAACTGTGATACAAAATTTTGTAGTAATGTAGCATATACCTGGTATACTTCAAAGTGAAGATAAATGAACAGAGAATCAAATTAGTTAAAAGTAATAAAAGTCAGTATGTGTTGTGTCTAAGGTTTAGTAGAAAATATGTTATCTGTGTAAGAAACATATTTTTTTTTTTTTTAAAGTACTTTCATCATCACTAACCGTGTCCAACCTGAAGTTTGCGACAATTTGCTCACTTGAAACTATAAAAATAGTGTCCAAAGTACAAGGTAATCCCATGAGAAATTCAGCAGTACCAGGTAAGTGTCACTAATGACTGTTTTGTTGTTTCTGTGTTTTGAATTGATAATTTTAGGAAGTTGATATTGCAGATATAAATATTGGAAGTCATTATATCTTATGAATTTAACAAAAAATTTAAATTGCATTGTATGACATTTCAGCCAAATCTTTGACTCTGAACTCTATGTTACTGCATTTCTGAACCAAATCTCACTATTTCTATTCATGGTCTGTAACGACATCGCTAAATCATTTTTGTGTACTGTAATGCTAAATTACTAATTTCATGTTACCGTGTTTGTATTGAAAGGTTAAAATGTAGATCTATCATTACCAGTAAACGATTAAGTTTAAATGTGGAGAGCAACTGGATTGAATCTTCCAGGTCTATTTGAATCTCGGATAACATGACATGTTTTGACTTGATAACAGCAAATACATGAAGAAAATTAATTCCTTACCTGATTAGATAACCCTGCCACAGACTTGAGACCAATACATACTGGAGTGCTTATGTCATGAGCCACATGCTCACGATCAAATGCTGGCGGTAAGTGCGTATTTTTCTCTAAGAAGTCTCTCCAAGATTTCCCCGTCAATATGCCTCCGTGTGCCGCCATAGTGTAAACTATTGGTTACTTCCGGTTGCAACCAGGGTGCTAACCACCGATAACTCTAGTATAGACCTTAAACGAACCAAGTTTAGTGCAATGGCAACAGAGACATTCTGCGAAATACATAATCGCTTGAACTTCTTTAAAAGGGCAAATTAATTCTCCTCTCAAGATTTTATTAAGATATGCCAAAAACAAATTATAACAAGAGATAGAAAATTGGGTTTTGAGAAATAATAATTTGAGGAGGAACACAATAATTAAAAGAAGAGGGTGGGATCGGGAGTATAGCTCCAGAGTGGATGATGTAGATCTAGATCTAGATCTCTGTTATTTTGAGTTTGACACTGAAAATGACCTCAAATTACTTTGTTTATTTTTACATCTTAATCAACGGGAGAAACTCATTAAGCCAGGGGGTACAAATTTCAACCATCAAAAAGGTCGTTCAAGTACACAAGCCGCGCCATCTACACATTGATAGGCCTGTGGAACCCCGGAATGTATGAAGGCGAGTTCCCTGTATTTGAGCCAATCAACGGCGTTGGTAAATTTGTTACGATAAGCTGAACATGGGACCAACATGGCCGATGCAATAACCGTCGTCGAGGGGAAAATAAAGATTCGTGAGGGCAAGAAGGTAAATTCTGACGAGTAAACTATTCTGATGATTTATTTAAAGGTCACGGACAGATAGCAAGATATTAATTCCTCCTTTTATTTTTTTTCTTTCAGTGGAAACCTCGATGGTGTGTTCTCAAGAAGCCTTCCCCAGTTGCTGGTGAGTCAAAAAGTCAAACTTATATTGAGGCATCGTACACAATGAATCAGTGTATGGAGAATTTGGTTGCTCTTGTTGTCTCACTTAGAATGCAAAGTGTGTGATTTATGGCATTATTAGTTTTTTGCAGAAAGAATGTTTATTTGGTTATTTCCAGTTGGGAATGCTTATTCTTCTGTGGGACAGATCTAGATCTAGTTTCTCTGTATAATATAATTTGAATGAAGCAGGAAAGAGGAATGAGAACAAACATAAAAAGAAGAAGAAAAAAAAAGAATGATGAATCACGGTAAAATGATCTCTCAGCAAGCAGTTGAATGGGCTTGGCCTTCCTTACAGCAGCATTCAAGGATTAAGCATTTTTCCCTCAGTGAAGTTCCTGATGTTGTAGTGCAAGTTCTTTGAAATCTTCCAAGCAAGAATATTTGTACTTTAGGCCTATTCCTAAACTAGATGATAAAGAGTCTGGATCTGTATGTAGGAAGAAGGAAGAATTTAAAAGGAAATGGAACCAGCATAATACTATTAGTTGAATCCAGATGAGTTTATACATCCATAATGCTTCACAAGGAATATCCACTCTAATAAAAAAGCTGGAAATTTTCAAGAATTTCAGTGATAAGCATCTAGATCTGGACCTAGATGATAAAGATTAGAGATCTTTGTGCACTTGGGGAATTAACGAAAAATATTTTTTCTTTTCCCAAGTGCAAATGCCAGCTTTTCATACTGAGATCTAGATCTAGATATCTATATCCCTGCCCTCAGTCCATTCCACCTTATGTTTAGGTCTTCAGTAGTTCATTGAAACTGAAGTTGATGGATATTAAATGACTATCATTGATCAGTCAGTGATCAATAGTATAAATTATAATTGAAATCTTTTATAGGTAGCAGTTTTTGCCATAAAAATGGTTGTGGTTCCCTCATCATTATCTTGTTAAGTTTACATCATTGGTTCCACACCTTCCTTTTCTTTCCATGCAGCAACTGCAGTGCTTTATACATCTTCTCCTTCTTGGATCGTTTTGCATCTCTATCTTTATTTGCTAAATTTTGGCAGGTTATTATATGAAAACAGGTGTGAAAGATACGATTACTTGCCTCGGTTTTATAGATTTAGAACAATATCTCTGTCTTTTAAGATTATTAAAGTTTTTTGTTCTGTGACTAGCAACATATATTGGAATCTTTTTTTAGAACAAAGTTTATCTCTTAAAGCAAAATCTTATCTTGCAGTCAAAATTGATATTATATAGATGGATTAAAAAAGGAAAAGGCACACAAAATATACGGCAGGCACAAACCAAAATAAACACAAATAAAAACAAGAATAGAGATATTGGTTGTGAGGAAAAGTATATTCTGTTGGAAGTGAGATATTAGTTGTGTGGAAAAGAATATATTCTGTGAGAAGTGAGATATTAGTTGTGTGGAAAAGAATATATTCTGTGGGAAGTGAGATATTAGTTGTGTGGAAAAGAATATATTCTGTGGGAAGTGATGCACGTTGGCCATTGATGATGGATCTGTGCTGAATCACTATGTGGTCAAAATCTTGGCCGTGTGGTAGCTGGTATCAAATTGTGAAACAGTGGCGAAAAATATTGAAAAACTATGACAATTTACTCTTTCTTTCTTCTGCTGATGTTTCTTATTGTTGTTGCCACAATAAGCTGCACAGTTATGACTCATATTGTATGAACTGAGTTGTTCAGTAGACAGTGTGTTAGCTAATATGTAAAAAAAGAAATTTCTATCATGCAACAACTTGTACTGTTAAACAAAGAAAATATTCACTACCAATACATTGAGTGCCAGGGGGATGTGGAACAAGTGCATTGAATAATTAGGCCTAGACAGTGAAGGAACTGCTGCTTTTAATTCGGACCTTTCAACCTCTGTGATCGGAGGTTAGCTCGGTCAACATAGACAGTGAGACATTAGATTTCTATATTTATATGATGCAAGGTTGCCAGATTGTTCTTTTTTTTTTGGGGGGTACGTTTAAAAGTAGTCTAATTGAACTTCTTAATGTCCTGCTTGATTACGATTTAAATGTATAGGTATCATATATTTGAAAAGTAACTCTTGAGCATGAAATCACAAATTCAGTAAATTGTTACTGTATACAGTCTGCTGTAAAGTAGTACATGAAGAAATAAGAAGTAAAATGTCTTAATCTGAAAGGCCACCAATGAAAATTATTTTAATCTATTTTTGCAACTTGAAAACTGTCCTAAATAAAATTTTGCAAAGTATTTTTTCCTTTACGTTTATCTTTAGATCGGCTGCAAGTTGTATTGTACAAAGATGTCACTGATGTAGTGAAAAATGAAGCCAAACCCAAGTCTGTGTTTGCACTTGATGCCTACTTTGGACTGGATGCAGGCTTTCTGTATGACAGAGAGCCCAATGTATTGGCTATCATTTGCCAAAAGAATGTTACACTTATGGCCTTTGAACTACGGGAAAGTATGATCCAGTTTGAAATAAAAATACGACAGAGTCTCGGTGAAGGTAAGTGTTTTTTTAATATTTACATTTTATGAAGGTGAAAAGCTATTTCAAGTCCAAATAAAGTGTGCTCAGTTTAGTGTCATCGTTAATTGATATTGTTTGTATTAGATATTACGCCTGGCCCTCACTGTCTGAAATTGTAGAACACTGTTTTATCAAGCATACTGATTGAGACATGTCTTTAACCGATCATGGCATAGCTTCAGTTTGCATTTTTAGGGCATGCACTATTTTCTGGATAGCAAATGTCTTCAAATAAATATCACAAAGAGAATATCTGATAAGCTACACTTGTCATTTTATATGGTCCTGGTGCTGCAAGAGGATAGATAGGTTGTACTTTTGGCAGCATCTTGGTATTGATTGTGTGATGAAAAAGTTTGGATGGGTTTGTCACAGGTCACAATAGGGTCAAATAGTTGGGATGATATGTGAAAGCAACTTATTATTATTATTATTATTTTTTTTTTGGCTCAAAACGCATTGACTTGAAGATAAGGAATTAAGCTGAGACAAAGTAATTGCTTGACAAGTCTGTAAATGGGCTGTAATTGCAGACTATTTTCATGATGTCAAAAAATCAAGTCTTGGGTGGAGGTGTCTAAGGTAAGAACTTCATCTGTGATCAGGGTAAGCCAGTTATCGTAGCAATACACATTAACAATTTTATCTTTCAGAAAACCAGTTCCCAGTCAGAGTTGTGAAGGCTCCATCAAACAGTCGTCTCCCAAAAGAACAGATTTGTTTGATGATTCATGACCTGAGGTTTTGTCTTATTGCTCAGTCACCACCTAAAATCCTCCTGTCATGGAATATTGAAGATTTACGGAGATTTGGAGCCAGAGATGGAAAATTTTGCTTTGAAGGCGGAACTCGTTGTGGGAAAGGTCAGTTTTTTTTAGTTTTTCTTCTTTACTGCTGAATGAAGTATTTCGAGGTCGGCCACATGACTGAAAGATTTTTGCTCACATGCTGGTTTTCTACATACTCTGGGTTCGGCAGACAGCTTATGACAGATGATGAGCATTCAGACATACCCACATCATGGAAACAAACCCATACATGAGCAATGATTCCTTGCTTATGTGATGATTATCCTCAAAATTCTTCATTGAAAATTGACCATATCTAGTGTGGGTAATGCCTGATTTGTTTTCAGCGCTAGTACCATTTCAAGTCAAACAGTAGTAGCTGTGTTCTCCTCTTATCGCAGATAGATGAATTTTTAATGACTTGTGTGAGGACAGAGAAAACAACTGTTAGATTACAAGCAAATTTAATGTCTGGAGACGAAATTCTTTACTTTAGTAATGGCTTGAAGAAGATGCAAAGCAAATACAGGTTCAAGAAGGTTTTGTTTTTCGTTGTTTTCTACAACTTTGATGATGTTCCAGAATTTTTCTTTTTCCTGCTGGTATAATAACTTGTTGCTGTTGAAAGTTTTGCCAGATTGAAACAGTTATGACCTTTGCTTAAAGGAATTTTTATGGATGGCAACTACCAGCTGTCAGTTTACAAAGGGGAAGTTGTGTATGCACAGTTTATGAAAACTTCTTCAGGACTGGAAAATGTAATTCTGGGATATAGGGCAAAGAGGCAAAGTCAAAAGATGATGGTGTGTTTTGGTCTTTCTTAAATATTCAAGTCTGATTTAGCTGTAAAAGTATGCTTCAGGGGTCATGTGGCTGAAGAAAAGTTTGATCATCATAATCATTTTACTTAAAACTCCGTCAATCTTAATTTTAAAAAGGGAAAAAAAAAAGCATTTATTTTGTTATAACAAGACTGCATGTTTCGTTCAAAAGACCTTCCTTTTACTTTCACATTTTAAATGTCAAGTAAATTGGTTTTCTAAAAAAAAAAAAGACCAGTGGTCTATTGTTGTGACTGGAAAAAAATTCCTGCATTTATCTCGTCTATATCATGTGTGCATGGTGATTTGTACATTTGTGTCTATTTAAATAGAGTGTAATTGTGTGAGAAAATTATGTTATTGCAGATTTAACATACTATTTACCCTTAGTGTAATCAGATGTCTAAAGTGCTTGAAATATGAACATTGAAATCATTTTTCAATACAATTGTCAAAAATCTTTATACTATCGTAGGGAGGATGTCCACTGTAGGAATCATGCCATAGGAAATATAGACACGTATCATGTGGTGAAAATGCATTGGGTATATGCTTGGTTTAGGATCTTAGCAAAAAAAGTTACTTTTATCGATTTCAAACAAATTCCCACAAGAATATAGTACAAGCATTCGATGCTACACTCTGTGAAACATGCTTCATCTGCTTAACTGCTACGTCACTTTAGTAACCTTGTACTAAAAGTAACAAAATGGTCAGATTGCTCACTCCAGCCACTGCTACCTCCCACCCACATTCAGTACTGCTCACTGTGCACAAGCCAACAGACACTTATCTTCTACTTTCCCTCAAGGAATCAGAAACATAGCCTGTTAATCTAATTTATCTACCAGTCATCAGTTTGCAATGTCTATTAAAAAAATTCTGCATATTGGTGCATTTATCTGGTCACTGCAATACTGGTCAGAACATTGTATCAAATGTGGGAAAAGGTATGGTAGGTAGGTGGTGGGCTGATCGCAGGACCTGAGCACTTTCATTTCCCACACAAGATTGGTTTCTAGATGTACCTATAGTTATAATCTAGTGATAGACAACTGCAGAGATCATGTTTCCAGCTCATGATGATTAACCGTGACATTCCTGGAACTTTATATAGTAATAACTGCTGAAATTCCTCCTGCTCTGTCATGATACGTTGCACAGGGCCATCACAATCTTCTTCCATTCTGATCTTCTCTGTGCTGTCTCAGTTAGTTTTCTCATGTTCTCTATTCCTGCTTCTTTGGCGTCTTTTGTGATAGTTCTTTTTAGTGGCTTTTGGTCTACTCCTTCTTCAGCCTTTGATTTCCCAGCTCAGCGCTTGTTTGCATATTCTGTTGTCGTCCCTTTTACACATGTGATCATTGTTGCACCATCTTCTTTTCTAATTATTTTTGCTGTGATATTTTTGAAATTTCCCTCATTTCTTCTGATGTTATAATAGACTCATAACATTTAATGCCCATGATTTTCCATAGACATTTGTTTTCAAAGCCATTCAGCCTCCTCTCTATTCCCCCTGTCATTTTCCAACTTTCACAGGCATGTGTAAGTGTTTGATAAAATATTTGAATTGAATGCAGTAACAGCACAATCTGTTTAATTTCCAGGGACTGGAGTATTTGCTCTGCAGTCTGAACAAGCAGAGGATATTGCTGATATTGTTAATTTGGCTTCCATGGGAAAGATGTCTAACTGCCATCGCAAGTTCAAGAACAGAAGTAAGTCTGAATTTGGCCATACACACATTATCTTTCCATGTTCATACCCCCCCATAGATGTTTGCGTGTGTGTGTCTTATGTTCTTATGTCTGACGACATGACTGGTGCTTCACTGTGCTTCTTGCTCCAGCAAGAGCTTTTGAGCAACATTTTGAATGTTCTTGTGACCATCATACATGTGATTGCTATGTTGTTTATGATCCGGCTATGCAGTCCTTTTTCTTTATCTGGAGCGTGATGGGTGCAGAGACAAACCAAAATATGAAATATTTTCTTAATTTTGATAATTGGAGTATATGGCTGATGGAATGTGTGAAGTTTTTATTATTTTCTTGGTAGAACATTGCCAGATTGTCTTTCTTTCCTTACCGTCAATCCCCCCCCCCTTTTTTTCAAACCACCCCTCCTCTTCCTCCCGCCACCCATTCCCTCATTCGCATTGGAGCAGAATTTGTTAATATTGATGACACAAAGGGCCTCGATGTCATATGGTAAAGGTTTCACATTTTGACAAATTGACCTTAATCAGTTTGTTAAACATGAATTTGCTACGAGAAGCTCTCATAGTCAGATTATTTTGTTTGCTCACGTGAGAGAATGTACTGTTCCTACACTTAATAGGAGCTGCCACAAAAATTCACATACATTTTCGTTGAAAAGGATAATAGTGTGTGTGAAAAACTGAATGAAAAAACTTGCACCTAAAGAATGAGGCATTAGTGGGTTATCATTTCTTGTGCATTGTTTTGCAGGTTCCCTGAAATCAGTCAGTCAGTCGATCCATTTAGCAGCTTAGTATTTTACTAAATTTCATTTGTAGCGTGAACATTCAGAAACATGAACATTAACAGTTTATACCAAGTTTTGCTTTGCTGGTATCTTTTAGAGAGGATTTAGACATAGACAGCCTTTCATGAAAAATGCACAAAATCTTTCCAGCCATGTTCTGAACAAATAAAATGTTAGAATGCAAGAAAGATGTTTAATCTGTGGAATTGAATTCTCTGCCCAAGAAATACAAAGTTACATACAGAGTACATATTTGCTTCCAAAATCTTAGTCAGTCAAAATAAGAAAACATCATGGTTTAAATTTTAATGCATGCATTGTGATAATGAAAATATTACTTTCAGCTTAAGTAGTTTTCACACGTCATAGAGATTGTGGCTGAGGTGGAATGAACGCACCTGCAAATTTTTCCTCCCACATCTTGTGTGTGCCGAGCATTTTCGTTTCAGTGGTTTGTGTGAAAGTCAGATGGAGAGAGAGAGAGAGTTTTGTCATATGTTCCTTGTGTATATTTCCACCTTTCAGGCTCCCAGATTGACCTTGGTAGTCACCTCATTGCAGACATGTCATCCTTACCATCATCATCTTCCATTCATCATCCTTCTCACCAAAGTATTGCTGCTAGGGCCCCTGCTCAGGGGGCTCTGCCCTCCACTCTCAACTGTTGTCATGACAACCAAACAGGGAGTGCCGAATCGGAGGATTGGAGTTGGTATAAACGTCACTCTGTCAGTGTGATGGACCACCGCCGCATCGCTGCTTTAAGGGAGAAAGGATTTTTGGAAAATAGAGACCAGTTGGTGATGGGGATTTATGACGTGCCTCCTAATCATGGCAGGAAGCTGGAAGATAATCTTCGTGAAGTCACAGAAGAATCAAATTATTCATATCCACGATCGGATACACAAACGCTGCCAGTTCTACCATCACCAAATACATCTGGTTGTTCCGCACCAGTCACTGCAACAACTACAGTCCCGAGCAACGACAGTGGGATGTACAAGAGAATTGTGCCCAGAGAGAGCCCATCAGACCCCACAGTTGCTGGTGTTGAGCTGGAGCAGAGGCAGGCAGCCTTGAGGAAACGACAGAGTGCTAGTGCCGAGTTCTTTGACACCAAGGTCAGCAGTCTAGATGAAATGATACCCAAAAGTGAACCAGAGGATCTCAATGATGGAAACTCCCATGAAGAATCACTCCTGCGACTCAAGAAGCAAGAGTCTGATCTGCAGAGAGAGATGGTTCTTTTGGAAGAAATGCTACAGAATTGTGAAGCAAAGGAAGAGGATGTGGCACCAGGAGACAAAAATCTGAATAATCTAAGCCTGGAACCTAACCCAAAGGGAGCTCAGAAAAAATCCAAGCTCAGCCCAATGGACCATGATTTCACAATAATTTCTGGCAACATCTCTCCATTACAAAGAAGACCATCAGACAGTTCAGAGGCTGCCACTCCAAAGAAAATGGATAGAACTACAATGCTCAGGTTAAATACCAGCATGCCTGAAGGAACGCCTGTAAGTCCTTTATTCCATGCCAAGCTCAACAATATACCACCGACCTCTCGCCTGAATGCCCCATTACCATATGTTAACTTGAGTAAATATGATGATGAATCCAACAGCCATGTTCATCTTCCAGGGAGTGCAGATTGTGTACCAATATCTCGTGGATCTCAGCTAGGACTCAGTAATGATCTTGGGAACAAGAAGGGCTTGAAAAGCCATAGTTTTAGCCTGACCAGTTTGCACAATCCTATGGCAGCTTCCAGTCTGATCAACATCAATCAGACCATCCGAGACCAAATCCCAAGCAAGAGTCAATTTTGCGAGCAAAGACCAGGAGGACAAATACCACAGTTAATAGTAACTGATAATATGAGTCATGAATTCATGGAAGCCGCCGGTAACCAGAGCCATCATGATGAGATTTTAGTGGTAAAGATGGACAATTCCCCCAAAGGAGCAGAGGCTGCATGCTATCCCAAGAGTTCTGTTTTCAGAAGGGAGGGTTCAACAGGCAACAGTTCAGATCTAGTGTCCATTTTGACAACAGATGCCTCAAAACCACTTAGAGAAGAGAAAAGACCTTGTGTTGAAGAACTGTATGAAAACCTGCCGTTGAAAAGAGCAGACACACCCCCACCAGCTTTGCCACCAAAGGGTCCAGCTTTGCTGAAGAAATTAAAGGCTTCATCTTCAAATAGTAATCGAGCACTTGGGAATTCTGGCAGCAGTCGGCCAGCCAGGCTTCCCCCTCCATTCAGCCCAGAGCCAGGCTGGGACAAGAAAAACTATGGATATGACAACCATCCAAAGCAAATATTTTTGGAAAGAGATCAAGATAAGAAGAATGACACCAAGGAAGACAACTACTTAGTCATGGGTAGTCCAAAGATAAAACACAAAGGTTCAGCTATGCCAGAACCAAATGTTAGATCTCATATAAGTTTGGATACCATGGTCCCTGCCTCTAAAAGTCTGTATGGAAACTCATCTTTGGCTCGAGGTGATTATATGGACATGGGTGTGGCAGGTGCAGATGGCATGGATATACCACATGATGATGATGACATCTATCTTGATATTGATGGTGATGATTCCTACCAGCCACGTGATCTTTACATCACAGAAACTGACCCAAAGAAACAGCTACCTTCAGGCAGTGATCAAGGGCTAGGAGAGAGCACATACATGGACATGGCCAATGTTGTCAAAAAAAGTGTTGTTCTTCAGAATTTAGAAACTCTTCAAACTTATGTCAACAAAACACCAGCAGGAGAGAAAATCAGTGCACAGACTCTTGTTCCGCCATCTCCCCCACCTCAACCACCTCGGCCAGTATCACTAAAAGTCCGTCACAATTCAGACAGTGGCATTACCTTGAGATCAAGTATTTCAGACAATGGTAAACACCAGAAATCTAGTCCTAAGCCTGCCAAAAGTCCTACAAAAGTCTATACTAAAGTTAAGAAGTCAAGTCAACAACAAAACGCAACTCCCGAGCCACCCACACCTTTCCCAAATCTGATTGAGTTCACGAAGAAAATGTCAGAGAGTAGGTCCACATACGTCAATACTTTGGTTGATCCAGAGAGAAATTTGGTCCCTCAGGAATCTCCCCCTCCTTTTATTAGTCGAGAAGTCCCATTACCAGAGCCTGTGAAGGAAGGATTCCTGGCTAGGTTCAAGAGGCGAAGCTCCAAAGACAAGAATGCAAGTCAAGCTCAAGAAAAGAACAGCTCACAGAAGAATCGGAACAGTGTTCTAGAGCGCAGCATGTCAGAGCATGACTCCAGTAAGGCAGCAAAGGAGGAAAAGACCTCCAAATTGAAACTGGGGCGCAGGAGGTCATCCAGTTTTCCCAATCGTCTAAGTTACCAAGAGGCTGTGGACAATATAACTGTTCCTGTTTTGAAACACACAGCTTCCTCCAGTGGCTTCACAGCTGATGCCAGCCCGACTAAATCTATGCTGAAACAAGCGGATCAGAGTGAAAGCTCCTCTTCTATACATGATTTATCAGATGATTCGGATTTATCTCCTCTTCTGAAGAGGGGTGACAAACGAATGGACAGGAACGCACTTACAGTTATGCATGTGCAACGAATGGACCAAATGACAATCAATCCATACATGCAGTCGTACAAATGCTCTATCAAAACCAGCAGAACACAGGCAGAATCCTCAAAAACTGATGATGAGAAGCTGTTTGAAATGATACAGAAAAAGGGCCAGTCAAGAAAGCCTGTAATCTATCAAAGGTCATCATCTCTCGAACTGAAAAAGCAGAGCCAAGAAGGAGACCAGAGCATCTGCATGAAGTTGCCCCACACCCCACAGCGCAAAGAAAGACGTTTCAGCTTTGAGAAGCTGATGAGTTGCTCTTCCTCCAGCACTGACATTCCCTGCATTCAGGAAGCCTCCAGATCCTTTGATGGCCCACACTATTCCTTCAGTGACCAGTCCAGAACCAGCTCAGTCTCTTCCTCCTCCTACTCCCTGGACATCTCGGAGGACATCCCACCAGCCCTTCCACCCAAACAGCGACCTTACCAAGGGCCGTTGTCTCCTGTCATTGAAACAGCTCCACCAATACCTGTTCTGAATGAGCCTGTATATGTGGAGATAGACGAGATGATGTCCCTAAGAAATGCAGAAAGAGTAAAACGAGAGAGGGAAAATGCTCAGATCACAGGCAATGATCACCCCGAGGAAGATACGAAGGAAAGAAATATGACAAAGACGGACACAGATGTTGAGACGAAGGCAGGTATACGTTTGTGTTCTAAGCATTATGCTGCACTGGGATGCATAGGATGGCAAGCCCTACGGTGAAAGATGAACCAACCAACTCTTCATATATGTCTCTAAACATTAAACCCGCATGATTCACATCTGCTTGTGTAACTAGATGTGTGTACCTACAGCCATTCATCATCTTGATTTTTTTCTGAAACTTTGTCATTTCACATACTCACCAGTATTTTCCTATTAATTGCCTGTATTGTTGTTACCTTCTCGTAAGTAAGCTTGCTCTGCCATTCAAATGCCATTCTATCGTGAGGAGTTGCACACGTTGATCAAACTTGATCTCCCTCTCATTTTGTTCAGCTCATCAAGGCAGCATGAAATCGCTTGCAGAATGGCATTTGAGTTTTCTTTAACATGATTTTAAATTTTTTGCAAGTTGCTACTCATTGTATACTTTATCTTTATGAATGAGTTTTGTAATCTCTTATACAGATAATTCTTCATCATACGATAAATTCAGTTTATATATCTTTTTGTTTCATCTGCAATATGTAGTCATCCTGGCTTCTCTCATTGGTTATTGTTGTTTACTGTTAACGAAGTTCTCAAAGCATGCAAAACTTAAGAGGTAGTTTGGAGCCTTAGAAATATTTGGGCTTATCTGCATGTTCCTTATAGAAGGTGAGAGGTCCTAATTGACAAAAAGACAGCTTTAAGAGAATATGCATTTCTGTGGGGTTTTTGTATATCGTTTTACCCATATTGGATGAGTGAAAAGCAGTGTTTTAAAAAAATGTGAAGAAAAAAAGAAGCAGGAAAAAAGAAAAAAAATCCATTTCAACTCTCTTAGCTTTCAAGCAGGTTTTTACTGCAGCATTTCATACTTCAGGCACCTTAATTGATTTGTCTGAGCCCCATTACTTTGAAATTGTCTGTGCGGGGTTGTAAATGTCACTTTCAGTTAATATTAATCAGCATTTTTTTTTTTTGGTCTTCAGATCCATGAAGTTTTTTTGTTTTTTTTTCCTTCAGATCTGTGAAGTAGACAGTTAACATGACTTCATAATTCACAAAAATCCAGCTTTTTCATAATAATCATATGAGAGACACATGCTGGCTTCGTATTCTAGATCAACAGTGGAATTTCGCTGCTTTGCCCACATTTATGTTTGAGCATTGCATAATGATGTCTTTTTTTCATTGTCACCCATTCATTTTCTTGTACTTCATGTCGAGTTTTTTATTTTTGTCAATCTTTCTTTCATCATTTTATATGTCAGTTAGTGTCACCCATACTACAAGGTACCTGGCTGAATCCAAATTTGTCTCTCCTTGCATTTTTAGACGTTGCTCATAAGTGTTGCATGATGTCATTTTTATTGTGTCACGCATTTTCTTTGCGACCATCCTGTGACGGCCAACATTAATTTGTGGGAATGTGCTGACAGTAACCTTATTTGCCACTGATTTCTGAAGTCGCAATGTCGTGCTCAATTAGGTTAACCTCTGTCTATTTTCCAATCCTAACTTTTCGCACATTTTCCGTGACTTTTTCATCCATGTTTTACTTTCATTTTTGTTGTCTCAGTAAGTGATTTCAGGCTGTGGAGCCTCACCGTGGCTTATTTCCTTTTTATTTGTATTCAGAGATTTATTTTCTTTTTGTTTTGTTCTGTTTTTTTTTTTTGGTTGTTTTTTGGCTTGATTTTCTATTTGGTTAATTTTGCAGCAGATTCAAGATACTGTAATACCTCTCCCTGAAATTTCTGTCTTGATCAGTAGTATCTTGGCCTTTTGCTATACAGGAAAGTCAAGATTTTGTATCATCAGTGCCACCAAAAAAAAAAAAAAGAAAAACCACTTATTTCCCCATTTTTCAAAACTCAGATATTCCTTTCTTAAAGTCCATTTTATCCCCAGTGTTTTGAAATTTATCCTACAATTTCTATATGTCAATGATCCAACACTACTCTCAGTCTCAGGATTTGATTTCTCTTTGTCGTATATTGTTACACGTGCAAACTTTATATCACATTTCTTGTTGTTCCTCCCTTTCAAAATACACAGACTTAAATGTTTTTTGTTGTGACATCAAGGATTCACAACTGTGTCAAGGTGGGGTAATTAAGAGAGCATGATTTGATGGAAAACCTCTTTGTAGAGCCAGGCAGTCATACAATATCAGTACCAACCTATAAGTGATAGAATTATAAAGGCATAGAGGGATGAGACAGCTGGTCTTGGGGAACGCAGTGGCTCAATGGATATGGCATCTGCTCATGGAGAAAACAGGCTGGGATCGACTTGTGGGTTCTGCATCGGAGGATGACAGGACACGAAGATCGAAAACCTACATTGTTTCAGTGACTCAACGGTCCCTTGGCTTCCTGTGTGGGTAGGGAAGCCTGACATCTAGCCTTCTCAAATAAGGTCGAATACATTTCGGAGGTCCCGTGTGTATGTTAGGCACGTTAAAAACCCTTGGCAGTTCAAAATTGATGGAAGAGTAGGCTGAGTGCCGCTGTCCAGGCAAAATTTCCAAATCCAAAATTTCTACCCACAAAGTTTTTCAGCAAAAATTGACAACTTCTGAAAGCTGAGATAATCCTGTTTCTCAGCTGGTCTGATCCTGTCTGATCCTTGTATTGACTTTTGGACATATTGTCCAGCATAGGGTTATTTTACAAGTAAGCATCATACATGTAGACCATGTGAGGGAAATGAATGCTGGCTTCATATTCAACAAGGGAGATCATTATGCCCAGCCCTGTTTTTTCCCTTTGCCAAACAAAAGAGGTGTTGAGCAGTTATAGTAAAGAAGAAAAAAAGAAATCACACCTGCCATCCTTCGCTTGAAACATACATGATGAATATTTTTTTTTAAATTATAGTGGAGATAACCACCTGTAGGAGGGTGAAAGATGAAACCAAGCCGAAGAAATGATTTCCATTTGTTATAATTTTTATCAAATTCTGTGGTCATCGCTGCTTGTTCGACACGTCTTTTCTGTAGCAAAAGAAAGTGACAAGGCTGGGCACAACCATCTCCCATTACAGTGTAATTTTACATGTTAGTGTTTAAAAACAAACAAACAAAGAGATAAATCCACAATAGAAAGAAATAGTTTACATAAATCTAAATATATATTTAGCATAATGGCACCTTTTGTGAAAGTGGGCAAAAAATTCTCTTAGACATAAATTAAGAAAATAAACAACAGGCTACATTTTGGAGTGATATTATTTAAAGATTATATCTCAGCGAGTTTTTTTTTTTTTTTTAACAGTTACATGTATTATCTGTATGCCAAAAATATTTAGATCTGTTTGTGAGATGCATTTATGAAGAACCAGGAGGCAACTCTAACCAGAGACAATGAAAGTGTTGATTCTCGTAACAGACATCATAATGTTATTATATCATAATCAGGCTCCTCTAATTTCAAGGGAGCTCTTTTTTTAAACCGTTTCGCTTATATTATTCTCGGAAACACAGAATGCTGTCTAAGATGTAAAATCAAAATTACAAATTTTGGTTTGGGGAAAGTTTCAGAGGAAATCTCTATGAATGCATTCAGATGTGTGACACTGTCGATGAATACAAAGTGGAATACAAGCAGGCTCTAGGTTAGGTGTTTCTTAATTAAGCTTTTCAGTCCTGCAAGAGGGCTGTCTCAGCTACTTTTTTTTCAGCACCCTGTTGGGCTGTGGCAGTGGTTTGCCAACATTTTCATGAGTTCCATTACACTGTATTAAAGATTCTCCAAATCCTTATTGTACCCTGTTTTGAAACAGAATCAGTCTGCTTTGCCCTGGCTAGATGAGAGGAGGGACCTGCAGGTTCTTACTCGTTTCCATTTTGTGGTAGGATTTGAACCTGTGACATTTCTGTCAGGAAGTAGACAGCTGATCTTTTGGACAGAGTGTCTGCTGGGGGATGGCTTTACCTGTTGTGATCAGGGCAGTTGTACATGTAGTAATAGTTAATCATAACATTAACTGTTCTTGAGAGAGATAGAATGATATTCCATCTGGCAGTTTTACTAGAGAAATCCTGCTCTATCTGTAGGAGCCAGGTAGTTTCACCAAGACTCAGCTGGAGATAACATTTGACTCCATAGCACTGGTGGTTGATGCTTGAGCAACATTGTATATAGGGCAACCCTGTGAAGAAAAGGGCAGGCCATCACTGCTGCTTTGGGAAGATAACCAGTGTGGGACCTCCAGAATAATGGTCCCTCCTGGATGCTCTGCACTGAGGTCAGATAGAGAGGAGAAGGTTCATTAGAGTAAGGGGGCAAGAGGGGTGTTCACAAAGCTGGAATTGTTTAATGCTTTATAACAGGGAATTCTGATGCCAGACTGTGAGGATCTGTTAGAGGGGGGGGGGGGGGGGGGGGATATCCAACAAGTGGCAGGGAGGAACTGA
>JBCAUA010000012.1:2053793-2103987 GCA_038406235.1 Peronia verruculata | reverse complement strand
ATTATCAATCTGGTCTGGGGTTGAAGATTTATAAAATTGTGTATCATCAGCGTACATGTGATAATACATTCCATGTTGACTACATTTTTTTTTTCTCCATCCAGCTCTTTTCCTTGTCACCTGTCCACTCACTTCTCTAGTCATATTTATCATCTCTTGTCTCAGAATGTCAGGAAGCCTGCAATAAAATAGAATTAACATCCTCTAATTAACTTGGACATAGATTACAAATCATCTGGACTAAGCTCCCAAATCTAAGATGCATGTGTTGATTTAAACTGTGGCAGGTTTTGAATCTCTCAGTGCTAGACTGGGTGATATTTCAATAGAGAAAGTTGGTCTGGCTTGGATTTGTGGAGTAGCCTGGTGTAATGAATCACAGTTAAACATATTATTATGTTGGGTATACATGTGTGCATTAAGAACACTGTTTAACAAATCATGATAGTATACACTGAGCCTATGCAAGTATATGTGCATATGCTGGCCGTGGAAACATTGCGTCATTGAATGTGTATGAGGTACTGTCTACGCATTTTGTGCAGAATGGTGTAGATATGTACTATGTCACAATTTTATGTTTGTTTGTACTGGATATGACCCGGGAGAGAATGCTGTAGCAACAACGTGAAGCTTTAAGAAGATTCCAGACAGGCCAGCATCTCCATAAAGGGTCTAATAGAGAGCGAATGCAGCCCGGTAAGAAAGTAGAGTGCAGAGAGCGCTGTGTTCATCGGAATTAGACAGCTGCCCTGAAGCATGTGTTATTATCAAGCACCTGCAATAAATTCTGTATTGTTTCAACATTGGAGATTCCTGTCATTATTTCTTCATCACTGTGTGCATCCCATCTGTATCCACCACCTAATCACCACTTACAACGTCACGACTAACATCCATTCATCATCAACACCCAGAAAGTTCATGACAGCTGGACTCAGTAGTTTCTTCAATTTGGCTCACACTCACGCCACACCTGTTTAGTTTACAAAATAATATGTTCATGAAGGACAGTCAGTTATGTCACTGACATTCACTGCAATTACCGAGACATCTCATCTCATGGCTCTGTCTCTCCTCTGCCCTGTTTATCATCGACAATAATGACTGCACTGTGGGAATCTTATGCTTCTCTTCAGATGATGTTCAGACTTATAAACTTCTATGAAAATTTTGTGAAGTAGTGCATGACTGTTTTCCTTATCTCAATTTAATATCAAGAAAACTCACTATTTTGTGGTAAAGAAACCAAGCATTGATTGGTCAATGGGGGAGGAGCAAATGATGATGTAATATATTGTCATCATTTTTTGCAGGTCTATTACAGAACTGGGCAGTGGACTCGGTCTGACAGGAATTGTCACATGTAAATATTGCCATATCCGCAGTTATGCATTCACAGACTGTCACTCACAAGTGCTGTTCCTACTGGCCAAAAATATTGAGCAAAATCTGGGCATAGATAAATTAAAACCTGAGTCAGATTCCTCTGAAAGAGACAGAAAAATGATGAGGAAAATTCGCAAACAGCTGAGTCTTTCATCTGAACAAAGTGGCGACAGCAACAGTAGTAGTACGCAAGGATCATCGGTTACCCACTTGAGCTCGGCAAACTGCCAGCTGGAGCCTAGTGTGAATCACGACGAAATTTATCCAGATCCAGTTGAGTTAGATGTCAATTCCGCCTTGTGGGAAATGGATTCTACTCACCGGTGGGCCTGCCTGAAGGGAGACAAGCGTGTGTGCATCTGTCATCTGGACTGGGAATGTGTGAAAGGGAGATTACTGGAGAAATTGAAGTCAGATATTATACTTGCTGCAGGTATGCCTAACAACAATGAACAGTGGAAATGTTACATTGTTTAGGTTCTACAGAAAAACACTTTGATTTAAGGGCTAGAATTAAATAATTTGGATTATATATATAGTCATGTTACATAGTTGTAGTAAAATTAATTTACCTGGTGGGACCATTTGTCTTTTCTAGTTAGAAACCTGTGCATTAAATTTATCAGTTTCAGTTACCAAGTTGTTTTAAACTTCTTTCTTTGAAGAGTGTCATGAATTTGTGTGATCCATACATATTTAATCATCTTAGTTTAATCATTTCTAAAGCTGAAACTTTTTACACATAGTTTTATTAAAATTTTCTTAAGATGAAATGTGAAATTAAATTTATTGTTCTGATGAAGTGTCTCAGATTTATCAGGGGAAAAGATATCACATTCGTAAGCTTCACCTCTGGCTTTGGCTGTAAATCAATATAAGAGACTTAACTCTATTGGTTTTGTAATGCATCAGATGTAATTTATTCAGATTTTCTGTAATATTTATTTATGTTGGCTGGGGTGTTTCAGATGTTGTGTACGATACCAGTATTATTCCTGCCCTGGTCTTTGTGTTGAAGAGTTTGTTGGACACAGGAGCCGACAGCAACAGGAGGCCAAAGGCTTACATTGCCTCAACCATCAGAAATGAAGACACCAGAGATGCATTTCTCATTGCTATGGGTAAGTTCTTTCAAACTTTTCTGCCAGTAGGATCACATATTCAAACAAGGCATCGTTTTTGTTTTCGATTGATGGTATATAACAAAATTCTATCCTACATTTGTATGAGCCATTGTCTAATCATAACTGATAGTATATACTATCTCAGTTTTTTTTATTCCGGCATCTGTTTGATATGGTTTGATCTCCATTTGTTGCAGGATCTGAGGGCTTAAATTACTCAGTGGTTGAGCCGCCTAAACAGTCAAGGTTTCACTATGATCGTTCTGTGCCCATCGAGATTCTGCAAGTAACAGCCCACTAGCAGGTTGTCTCTTCTTACAAGCATGAAACTGGACAAAAATTCTTGTTTTTCCAGAGATTGTATCATTGACATGGAGAACTACCCAATGTGAAGATCAAATCTGTGGCTAGCTTCCTTCGGAACAAATTTGAGACAATGTGACAGTTCATACAAGTGGAGGGAGTTTGTTACAAACAGTTCATTAACTGTCACTATGACATTTCATAATTTCTGGTGTTTTTTTTTTTACATAAGGAATAGGATATATCTGATTAGTTTAGATTGATTTTTAGATGTTGAAATTGAGTCTTTTTGTATCAGCAATTTTGAAAACTAAGCAGAAAGGAGTGTAGATAAAATTTATCATTTGAAAGTAAAAAAAATTTGCTGAGCTGAAAACACCAGAGCTCATATCTCTTGGGTGACTTCTCGCAGGAAAGTTGTCTTACATTTACAGTCTCTATTATTGCTTCAGTTTAATTTTTCAGATGTTGTAAACAGTAACTGTATCTCTTTGGGTTTTTTTTTTTTCATGGTTTTATTGTCATGCTTGTTGTTAAATGAGCAAACTAGTTATGGAGTGCAAATGCACATGAGGCGCTCGACAAACTGAGGCGTTCGCAGAAATCACATATTTTTCAACAGTGAACGACTTTTGAAGGCAATTTTGTTTTCTTCACAAAACCCTTCTACATCAATCTAAAAATACATTTTGGAGTTAAATTTGCTGAATAAGCTTGAGTAAAGGCCCAAAAATTGTAATTTAGCAGCTTGGCCTTATAGGAATTAATAAGAATTTACAAAAGTGATTGACCATTTTCTCACTAGTCTCAACTGCAGCAGCAGGCCATCCCCATCGTTTTTAATTGCCAATAGCTCAACAAATTTTTCTTCCACACACAGAAAGGGAAATGAATAAGCTTAACATTTGTACCAATAACTCCATATGCTTAAAATTTGATGAGAGCCTGATTTCATCGTGTCGCATCTCATATAACATTATTAGTTTTAATAATTGTTGTTATTCTTGGCAAAACGTACTTATGGGTAGCGTCATGCCTTTGTGGATTGCGGGCTCAAGAGACCGTGCCATGGGCACAAATTATTTGCATTATTTTATTTGGGGAATCCCATAATCCGTAGAATGAGGAGACCAAAATAGAAACCAGAGTCTCCCATGATGAACACACACAGTTTTATGTCTCTGGATAATTTTACAGACTTTGTTTTGGAGAACAGTTTGCCACATGGAGGCTTCTGCAAATGAACAAAAATAGTTTGTCGTAAGTGGGATCTGGTCAACTAGTACTATATGTATTTGCATTCTGACTCCTCTTATTTTACAAAAAGGGATCATCAGCCTAAGTGTTGAAGTTATAATGTACCAAGTGTGGTGTTTTCTTTTATAATCATCATTCCAATCATGTAGAGTACATAGTCTTGTGCTAAAATTATCAAGTAAAGTGCTCAGGATTAGCCATTCCATTTTTTTTTTTTTTTAAATTTTGTCCACCACTGTATTTATTGTACATTTTAACATGCTGTGACACTGTTCTGTTTTCCCATATTAGTCCTGAAATTATTCAGTGAGTCTTAGCATTCCTTGTGACAGCCTCAGGGGATCCAGTGTTTGCAACAGGTCCTTGTTTGTCAGAGACCCTATGTTTGCAAGGGATCCTATTTTTGCAAGGGATCTTATTTTGCTAGGGATCTTTCATTTTCAAGGGATCCTTTGTTTATGAAGGGTTCTATATTGCAAGGGATCATATGTTACAAGGGATCCTATGTTTGTAAGGGATCCTGTGGTTACAGGGACCCCCATGTTGCAAGGGATTCTGTGTTTTCCAAGGGATCATACGTCTTTGCTCCATGATAATGTTATTTCCTGTACTCTCTGGGATATTGAGAAAAAAGTGTGGAAGTTATTTGATGAGTTAAGCCTGCACGTATGATTCTACGTGGAATTAGTACAGAATGGGAGGTCATTGTGCTCAGTCCTATTACTTCCCTTTATCAGTCAATAGAGGGGTTGAGCAGGTAGTGCAAAGGGGGGAAAAAAAAATCACTTATGCACCCTTTGCTTAAAACATACACAATGAACATTTTTGTTAAAAATCATGGTATAAAGAGAATGTTTTTTTTCTCTTATTGTTATAATTTTATCAAATTTTTTGGTGATTAGTCTTTCAAGTGACAATAAGTAAAGGAATGTTTTTTCCTCTTTACACTGTTTGCTCACTCTGTTTGCTCTAGACCGCTTTGATGGGCAAATGGAAGTATTAGGGTTAGGCGCAATGATCTGCGATGTCACTAATGGAGACTTAAGTTCCTCCTTTGGGAGAGCGAGTCAGTGGCAGATAATCTGCGACATAATCTCCCATTGTACTGGGACATTGCTTTTTTAATGGCCTTGTCTGATACCTTTCCTGTTTAGGAATACCATGAAACAGCTGTTGTATTTAATCATAATGGTGAATTATACTGTTATCGTAGACCACTGATATCATATAATTATATAGTTGCTCATGGCCAGTGCTAATTGCTGAAAGAGAAAATGAGTGGCATAATATAATTAATATGTTATTGGCTTATAGAGTGATGACACTTTTTTCTAATTTCTCCACTTAGTACAAAGTTTTAACTTGAAATGAAGGGTTTCAGGGCAAAATGCCCTCAATACTGGGAATGGTGATAGTGCTATTTGGTAAGCATTTTCTTTTTCATTAAACGCGACTTATCCTTCCCGAAATTCTTTGGA
Organism: Peronia verruculata; assembly: GCA_038406235.1. Lineage (NCBI taxonomy): Eukaryota > Metazoa > Mollusca > Gastropoda > Systellommatophora > Onchidiidae > Peronia > Peronia verruculata. The sequence goes on along the minus strand of JBCAUA010000012.1, from coordinate 2,098,436 downwards.
AAATTCTAGTTCGTAAGGATAAATTACTAACTACTGGAGAACAAATTGTCATTTTTCTCTAATCGGTGATTTTGGATATGTCTCATTTTGTCCCAAAAACATTTATATTTAAACTGGTATTTCTAAATGTCATGTATACTCAGCTCATTTGTGGCTGGAGGCTTTCATAGCAAAGGTTCACAAGTTTGTTTTGAAACTGAAAATGATTTTTGCATTATTATCAAAAGAATGCTGCAAGTTGATTTGAATCTCACCCCTGTTTTGTTTTGTTTTGGTTTGTTGTTTTTTTCTGACAAGAAGTTAAAAGATTTATATGAAACTGTATGGTGAGGGCCTAGTGGTACAGGTATCTTGCCATAAGTGATTCGATTGTCACAAACTACTGCTATGTGAGATAGTATTTTACTAATGTAATTTTAGGAGTGGACATGGGGATTAGCAATGTTCCTGTTATGAGGGATTTTCTGTTACAAGTAGTCCTGTTAGAAATGATTCTCTCGGTAGATTTATCTAAAGTTTTGTTCTTTTTATCCTTTTTTTTTTTTTCTTTTCTTCTCTTCTCTTCTCTTTTTCTTTTTTTTTTTCTTTTTTATTACAATCTCATTCTCATACCTGTGTTTTCTTCCACTGGTTTTTTTTGTGTTTGCACAAGGCAGACTGCACACAGACACACATACACTGGCTCTCACTGAAGCACATAGCACACACGTGCTATCAACTGTATGCAGGTCAGTGGCCTGTCAATCCTTGTTTTTTGTTGGATAGGTCACCGTCATCTTATCACTTAAATTCATTGTTTTTGCTAAAGAGAGATATACTCTCAGCACACTCTTCAACAGTGCAGCTCCATTTTTGTTTTTCATTTTTTTTTTTTTTTCGTAATTGTTTTCATATTTCCTCAGCTATAAAGTTGACAATCAAACAAGTATTGGATTCTCTTACATCTCTTGATATATGAAATGTTTTGTGGACCAGCATGTAAAACTCGTCATATAAAAAATGCTATTAGCAATAATGTTATGTACTATGATCTGGTGAATTAATGAGTAAAGAAGGACAAGAACTTGGTAGTGTAATCACCTCTAACTAAAACATGGTTTTTATTTTTGTAGTAAAATTTATTGCAAAGGGCTTTGACAGTGAAGACCCAGCTAGAAGTCTAGGTTAAGATGTTGGAATGAGCTATAGGACGTTAGTTTGTTTCAATGCAGAGAGAATCCCAGGAACACAGGCCTGTAGTATACTAAACTAAAGTTTCTTATGGTTGCAGTGATTTCAAGCTGAAAAAGTAGGGATAACATCATTTAAAGACAGAGCGAAAAAGAAAGGGGGGAATGATCTTCCATTTTGAAGTACATCAACTGCTAAAATCAATTCTCAACAAGACTTCAACAGATTATTTTTGAATTCACTTGTTTTAATACGAAAGACTTTTGGTTCTTAAGCAATTAAAGTCACTGGGACCATGTAATGTCCGCTATAGCACATTGGTGTACTAACCTACATTGTAGATAGTGCTGATGGCCCAGTGGTTAGGCTATTGTATTCAAGATCAAAAGTTCAAGTTTGAATCCTGAGTGGATACTTTGTCCTTGAGAAAGACAATTTACACAATTTTCTAACTTAGCCCAGGTTTACCCTTAAAGGACCACTCAGGTATATTTCTACCGCAGGTCACACTATGCAGAGTCCCGATCGGGTATATTTTCCTTGCGAGATCATGCTTTGTTTACCTTGGTTTCGAGCCTGAGGAAGCGGAAGTAGAGCTGTTCACATTATACAAATTTTTTTTCTGACATGGCCTAAAATTAAGTAATTTTCTAAAACATGGCCAGTCCTGAGGGAATAATAGTGCTCCGCATAGCAGGTCCTTTAAGGGGACAAAATGGGTACCTGATAGAAGACAGTGAAAGATGTTAGACTGATAAAATTTGAAATGCACAGCAGGTAGCCTCCTTGTATGCTTCTGGAGAAGCTAAGAACACCTATATATGTGTTTATTGGGTCTATCAGGGTAATAGTAGATTGTAAAGTGCTTAGAGCTTGGACAAAATATAAATGACCAGGGCAAATGAGTTGGAAGTCGCCCCGGCCAACGAAGGTAAACAGCTGTTTTTTTTGTTTGTTTTTAACTACTTTCTGACTAAGATGCGAAATTTTTTTTTTTCACGAAACGTCAATTTAACATTTTTTTAAATCTGAAAAAAAGAAAGAAATATTTTGGTATCATAGTTGGAAAATAGTGAAAAACGATAAAAAAACGGTGGTGACCTGAACTCACTTGGCGCGATTTGCGAGTCATTTGCCCTGGGCGCAAGACAAATGCTCTCTAATATTATTGTTCTTACATGTGTTTATGTTTCAAAACCAGTTTATATACTGAAAAGTTTATGTCTCTTATATAGATTGTTACTGTGCTTGTACCAACTGATAGATTATACATGTATGAACATAGACCTTACTCAGCTGTTTCAGGGATTGGGAGTGAGGCTGGTTCAGTCATTGTGTTACAGGCACATCTCTCTGACATACAGGAGAGGATTTTGGTTTTTATTGATAAGTATTTACATATTTGTAAACATTACCTAGATTAGAAATATTTGCTTCTGTTTGTTCACAGTGACTGCGTTTCACATGAACAATAAGAGATGTGTTATTCTCATACTGCACTACAGATCAAGAATCCTAGAGTATTTCCTTTCCTAGGGCATAGATGTGCTAGAATACAACTAAAAGATGTATGGTGTACAGAACATTCACACAGGTCATGTAATTAGATAGAAGTCACCACTTGGAAAAGTTTAATGTGTTTTATTTCATTAGATGTTTTTTTTGATTTGTAGGTAAAGAAAAAATATTTAAAAAATTACTATTCATGAAGGTATCATATAATAAAATTTTGATTCTTAGCTACAGACCAGACTGTGGCCAGCTCAGTATGTTATTCTTAATAGTCCAAAAAATATTCATCCATGACATTTATGACAGGTGACTGGAATGTCATTGTTACCCTCGCGTGCTATTTGTTTCCAGTTTTGATGCAGTGATGGTTCTTATATCATGACGTGATCATATTTTTTGCTTTCTTGTCTTGTTTTTTTTTTCTGTCTTTTGTTGTTTTTTGTTGCAGTCAGCTGTTCGTCCGTTTATATATGTATTTTTTTTTTCTTTTAAATGAATTTATCTTTTTGAATGTTAGAATATCCAAGCAGCAAAATTTGGTTCAGTCTCACATAGAAATAATAAATCTAATATTATTTTCCTCAGTTGAGCTCTTTGTAAACGAAACAAAACTTTTATTCCAAACCTCATTTTGGGTAGTCATTTTCTGCTATGGTAACAAACCTGATTATTTTTTGTGTATGAAAGCAGGCCTGAAGTTACTTTGAAAAAAAAAAAGACAGACCTTGCAGAGTGGTTGTAACCTGCAGGCTTTTTATCAAACGTGAACACCGACCACTCAAAATGATGTCTCATTGGTACAAACTTCAGAATGAGCAGGAAGATTAATGTTACGCTGTCCAAGAACAAGCGCTCTGAATGCCTAGCATTACGGAAGAAAGCCTGTGGTTTTATTTTCGATGCTGATAATATTATAGAAATCTTTGTGTGTAATTAGGGTGAGGGATAAATATCACAGAGAATCCTAAATTATAGGTGCAAAACCTGCAGAGTGAAAAAATATGGAACACACAAGTGTGAACTATGCTGTGAAAAAGTGTGAGTCAAGAAATGACGTTCGTCATATCAAAGCAGACACACAAAAACTAATGTAGTTTGACTGCTGTTGTAGGTATTGAGTAGTGACCTGAATAGTAATGTTGCAACCACTTTAGAACCAAATGAGAATTCTGCGAAAACCTTATCAGAATGGAGCCATAGGAATGGCTTTGTTAACTGCCTGTACATTTTTTTTTTTTTTTTTACACCAGCGAGTGAAAATAAGCACCTCAACTGTTTTTGATTGATTTTCTGGATCATTTTGAGTTTCAGTGTAAGTTTTTGCCACATGCCAATGGAAAAAATGGCATAGGGGGGTTCTTGCAGCAGAACCATCAGTTCTGAATGAACTTGAAAGAACTAGCATTTAGTGTATTTGGGTTAAATTAGAATTAATTTGAATTGTGATTTTTTTCTTTTCTTTTTTTTTTCGTTATTTTTTTATCTTTTTCAAAATTGGTTACTGGAGATATACATATATATATATACACACATGCACTCATGTACAAAAAAAAAAAGTATTTGCCATGTTATTTGTCTTTCATTTGCTCTAGTCCTTGATCCGCGTTTAGCGTTGTACCGAGTGTCTGACTGTCACTTTTGAGGTGTCTCATCTCAGAGGTTTGTTACTGGATCATATACTGTGTGTTTATGTAGTACCAACAGTGTTCATGAATTCATGTATATATATAAAATATATTCCTGTAATTTGCACATATTTCATTGCCTCATTTTGCTATACATTTGTACTTACTTGACTAATGGAAAAACCCACCAACAGCATAATTATGTTCTGTTCAGTTTATGCATTTTTTTTTTTTTTTTTTACAAAATTGGAAACTTGATGTCAGTGATTTTTTTCAATGGCCCATGTAAGATTTTTGTATTTACTTACACGTACATATGTATTTGTGTGTTTCTGGTCGTCGGCAGAAAGGTGATCTGCAGTAACAGTTGTCTTCGGTTCATAATCAAGTTTCAGACCAGGGGTTGTTGAAAACGACCTTTTCCCCAGTTTATTTGCATTCTGTTTTCTTGTTGTCAAAGAAGCCATTATTGCCTTCTGATTAGTGAGGTGTTTTCTTTGGTTGTTCTGACAGAAAGATCTGATTTACATTTTTGCTTTAGAAATCAACTTTATTATGCTATTTTGGTATAAGCAAATTTTGTTTGCTTTATTTCTCAACTTCAATTTCGATTACTATGCACAATTTTATGTTATTATAGAATCATGTACAATTTTTGTACATGTTTAATGTATATTTTACTCTTTTCAGACCAATGTGTTTGTTTCCTACTGAAAGCGTAAAGAAGTTTGTCTTTTTCCCTAAAAGGAAGAAGTGAATGGTGAAAATTCCTCGTTCAAGACAAATTCAAAGGGCAAAATGCTTATTTTATGATAGTTTCACAGATAAGTCTCTTATTCATAATCATGACTATGAAAAATGAGACAGATTTTTTTAAAAATAGCTGTCCATTACTGTACAACATGCAGTTGTTATATATGTATGCTTAATATTTGACACTTACACTGCTATGAATGTTGGACATATGATCATGTTTCATTAACCACTTCACTGCTACCTTAGCACTCGTATGCGCTCGTATGTGAGGAAACGTGTCAGCCTACCAATGTCCGCTGCTTCTCCCATGTTTGATCATGTGTTCCATTATGCTGATCAGATGTTCACACCAATACAAAGAACCTTTTGATAGTTAGATTCCACAAGCTGATGATTGGCAGGTGAGATAACGGTGAGAGCCAGATCAAGCCTGTGATCTCCTTCTTCATGTGTTAACTCTTTTCAGACGGGAACGTTATGTGTATATGACATAATCATTTTTTGGGGGGTGAAATTTTCCTGGTAGGCATTACAGATACAAAGTTGTTTTGATAGTGAAGTATTACACGAGCCTTGAAAGGAAACTAAATGAGCACTGCATAGGCAATATGAGGAAAACAGAATTCTCCAACAAAAACACGTCAAGTAGGAGTCGCAAACATCAAAGCACAAAATTTGAGGTGGGGGCCCAAGTTACCAGTAGATTGGTAATATGTTCTTAAGGATTTTGTGGTCAGTCGATAGATCAGTAGACAACCAAAAAGAACTACATGTAAATTATGACATTAAATAACATTAGTTGACACCTCTGATTGCTTGTGGCAAAGTAAAAGATGGGTACAGGTCAGCTTGCACACAGTGGGCAGGGCTGAGTGCAGTTATGGACTGAGGGAGGAGGACTGATCTATTCTTATAGCTGATGCTTAGCACAGGACTGCAAAACAGATGCACTTGTCCAAATATCTTCTTATTAGGCCTAAATCAAAATCTGGCTCTCATTGCCAGTATGGATGAAGAAGAAATGAATAAGTGCTACTTTTTAAGAGCGCTAGAGAAAACTGATCTAAAAAAAAAAAAAAAATTGTCCTTGAATATGTGCAGGCAATATAGCTGCTTATCATTTACTGTGTCTCATCTTGGACATACGAGGTTTTAAACAAGCAGCAGAAAGAAGAAGAAGAAAAAAAGAAGAAGAAGAAAAAAACACTTTTTTTCATCATTTGAAGGATTGATAGTGAGAAGAAAATGTTTTCCTCACACTGTGAAAATTTCGGAATTTTTCATGATTTACTTCAGGCAAACAATGCAAACACTGTTTTCTTCTCTAGCCGTACAGTGAATATGTTCAGCTCCCTTATGTCCATAGCAGAGAGACTTTTTTATTTGCCTGTGCTTCCTCATCGCAATACCTCTTCAAAAATGATTTGATTTAGTCGCCCATATTTCTGTTTGAATTTTAAGTCAAAATTTGAAATGGATGTGAAGGATTTTTGCTTTCTTATCAAATTTGTTGTCTCAGCACAAGCCTGGTCTCATCATGCCCTCAGTGTTATCTTGTCGACAAGTTTTTAAGACACCTCAGCTCCTGACTTTCTGTCTCAGAATATGGCATAGGATTGCCTGATTTTATGTGAATACTGTAGTGTAGCATAGTACAACTGGAGACATTGAGTTCCCTCATTATACACGCAATTTGAATTGTTAACTCTTTGTGCAAACATTGATTGTGGATATGTTGGGGGAGGGGGGGGGGGGCTGAGAGAATCATGCTTTTCTTTCTGTGCCTGTTTTTTTTTTTTTTTCATCCTGATCTCTTCAGGAAGAGATGAACTAATTCAACACACCACCATATCCAAGGTTCTGTTACTGATGAAAATTTTGTCAACAGATGTAATTTTGATGACACTTTAGCAAAATAATAGTTGTGATTTGATGTGAAAGCTCCCAGCATTTTGACCCCCACTGGGTCCCGGGGTATATAATTAGGTTTTCTGCTCCTACCTGCAGGTGATGTAAGCCCACCATCAGTGGGGTGTCTCCCATGGAGTGCCATTCTTGACATTCCAGAAGAGACATCTTTTCTCTCTCTCTTACCTCCAGTCTTCTGTGACGCTTTCTTTCCTCTCTTCTTCTTGACATGTAAACATATCTTACCGTGCTTGACATGATATAGCCGTAATCATGCTGATGTGTCGCTAAACCCCAACACAAACAAACAAACAATCCCAGCATTTTGAATCATATTTGCACATCTTCATACAGATTGTGAGAACTCAAATGAGATGTACTCAAATTTAGAACTGAAGTTTGTACATGTAGTTGAGACTGACATTAAGGTTGTGTTTTTTTGTCACTTGATTTATATACCCATCATAGAGAACACCTTTCTTATTGATATTTTCTATTCTCTTACTCACAAAAGGAAAATGTGTATTGAAGACTCCAGTGGAAAAACGAGATGTATGTTTTCTACAAAGGAAGGGAAACAGAAATTAAAGTTTAGAAGTCTATAATTTTTCACTGTATACCCTTTCAAAAACTGTCTTTTTAGCAGAACTTACCTGGTTTTTCTGAATTATTGTTCTGGTTAACAAATCTTAGCAGTGTGCTTGGCTTTATAACGTGGGGGCAATAACCCATTTTTTCATAAAAATGTGACTTATCTGGTTTTTTCCACTGGAGTCCTAATATATATTTTGAACTTACATGGCACAAAATACAGATGAAGTAATTTGAACAGCCACCTGTGAATTCGAGATAACCTCCACCTGGAGGTTGAAAGACGTATATATAGAATGAACACCTGTGAGTAACTTAAAAAACAAAAAAAAATGTTTTGATAAAATGTTGCTTGTGATGTGAGCAAAAGATAATCATCAGAAAAATTCTCAACTTTTGTCAGTATCCGCTACAAGTCTAAAGGTACATTTTTTTTGTAATTCTTCAAAAACAGTGTGAAACATGAAAGTACATGTATATGTTTTTTGTTTAATGTGTGGTATGGACATAATGGGACCAATCTTGCCACATCTCACTCTCCAGGCAGTATTTGTTAGCTGGAGTTTTTTTTCATTTTGATGGTGTCATTTTCCTAAGTTACTAGACAGGGTGACCTGCAATAAACACTGGCCCTGTTTGTGGACTGGATACTTTGTTTTTTGCTCTGTATGTCTGTCCATCCGTCTGTCTGTCTTTTAATCAGTCTGAGTGTATAAGTTATGAAGACTTGTTTTTCAAGGTAAAAGAGGAAAAAAGAGGCAGACCACCAGCTTTTCTCATTGGTAGCGTATGTCACTGAATCTAGTAGAATGATTTACCTGAACAGAACAAATGGAGAAAAATTACCGTATCAGTGTCATTGATTGTGGAGCAGTTAACACCACAGATGATGAAAAATACATGTAAGTTAAGACTGGAGAAAGACTAGGAAAGATACTTAACACACAATTTTCCTCAGCCCACCCATCTGTAAAACGGGTACCTGATGTGTATCGGGGGAAAGTACAGTGGCACTGTACTGCGGCCAAGCCATTTCCCCTCTTGGGGGTCAAGGGATGGTACTTTTACTTTTTACTGACATGTTTCTTTTTTAATAATACCTGAAAACTCCCATGCTCAGGAAACATGAGACATCAATGTATTTTGGCATGCCATTCTCTCTTGTACTTGCACTCTCTGAAGGGACCGTTGATACCAGTGTGAATAAGATACAAGACGCAACACAGTGACATCAGGTGCTTGTCAATTTTTTAGTATATAAAGCTATTGATTTCACAGCAAAGCTTATTCACTTCTCTTTCCGCTGGTGAATGAATGTTTGTTTAACATTGAGGAGAAGATGAGATATTTGCAGATAAAGACAACTGTTGCGACTGCAATTAGCGAGAAAATGGCTGATCGAGTTCATTAATCCTTATTTAGGTCATGTTACCTTCTAAAATAGAAGTAGAAGTTGTTTGGGTTTCTTAAAAAAAGAAAAAGATTTTGCATTTGAAATTCACTCCCAGGTGAAAAATCGTGATTACTCCAGTTGGCCCAGTTTGCTGAGCGCCCGATTTTATTGTGTTGCATCTCCTATGTTTTTTTACAAAGACAAGTCGGACACACATGAACACTGCAAACAACTGCTGGAGAATTCAGTCTACATTGTTTTATTCTGGAAACTGTACTGCATTTTTATTTCTATTGTGCATTAAAGAGTTGAAAAGAAAATTAAAAAAAAAAAAGAAAGAAAGAAAGAAAGAAAATATAGAGTAAAAGAAGACAGAAAACATTACAGAATGTGGATATGCCATTCATGTCATCTCTAAATAAGCCATTTTTTCCCTCTGTTCATTCCAGAAAAATCATCTCTCACTCATGGGCATATATCTTCATAAACTCATACATGATCTCCCTGACACTGTGCTCCCAGACAAACTCTAAATCATCTCACTACAGCTGATAAGAGACAGATAAATCAAGCTTGCTAACAAGTAGAGTAGATACATGTATGTCTAGAGAACACTCATCAATGGGATTGATAGATAGATATATATATGATGTATAGAAAGAGGAATTCAAGTTTAGCACTGTAGTAATAGAAAAGCCATTTGCCGGGAGTGCAGAAAAGAAAAGTACGAGTATGTAAAATGAAAAACGCCTGGCATTTGAGAAGTCCACAGAACAATGCATTTACCACTGGAATGATGTGTAAAGTCATGTCACAATAAATGAAGTACACAAGTTAAAAAAATTCACATTTCTCAAAAACATGTTGAAATTGAATACTGATGGCCTTACACATGCTTTCTGTGAAACTATAAACAATTTCACACATAATGACACATCAACGACAATCTTTTTTTTTTTTTTTTTATCTTAAACAAAAACTGTTTACAGGTTTAAAAAAAAAAAAAAATGAAAAAAAAAAAAAAAAAAGAAGGCTATTCAACTTTTACCTGGTGCTCTTTCCTAATATTTAATTTCTGAATTTCCATGTCATTTCCAGTTATGCCCTGTGAACTGCTCACTCGCCAAATAAACACTTTTTCAAAGTTTGATTTCCCTCATGCAAAAACAATTTTAAAAAAAACAAACAAACATATTACACTTACAGAATTAATGAAGATCAACAACAGTTATGTATGTTGGATTAGAAAAAAAAAAAAAAAACTGCAACGTAATGGGCTTCTCTTTTCCTCTGCTAAAATACAACACAATTACACCACAATTGACGGGTTATGGCAAAGGTGTGCACGCAAAAAATCTATACCTAGGACCACTTCACGGCAGTAAAAATTCCTGAAAATTTCTTAAGTGAGATAACATGGTCTGCTGTGAATTTTGTTTTATCACCCTACAGTACGACAGTGTTGAAATGTTATACATGCACTAAATTTCTTCTATCTTACTTGTATGTGATATGATTGTGTTAACCAATATCAAACCAGTAAAGCCACTTAAAATCAAGCAGAATCTTTGGTTTCTATCACATAGGTTCTCCAAACCTTGGTAGAGAATCTCAATAAGCACAAATACTGTAGTGAATCTACTAATACAAACTGACATTGCTTAATTAGAAATACCAGTGTAATGACATCAACTTCAACAGCTTTAGAATACAAAATTTATTGTACAATGTTTCTATGCTTCCCTTTCATGATAAAGGCTTCAACTGTTTTTCTCTTCTCATTGAGTGAATGTTGATATAAATTAACTACATCTGGAAGTTTTTCACCGAATTTAGTGGAGACCCTCTGATTCCAATGCCTGAAATGGGTTCTCGATCCTTGTGACCAGCCTTAATATACTTCCCTATGCTACATAAAAGTGGGAGGATTGAACAAGCAGTGTAAAGAGGGAAAGAATCCCTTTCACGCCCACTGTTTCAAACATATACCATAAAAATTTTTTAATATTATGGTATAAAGAGCAGGTTTTTCTTCTTCTCGTTTTAATTTTGTCAAATGTTTTGAATGACAAGAAGTAAAGGGATTTTTTTTCCTGCTTTACACCATTCGTTCAAAAACTCTTGTGTTTGGCAAAGGGAGGTAACAGAGCTGGTCAACCAGGATGATCCGACTCAGTCATAGAGAGGAAGTTTTGATGTCATGAGATTTTTGGCAAACATCTGTAGCAGTATAATTTATCTCAGACAGCAGAACAGCATTGATCAAAGTCACTCCATATGGCAATCAAAACCCTATCTAAAACAATGCTGATTGTGGCCATATCTTGAAATATATCTACAAAAATTTAATAATTACAATAAATTTGATGTCATGAGGCTGTTGATGGCAGTCGCTTTGCCACAGCTGTGACTGAATCAATCAAATGAGAGACAGCGGACAGTGAGCCCAAAGCAGCTTCTAAAGAGTGTGACATGAATAACTCGAACATGTAGTTAAATATCAGCAACCTCACAAGAGTTTATCACATCAACTCAATAATCACTACTATAAACAGTCGGTGCCTTGTGGAAATAATTCTCTACATAAACCACTGTAGTTCAATCTGTACTTTGTAGTGTAAACGTGCTAAAAATTTTAATTGAGGTTCAGTCTGTACTTTGTAGAGTTATTTCATTATATCAAATATTCAAAATTTTCATTTAAGTTCAATGTTTTGGAACTGTATGTTTCTGCAACATTGGATTGTAGACAGTGAACTTGTGGAAAAGTGTGAGCATGGAGAGACAGCATTTACACAGCATGATCACTGTTCAACTGATCTCTGTTGTAGGTGAGCACTTCACTGATATGACACTTAGCCACCTAATCAACTACACAACAAGATAATGATCCAGTGTGTCACAGATACACTAAAATGTTAGTTTGGCTGTGACAGAATTGCACTGCTGTGATACCAACATCCATACTAATAATCATTTACGAGTAAAAACAAAATTTGAACATTGCACTGTGACATAACATTCAAACTAATTATCATTTACACGTACAAAGTTTGAATATTGCACTGCAACACCAACATTCATACTAATCATATTTTATGTGTACAAATAAAATTTAAACATTGCACTGTCATATCAACATTCAAACTAAATATCGTACACGGGGTGAACAATTTTAGATATTGCACCCATACAGGCAGCCACTGTGGTAAAGTCATAATGACTGAAATACTGCGTCTAAAATAGATAATCACACACACATTCCGAATTACGTTACCCCACAATACCATCTGGCTAGCATTTACACACTGCAAAAAAGTCTGACGTACACTGGTGATTAAGGCATCACTGTCTAATTCATTCATCATACATACACAGAGTGTGCAGTTTTAGAAAAAATCAACATATATTCTGATCTTGAAAGCTTTTGGGAAAATCAGTGGTGTCCCATGTTCACTCCCCCCTCCCCCCCTATTTCTCAAAATAGAATTCATATACTTGGATGGCAAAAAGAAACAACAGGTGTTCAATTTTCTCCAATCAGTGATTATTTACAACGGAATATAGAAGTTGCTGTCAAATAAAAACGTCATGCAGTGATATTTCAACTCTGATTATATCCAACTGATTTAATTTCTTACCATCCCCTGGCCTGAAGTTTGCACTTCATACATATTGTCACACTCATAAACAAATAGCCTATCTCAAAAAATCTGTGAATTTACAAAATCAATAAAACCCATTGTAAAGGATGGAAAATTAACAAAGACATCTCCTTTCAAATGTTTATCATCTTATTTTTACCTTTTCTCTCCATTTCAGCATAGATATGAAAAGTTCACACAGAATCCAACACAATTCATCAAACAATAAATGATCCAACTTTGACTTAAGCCATTTGCTTCTGAGGGAGACTTTATGTAACATTAGTAGGAAAAACAAGGAGAAAAGTGTGCAATATGAAAAGCTCATACGTTTTACTGAATAACAAAAATGTGGAGGACAAAAAAAGTGCCCTTCTCTCTTCCTTTCTTTCTTCTTCCTTTTTTTTTTTTTGAGCAGTAACAGTTTTTCCTCATTCAGAACCAGGTTTGATTTTTGTTCAGAACAATAAATTGCTAATTGCATGCTATTTGATCACAGCACAGCAGGTCCATTACTACAGAAAACAAGAGCATTTGTCTTGCGACCAGGGCAAATGAGTCGTAAGTCGCCCCGGGCAACCAAGATACAACCAAGATATATGGCTGTTTTTTGTTGTTTTTAACTACTTTCAAACTAAGATACTAAATTTTTTTTCACAAAACGTCAATTTAACCTTTTTTTAATTGGGGAAAAAAATATATATATTTTGGTATCATAGTCAGAAAAAAAGGAACAACAGTAAAAACGGCTGTGACTTGAACTCACCTGGCGTAACTTGCGACTCATTTGCCCTGGGCACAAGAGATTTTGAGTGATTCTTTTCCTCCTTTATGTCTCCTACTACCAAAGGTGTTGATATATTTGACAGGTGGAAATGTCTGTGATACTAACGCGATATCTCCAACACCCAGGGCAAATGAGTCGGGAGTCATGCCAAGTGATTTCAACCTATGGTTGTATTTAACTGTTTTCCAACACAGACACAAAATTTTCTTCTTTGAACAAAACAAAAATTAACCATTTTATAATCCTAAAATTAAAAAAAAATATTGGTATCTGAGTCGGAGAATAGTAAAAAAATAGCCACAGCTCGAAATCGCTGGGACAAAGTTTGACTTATTTGCCATGGATGCAAAACATATGTTTTTACTTATGTTCTGCTTATATCCATAATGACCAAACGCCAAGCCAACCTTTGGCTGTCTTTTTGTTAAATTGCTCTACAAAAAGAACTAAAATAAAAATAAGAACAAGTCCAAAGTTTGATTTGTCAATCCCAAAACACAGGGAATGTAATTCAAAAACAAACAAAAAAATTTCTGAAAGGGAGTGGTTGTAGCCACATGCGTGTTTTTAATGGAGATGAGGATGGCAGGTGGAGATTGCCATTTTAGACACACCAAAGAGATTAAAGTACAACTAGAGTCACAACTTACAATCTCTGCACCCTGGCTAAATGTGGGCGATAGATCACTGCTATTGCAGGCCATGTGGGGCAAGTGCTAAGTTAGCCTCTATAATATTAATAATTCAATCTGATCCCAGTCATTAATCAGGCTACTAATCTTGAACACCTGAAGCAAACAAATACATGTACATGTATATCAAATTTGGTACGATTTTCATTTATTTTCTGTCCCTCACTGTCATATTTTTTTCAAGAATTTTGTTGTCGTTTCCTTTGCACAAAGTGTTTGAAAAGAAAAATGAAAACCTCCAAGCCCTAGATCTAATATTTTTCATCTTACATGTGCGCTGGGAAAGGAGAAGCTGATGCATGCAACAACAGAGAAATGTGCATGCAGATAGAAATGTTACTATTCCTACAGATCAACAGCCACCCACAGGTGTGAAGGTGAAGTTCGTGACAGCGGCTCTCATTCATGCATCTGTTTCTATAGCCATAGGCAATGCTGTTCCAGCTGAGTGGATATCCTGGACAATTAAATTAGCCATAATCAGCACTGACCAACAGGGACCTACTATATGCATGTGTCCACAATATGATTCCCCTTCCACCTAATAAAGTCATTATGTGTGCCTATAACCCTTGCATTTCTCAGAACAAGAATCTTGTCGCTCAGTATCATTAACATTTTCATTCCTCACTTGCACTCATATCCTAACAAATGCACCTTTTCTATTTCTATGGCCCAGTGAGATATATGGAGGTCAGACACATGACCAAGGATGGTCATTCATACATTGATTTGTTGTGTACCTACTCTACCTACAGCAAGCAACTTCTGATGAATGATGAGCATTCACACCTGTCCACACCATATACACAAACCCATGTGTGAGTGATGACCACTTAGTCATGTGACCAACTTCGAAATACCTCACTGCTCTAACCTTGTTCCCACGCCCACACTTTTTACCCAACTTTCTATTCACAGCTCTCCACTACTCCCTGGGATATCATGCCGAGATAAGTGATTGACAAAATACATCAAAGAAATGAGCAGGTTCAATTTGTATATCGAAAGGCTGTAATATTGTTATCTGGCACCACAGAATATAAATGACCCGCGACTACATTGTTTGATCGGTAGGCAGCTAACATAAAAAGTATAGCAACAAATAAAATAATGTAGACATAATTGAAATATAAATTGATCTATAGATACAGATTTGTATGTACATGACTAGATAATCAGATATTGGTTAGAAAGTCAAACTTAGTATAAAGTACAAAGATAGATACTCATGACAGCCACTTTGTGGTTGAATCTGATAGTTCTCTTATAAATTGCCGTTAGCAGTATAAATAATTATGGCAGAAATGCAAATTCATTCTGACTAGAATTTGTTGGTACAAAATGATAAGACTATACAAAATTATTAATACATTCAAATAAATATAATTAGGGTAAGAAAAACAAAAACAAAACATAAGCCATGGCAGGACAAATATAGACCAGGAATTTCAATAGATACAATTGCATTTATGAAGCATCTGGCTTGATTGTTAAGAACTATTTTTATATCTTAACAAACACAAGAGAAATGTATATCTCTGCTTCGATAACAGTTAAAAAACCAAAACATTTTCATTCTCAAACAAGAATTTTCCAGTAACAGGTCACAACAAAACAGATGTATGAGCATTTCAGGGTAAAATGCAAAATAAGTTCACTGGCATTCAGCAAACGAAACAAAAATAACAATAACAGATTTTAGCTGGGAAATTTAAAAAAACCATCCCTTTGATCTAAATCTTTCAGAGCTTAATATAAACATGTGGTTAAAGAAGACAAAGACAAGGGGTATGGCTTTGGAAAACAAGACAACTTTAGCTTATTTTCTAGCTATATTTGGAGAGTTTCGGGGCAAAATGAGGCATATCCAAGATTACTGTTTAGAGAAATATGACAATTTGTTCTTCAGTATTTACATATTTATCATCAAGAGCCTGGAACTTTCTGAAGACTTTCCAGAAGGATAAGTTGCGTTTGATGAAAAGGGAAGTCTGTACCATATAGCACTATGACCATTCCCAGGATTGAGAGGTATAACTCAAAATTTTCAAAAATGGCATTTATCACGTTTTGCCCTGAAACCCTTTATTTGTTCTCTCTAGTCTCAGAACTATCCCTTCATGCTTTTGGCTCTGATCACAGAAAGCTGCCCATCAGACTGCTCTTCAAGTGAGTCCCATGGTTTGATCCCTCTATCAAAGTTTGTACGGGAACTCAGCAAGTTAAATGTAACACCAATATCCTTTCATCTGCTGATATGTAAAGCCATATGACCAGATATCACAAAAAATAATAAAAAATAAACATTAAATATGAAAAAAAAATAAAAAAAAGGAATGATTCAATATTTTAAAAGCATGTAACAGAAATCAGTAATCATGTGATCAATGTATTTCTTGCATTTGTAGTATTAGTCCACAAATAATGCGAAAGCTCATTGATATGCAGTAAGCAAGAACACATAGAGTAAACGTGGTGTCGTATGAATGCGCAAGATCATAAATGTACAAACTGTGAAGAGACTTGCAAACCATATCAACTACAACAAAGTCAGGAGGATTTACCTTCACTTCATTTGTTGCTTCCAACATTTATAAAAAAAGGAAAAGAAAAAAAAAGAAAGCCAAACAGAAAAAGAAGACACAAAGATGTTCCACTCGTGACTAATCATTTTTCCCTCCTGCGCATCAGTTTTTCTCGTAATTTAGTTTTGGGATGACTCCGTTCTGCTCTCCTCTAAGCTTTAACAAGATTTTGGGATAACACTGTTGTATTCAATCACCCTAAGAGTCAAACTTTTCTGAAACAAAGATGCAAAATTCTCGGACATCACAATATGTCTTTTAGCAAAAGGATATATCATCTTCACATCAAAATGACACCCCACACTATAACATGTGAACATTTCTCTATAGTTTAAATCATGGATGAAGACGACGGGATGGATGCTAAAGCATAGTGCACTTATACGTCTTATTGGTGGTCTATCAATACAGTCAATTATCACCGTCCAGTGCTCACTGGTACCTGTGTTGTTCTGGATTTGAGCAGATTTCTTGTCGCTTGCCATATTCACTCCTGCTGCACCACACACACAAACTGGTACATGTAATTAGCAACAGAAACTTTAGTAAAGCTCTATAGCTCATCCTACTTGCATATACGCAATCCATCACACAATGGTCCCCAGAGTGACATAAAAACATTCATGACAATGAAGATACTGCAAGAATATCACATGATGAGGTGAAACAACACATAATATATGAACAGTAGTGCGACTCAGGAAACTGAAAACATATTAGAGATTGAAAGAAAACACAGATCTATAGGCGGTGGGTTGTATGGCAACAAAAGAAATGGGATGAGGAGCATATAGATTATCTCAACAGAAGTTGATATGAAACTCCAAAACATGCCAGACATAGTAAAGGCAAAGCTCAAATGCATGCCTTCATTGCAGTATTACAACTTGCTTATTACTTTGACATACCAGAGCAAATAGTGAAAAAGCCCTCACTACTTACAGAATTTTCATTTCTGTCTATCAACAAGATCTGATTCTAAAGAGCACAAAGAACAACCAGTCAATGTTTACTTGGCTCTGCTTTGTTCTAAAGCTGTGAGTGATATTTTTGTCTGTCTGCCTGCAATGTGAATGGGTCCTATATAACTGTATTTTACATGTATCGTTATCTTATCACGCATGAAAAGCTTTTCCTTTTGAGGAAATACTTCATCTTACTCTAACTTATCTTATTTACACCTTTATTTTGCAAGCCAAGGCGACAAACATTTAGCATTTTTCTCCTCTGGCTTTAGATGTGAAGCTAAAAATTATGAAAAATTATCATGACAGGAAAAAATCTTTGCATCATACGATAAATTTTTTAGAATGTTCTATTTGTCATATTTCAAATAACAAGATAAAAAGTGTTGTTTTTTTTTTTCTCCCTTCTCCACAATGTTTGCTTCATGCCTTTTGTATATGGCAAAGGGAAGTAAATTGGCAGACAGTAAAAATGGCTCATTTCAAGTAGCTGTTCTTTCCACTGACACTGACCAGCCATTGTGAGCTCAGTTCAGATTTCTCCCCCTCACCTACAACTCCTACTCTCCCAAGAATCTGATTTCACTGCAGTTTTCCGTATGATGGAGTGACCGACATGGGGAAAAGCTCTTCAAATCTGATGGACAATATCGAATGGTGATGTCTCTATCTACTGTTTGGAATAATAAAACAAAAGTAATAATTATATATAAGGAGAGCTCATGAGATCAGATCTGGCTAAAACAACACCATAAAGAAAAAAACATGTATAGCTGAGTGATTAGGCAAAATAAGTTTTGCAAAGTGCATGAGTGTATTAAAAATTCTTTAAATATAAAATAGAGAAACAACAATAACAACAATGAATGCCAACTCAAGAGTTAATAACAAGAAAAACTGCTTTGTCTATCTAATATTTTGTTTGTACAGAATGGCAGCCAGCATGCCCTCTTACCCTACTAACAAATTCAGCTAACCCTCCACAGGTTGTGGCAAAGGCAACAGGCAAAATTTCCCAATTTCATTGCCTTTTCATTCTATCTCTAATCTTATGTTTATTTAAAGATTATCTATGGAGGATGGAAGATTCCAAAGCTACTTTTTCGTGGTATCAATCTTCGGGTTCTTCCCTTCATAGCTGTATTCGGAGTATATCCAATGTAAAAAAAGTCTTTTACTTAATCTTTGTATATTCTACAACCAAAGAAACTATTCACACTGCAGGGATATTTTGGACAAATACATGTTAACAAACTAACACTGTACAGATATGGCTTGAAAGATTTGAAGAGTGGGGAGAAAAATTTAATCTTTTTGGTTCATGTAAAAAAGAAGATGTTTACAGCAGTCATTCTTTGTACAAAATATATTTATAGTAGTACAGATCAGGTGCTTCTATTCTTTTAGCTGAAACAAGATGAGGTGATTTCTCATCTCCATGAAATGATAAATAAGCCAATAAGCATTAAGGTCCCATTTTGTAGCCAGAATCTGACAATATTGAGAGAATTCATATAGTGCTTGTATCACTCTATAGTGCAGACACTAAATACTTCACAATCCAATATTATGTCAAAAGACCTAGTAGAGACACTCATTTATACTCTTAGCTTTCTGAGAAGCATACAAGACTGCCCCATTAAAATCTTTATCAGTCTGACAATAACATTCTCTGTCAACAGCTGGATACCTGTTTTAACCTATACCATTTGTAATTTTATCTTTATCACAAAGATCTCACCAAGCGAGGTCCACCACATCACTAAATGTTTGATCCTTATTGTTTTATCTTCAGTTTAACCAAAGGCACAACATATTTTGGCTGCTGATTAATGTAAACAAATCTCGAGTCTAGTTATAAGAGGAGTTTAACCCTAAAAGTGTCAAGGACTGATCTACTGAACAATTAGTTTATTATACTTTGAACTGCAACCCACTTTCCCAAGAACATACACTATACACGTAGTAGGAAAGAACTCAACTTATATTGCCTTCCGACCTACATGTCAGGTCTATAAACACTACTGGAGAGTCACAATAGAAGACTTCATTTCCCAAGAATTTCCTCTGACACTTTTAAAGTTCAAGTCTAAACTTCCGTCTGATGCCTTTGATTTATAATCAATAATTTATATGTATGTGTGTGAGCACGTCTCGAGTCATTCTGTATACCATGTTATATGTACATATGTCATTGCACCTGTTTGTTTTCAGGCATACTTCGTGTGTGGCTGCTAAACATTTTAAGTTCTGTAAAGCGCTTTGAACCGTACGGGGATGAGGCGCTATATAAATGCCCTTTATTATTATTATTATTAATTTTATAAAGACAAAGTAGTTTTTCACAACAAAATGTACATCAAGACAGCAAAAGACACCAAGCTCTCAGAACAAATTCTGGAGATGAATATTGAATTTTCCCATCACATGTTTTAGAACATGGCACGAAGAAGTTGAGATGCAGTCAGAAAACAAATGGCCAAAGGAATGTTAGTGGGTTTTTGCCCCCACGATATCTGTCTAACATACCAAAGATACTGAACAGATAAGACAGGACACTAGGCCAGTTTTGCGTATACTGTGACATGAGGCGCCCCCAAGCGTCAAGAGTGTACAGTCGGTAAACAACAATGGCGGCAATCATGACTCAAGAAAGGAGGGCAATGGTGTGCAGGCATTGATTACATAAATTCAAGAACCATGGCATCCAATTTTTTCATTTTCCCCAAAAGATCCAGGAAGGCACACACTGATCCAGATCTTGAACACAAAACTAGTAACGCAAGGGGCGTAGCAGGCATTTTTTTAATAATGTGAAGAGGAGTGTGTCCGGTCTTATGAGTATAGTGTCTTTGAACATACTACAGTGGTACCGCATGACACACAGTGACACATCATGGCATCCAAACCTATTATAGCACCGCTGGACACAGACAAACATGCTGTAGACACGTCTGGTATGCAAGGACTATCCATCTTTAGTAAGAGATATTGTGACTGACCGTTGCCACATTTTCTATAAGGTATAACTCTAAAATATTTCCATTACTGGAGAAACTAATAACTCAGAGCCACTGCTCACTCTGAGAAACTGTGTAATGTTTTCCGTCATTTTGTTTCTTGTCAAAAATAAGTCATTAACTAATATTAGACTTCTTCTTTTTCCAGGCGGCTCTTTGTCTCCATATGTTCTCAATAATAGTTCTATACATCACTTCCAGAAAAGCTCTTGTCGGCAAGCAAAAACAAACAAACAAACAAACAAAAAACATGCTGTAGTAATGACAGACTCCTTGACAATTGCACTTAAATCTGTTGACTACAACTAGAATTCAAACAACAGTAACAGATCAAGAAATTATATTATGTACACCCCAAAGTATGTGATCTGACATATGAAAGAAGTACAACACAGCATTTAATGAAACCAATCTGGTGGATGCAGGAAAAGAGCAACAACACTGATCTTGGAAAGCCATCAGTCTAACTTTGCAACTTGGCCTAAAATGATCAATTTCATGACTTGAAAAAAGACATGTCTCGGACAGGTCTGCTTATCTGCATCTCGAAACTCCAGAAGACTTAGACGACTTTTATAAATGATCTATCAAGGACAGTCTGCAGGATCTATCACCAATCATTTTCACACAAATGTTGACTTTGACTCATCCATTTACAAAATGACACTTTAGCTAGTAACAGTTTTCTATGAACAAAAAAACAAAAAACATCCATCCAGCCCCTGTATAACATGTACACTCTTCGCATGGTATAAAAAAAATTGCCAGTCATGGGTAGTGAAGTGATATAAAACATTATGTTCTACACAGGTGGTAATTAGTTTGCTTTTTTCCATTATCTCTAAGTCAACAAGTCTAAGCAGTAACACTGCAAATCTGATAGGTGAGATGAAAATGTTAAACACAGTGTTCACTCTTCCGACTTTCAACTTGCATTCTTGGAAAAGAGTTACTGTTACCATAGCAAACCAAGAATGTTGAAAAAAGCCATGGATCCAGTTTGAACTTTTTACTCTAACAATGTCAAAAATGACTTCTCTGGTGCTAAAATGGTATTCATCTCAAGTTAAAGAAATGATTATTCAGATTTGAAATGACACCAGATGACATGTATTCTGCTCCAACATGGTTGATAATTTGGAGAGCAATTCAAACACACAGTGTAATGGGTGAGGTTTTTTTCAATCACATCAGCCATTGATAGTTCTAGGGTTAATAAGAAAACAGAGTGAGCAATGGATGAGATCATAAAAGTCTGTCAAAAGTGAAACATTTGATTTCCTTGTCATGGAGGTTTGAAGGAGCGACACATACTCATTCACCAGACCTCTGTGCTGGCTGATATTCTAGCAAACTGCTCACAGACAAATAATCTGACCTGGGCTTATATATCTGTCGGACACTGGATGTTGATTAATGCAATCTGAGTTGCATCAATAAGAACTGGTCAAATGAACATGTGATTCTCAATAATTTCATGGATCATACAAAGTGACTGAGAAATATGGGCAGATCCAAATTATCATACATAGACACATACGTTTGTCTGAGCAACCATGCATAAGCTTACACATCCAGTCATGAATTCAGTATGTCAAGCAAAGATACAATATGGATAACACACTCATGCAGACCAGAATATTCATCTTTGTCAAACAAATTCAAAAATAATGAATCAATCATTATGAGGAGAAAAAGGAACCAAGATAATCCTAATACTTTGTTTCATGGTGTAAACTTCAGTGACTATATCTCACCACCGTCCCTTAGGCCCTTGCTAGAGAGGTAGCAAAGCTTCTGGAGTTAAATGGTTAAAAACCAGTCTGAGACAGTCGAGTGAGTTATAACAACTGTACACATCAATTAGCACAACTGACTTATGGTGCAAGCAATTATTTATGGTTTCATGTGTACTAGAATAGGAGATTGTTCATCCTTGGGGTCCAAGCCCAAAAGTATTGCAGAAATCCTTCAACAACAGCATATTGGACAATGTATCAAGATTCATATATGTATGTCGATGCATTTACAGCAACGAATCTATCCTCTTCTGGCAGAATATCGCCTATGCACATCTACGTCAAAGTACATTCTGTCAAATTCAAATTCACAATGCTGGGATCCATCTTTTATTCTTTGTCTCATGTCTGTATCAGTATAGTTAAAAAAAAAACTGTGATTTCAGATTCGGTTTTTCTTTTGTATGCTAATTCTATTAAACTTTAACGACAGATCAAAATGTGTCTTCTTGAATCTCCCAAAAAGTTTGATTTTTTTTTTTTTTTTTGTGCATGTCTTGTTTTGTCAGAGGAGGGCAGAAATACTCTGAGAGCTTCAGTATTAATTTGCCGCATTAATGCTACCAGAAAAGCTTTCCTTCATGAGCAAAGGAGACAAAAATTCATCTGCCCACTGATCTGGCAAAGGGATTCCTCTGGACAACACACATGAGATAACATCATCCTTGACGTGCCAATAAAATTCAAAACAAACAAGACTTTCTAAATACAGTCCAAGTAAGGGATGATCGACTCAGAAACGAGATGTGTTGCATCTATCAACAGACAAGAATGAATGGAGCAAATGTGCATAGCAAGGATGCTATCACAAGATAGAGGAAGGTAAAAGATATGGAAGAATGCAGAATACATTTCTTTAACCCTCCAAGTGTCGCTAACAAACAATCAGTGGTGTTAAGGGAAATTAAAGATTTTACTGCATGTTGATAAATGCTTGAAAACAGGCATACCACACAAAGTGAAGGCTTAACACTATACAGTTTCTGAAAGTAGACGGAATAAATTGCAATATGGTAAATTTTTTTTTTTTTTTTTGATTTGTTGACATATATTGACCCTGGTCCACTAAAAGAATAGCAAATCACATTAAACATCATGAAACACCACAGAATGAAATTTATGGCCAATCAAATGGGCTGCAAACACTTGGAGAGTTAAATAGTGAATAAAGTTAGGAAGTCATCAAAAATTTCATGAAAAGAACATGTGTCAAATCAAAGACATGATGAAATCAATCATGTTTGAAAATCAAGAGGCAAACTGAATTAAAACTAAGCGTTTCAAAAACCTGTCTTCGAGCAAGTGAAAGGATAAAAATCTGTTAGCATTTCAGCCTGGATCTAGGGTCAAAATCTGTTATAAATTAATTTTTTAATTACTTTCCTGTAAAATTTGGTGTCTTGGCACATGGGTGATTTCATCATGTCGCTGAGAAAATGATGATTTATATGATTACAGAGAGAACAACAACATTTTTTCTTCTCTTGGTAAAATCGTGTTTCAGAACAGAGCTGAAAGTCTGGGTTAGAAGAACAGAGCTGAAAGTCTGGATTGGAACTATACAGAGTTGAGTTTGCACTATTCTGGAATACTGATCAATTGTTTAAATTGTACAAAAATATGAACTCATAGCAACTTTGTCTGTGCTCTCTAGGGCATGAACATTTTGTACACATGCAATCCATGACAGAGACAATATAACATATTTGGCAACATCAGCTGAGCACAATTTGCGCCAACACTGTGCAAAGTCTGCAGTTTTCAGTTTCTATCAAGAGGAAAAGATCATGTAAAACACATCTTCTTATGCAGACTTTTGTGCTGGCTGCTAATAATTATCCCAACATATATCAATTTGTAGAGGTTTGGAAATCTTGCATATGTACTGATTTTAAGACATTTTTCAAAATCCACAATATTACATTCTAATATTTTCAGTTCTCTAGTCCTTAACTCAATGGTGATTTATCCTATCCCAAGCAGTACAATCGAACATTTCAAAAGGTTAGATCTCATTTGGGAAAATCCAGTCTAATACTGAGTCAATCCCTTTGCTAAGAAAAAGTTCAATTTTCCTGCATCCTGTGATGCGCCCACATCATTCCCAAATAAAGCATAAAGTAATTTCTTGATTAAAAAACATTTGATTTCTGCGTCTCATTGTACAGGAAGCCATAAAAAATCCTGAGTTTCTGATCTACTCATTTATAAGCTTGGGAATTTTTTTTGGCTTGAAAATTTGAGCATTGATGATGAAAGAACTTTGCCACAGGTAGTTAGTCATAAGAAAATATCTTTGTTTGGACTGAGATAGGAATGCTCTAGACAGAGCATCTACAGGTAGCTGGCTGGGATCAAATAAGGTGAGCACTTTGTCACAGCAAGTACAAATGTGATGTGTATATATATATATATAACAATTTTCATTCTTCTAACAGTTATTCAAAATTATTTTCATTTTATAATGGATGAAAAATCAGATGTACCTTCTGACTAAAGACTGCGTACTTATTTCAAAACTAAGGGACTTAATAAATCATCAAAGAAGCTAAAAACATCAATATTGGTTGTTGAATCTCAACTAAATCTTTTTCAAGAGTCATGGAAAACGATAACAAACTGGAAAATACTCACATCACTCTGACAATCTGACAGTTCTTCAACTGTAATGCATTATATCTGCCCAAACACTCGGCCTTGAGAACATACTGTCTGCGCTTGTTGTCACAGACACATTTCGCGAGCTCAGTTTTTTGTTATCCTATCTCCATTTTTGGCGATTTGAATATATATATATATATATATATATCTCATGTGGAAAAGGGATAGCATATCTACCATATATTATAATCATTTCACTGACCACTTGCCCAAACAGATATATTTTGAAAATCATTTCTTCCTGTCTCCTATGTACAAAAACAGTTGCTAAACACAACTTCTCAATTTTCTCAAAATGTGAAAAATGGAGATAGGGCAATAGAGAATTGAGCTCACAATTTCTGATGTCCCATATCCACTTTCTACAGGATAACAAAGTGAGTGGCTTGTCTCACACAGAATAAAACTGACTGATAGTTCATAAAGCTTCTATATCTGTGCACCCCTCTTGCCTCTGATTTGGCTCAGCATTACACAAAACCTGCGTTGATCATCTACAGATCACAAATGATCAGTGGTTCGAATCACAATGGTTGCATGTTGTATCCTTAAGAAAGATACTTAACACATACTTTTCCTCAGCCCACCCATCTGTAAAAAGGGTCCCTGATGTTTATCGGGGGAAGTACAGTGGCACTGCACTGCGGCGACGTGGTCTGAAATGGCCGAGCCAATTCTCCTCTTCGGGTCAAGAGATGCTACTTTTACTTTTTTTTTACTTTTAAATGTGACTGCTATGAAATCAACAGTAGTTCATTGACACATAATGCCATACGAACATCACATTTCTCTGTGTTTCTACTGGGTATTAAGTTGAATGAGAATCTGACAATGTCAAACGCCGATCAAGTTTATCAAAACTAACTTCACACTTAGAGAAGTTGCAGCGATTTGGAACCAACATAACTGAAGAACTATACAAGAGCTATGCCCAAGGTAATTAATTGCATTATAAAAGTTTTCACAAACTTTACAGCAACTTGCTGTCTATGAATGTCTGTCGCAGTAAGTACAGACCATTTCTCAGTGCATCCGTTAAGTTCTGTTAACTCAGATTCAACATGAACAATTTGACCACAATTTCCACATACAATCAATAAGTTAATTTTGATCCTTGTTCTAGAGGATCCTCCGCCTATACGTCATAATATATAGACTCCGTGTGTTTCTAGTGTTGCCCCTGTGCAAATGGCTACAGTACGGCTATCCTGCTCAGCTTCAGCTATGTGTTCTTTGTGTACGCAGCACTCACCCGATCCACTCTGCCCAGGGTTACGTTATGATCACAGTTGGCTTGATATTGAGTGTCTAGATTGCTGGAGACCTCAGTGGTATTGTACACTATCTGCCAATATTATACATCAAATGATAAACAGATATGTTGTTCTCCTCTCTTGTCAAATGAGTGTTTACATCTTTACCCGTAATGTTTCAATAATGATAGGGGAACAAATGTGATTTTAGTAAGAAATCAACAACAACAAAAAGTCAAAAAAAAAAAAAAAAGAGAGAGAGAGAAGAGGAAAATACAAACAGGAATCATTCATAAGATAATATGAACTTGTCAAAATTCATGGCCAATAGTTTGCTAATAAAGCTTGATAACTACAATACAAAAAAAATCTGACATCATTCAATGTAGATCAGTGATAAATACTTCCTACAGCATTTCATGCATGCAAAGGTAAAACATTCAACATGTTCATCTGAAACTTGGGAATTTAACAGAAGTAGCAACATCAGCAATAATTACAGATCATGGAACAGCTGGACATCTCATTAGTCTACACCTTCCCATGGGGCAACTACGTTGGTCTTACTGGGCACCGCAATAGCTAAGCATGAGGTGCCTTCCCCTTTACTGGAGTCTGCCACATGCACAGCCGAGTATTTGGGAACTTCCAGCTGCTTACTCTTGCGAGGACTTTCTTGTGGAGATCGAAGACTGCGACGACCCATCAAGTTTGGTGATGTGTCGCTGGGAATGACAGAAATAATTAAAAAATGAGTATATATATCATTTCCATGAGTCTTTTGCTGGGTCTCTCCTATCATTGTTGGCTGTGCTGAAAAATAACAATAGCATCCGAATGCAATATTCATTCTTTCTTAGAACAAAGGGAAAGGGGAAGAGGAATTTATGAACAGATCCAAACTACACTCGAGCACTGAAAACTCAATCTCGAATTCACAGAAATGTTTTTGAAAGCCGTGGTCCCGCTTGATTCCTATGTTTTCTTAGTATTAAGAACATGCACTCCTCGAATTCTCAACACAGATTTCTCAAATGATTATATCATCATCTCCCAGATCTCAAAGTGGCAGAATATCTGATTAAGCCCATTGTTTTTCTCGCCTTGCCTGCCTCAGACTGTTGGCGGTAAGAGGAAAGGTGCGCGTGAGAGGTAGGAGTAGACAGTATAATGTAGATCTGAATTTGGGCCTCACTGAAGATGAATCACAGGAGGGAGTGGTGTACTAATTGCGTGAGGTGGTAGACTAGGCCACACACTGTATTGCAAGGAAATATAATATATGGTATTTCCTCTGACCGTAGCCTACATGACGCGATGCACACACAGCAATGTGGTGGGAAATACATTATTCGAAAGACAATGGATGATGTCATCAAGATAAACACATGGGCTGTAACTCCCAGAATACTTTTCATATTGGAACAGATTAGTGTCATCATGATTATATCCCCTTGGCAGTCCTTTTGTTTCTTAATGAAAAAAGGCTTTCACGAGGAAATCTCGAAGTACGGAAATCTTGAACACATTTTTCAGTCCCAGAGAAAATCGAGTTTCCTGTGCTCGTCTGTGCTATTGGAGTACAACGATAATGTGAAATCAAACAAAATGTGGAAAGTTTTAATGTAAACCATAACATGCCTTTGATTGTATACACTGTGATAGATCACAATTTTCAGTAACTGTTACCAATAAGCCATTTTTCTAGCCAGCCAAGTTACTTTTGCTACCCACAAGAGATAAGAATCAAGCATTTTTTTGTGAAGCAAAATATTATGAAAAAGTATCACAATGAGAAAGAAACATTTCTATCATAAAGTGAATTTTTCAGAATTCTCTATCACCCACATCTTAAAAAACAAGGGAAAAAGTGATTTGTCTCAAGCCCAAGGGCAAATGAGTTGTAAGTAGCTCTAGGAGATTCCAAGTTATGGCTGTTTTTAACAATTTTCCGACTGAGATATCAAAATGTTTTATTTGTTTTTCGACAATACAAAAATTCAAACTTTTGTAACCTAAATAAAAAATTTTGGCATCTGAGCCAGGTAATAGTTAAAAATAGCCGTAACTAGCAATCACTCGGAGCAACTTCCAACTCATCTGCTCTGGACGTAAAGACATTTGTTCTTTCTTTCCAATACAATGCTTCTCTTATATGTATATCTCTTGTACCTGACAAAGGAAAGTAATTTGGTCAAAATGGCTCACTATTACAATGACTCCAAACTACAGAGACACACAAAAGACATTCACAAAAACTGGTGACGAGGGGGGAGCTACAGGAGAAGTCCATTTTTCTGGCAGTGAGTCCACTGCCTGACAAGTAATTTTTGGCACTGAGTATAGAGAAATACAGTCTATGGTGGAAAAACCCACAGAGGAGGATGAGGTTCACAAAGTCATATACACAATACAAAACTAAGGGGCCATACGAGATAGCTATCCGCAGGGGGCTAAAAGATGTACTGGAACAGAGACCAGAAACTAACTGACTTCAAGCAGACATGGAATCCATTCGTTTTGATATACAGAAAGACAATATGAGACAGGACACCATGAAATCAGATGCTCGTCACGTCAAACTGAGGTGACTGGAAAAATCACTCACCAGTGAGTGAATTTTCAATGCAGATTTTATCTTTCACAGAACCCTTCTATAAAAGTACCTTTCAAAGTTAAATCTGCTCAAATATACTGAGCAAAAGCCCAGAAATTGTTATATTGGGGCATGGCCTAACAAGGATTAATAGGGATTGATCAAAGAGATTGCCCATTTTCTCATTAATTCAGCTGCAACATCAAGCCACCCCTATCGTCTTTAATTGCCAAAAACTTGACTTTTACTACAGTTAAAACAAAAATTTTTTTAACGAACAAAAAAGGAAATGATTAATCTTTACAGTGATAACAACAACTCCATATGCTCAAAGTTTGACAGGAGCCTGATTTCATCGTTTCACATCTCACATATTTTCTGCCAGATGTGGGCCAGATACCTGGACCAGTAAAGATGTTCTGATGCAGATGTGTCACCATGTCAGACCATGGCCAATGTTTTAGAATGAGACAGCTGACCAAAGAAAACTAAAAATTTGCCATCTATGTAACTTATTCAAAGCTTTAAGTCATGTAACTACACAGACTGGAAAAGATCATGTAACTAAACAAGTTGGAAAAGATCATGTAGCCACGTGTGCTGGAAAAAGATTTCCAAGTTTATTGATGGCATTGTTTGTAAATACACACAGCTGCTCTCGACACAGTGCTTGGCAGTATTTTGATAGATGAAATAATGATTCAGTGCAGAAGCACTCAATCAGAGCTGAGAGTGATACGAAATCTATAGGTCTACTACAACAGATGGGTGTCTATATGTGTGCACTGACTGAATGCAAAGCCTCAAAAGATGGAGAGGAATACTGATTACTGAAATATGCTGTGAAATACACAAACACTCCAAACTATTCACTTCCATTAACAAAGAAAAACATAAACAATTCACAGGGCTGGTAACATTTGTTTTCATATCACATGATGGAACGTCAATAAACATCAGTGAGTCTTCTTTTTTTTAGCTGGAGGGTATAAACACTCCCCTGGAGGGGGGGGGGTTGTTCCAAGTTTCTGCTTAGTCAAATATGAACTATTCCACTTTCTCTGTCACACATCCCCTTTAAAATCATCACCACCATGATGATCTTTTTCTCATAATTCTGCACAGAGGAAACTCCCTTCCGTTAGTGTTGGGGTGGTTGACATGATTATCTGAATAGTAAAATAACGGTCAGTGGTGACTAGTCAAGTGAACTGATCTGGAAATCATTGACACTGGTTGTTTTCACTATTAGAGACCATGAATTTAATCTCCGCATGTGTTTCTACTTGTCTTGTTCTGTAAGCTTATTCACTGAGTGAAGCTGATAGGTGATGTACAGAATCCAAACTACTACTATGAGAAAGCTTAAATCACTCCGACTATTTAGGTCATCTATTGATATAGATCAAATTTTTTACAACTTCAGAGTGACATAAGTTGTATGGCAAGTACTCTCTGTTCATGTATTGCTCTATTACACTAAAAGTCTTGCGCCCAGGGCAAAGAGTCGCAAGTTGCACCAGGTTACTTCAAGTCACGGCCGGCCGTTTTTTTCCCGTTTTTCACTATTTTCCAACTATGATACCAAAATTTTTATTTATTTATTTTTTTCCAGATTAAAAAAAGGTTAAATTGATGTTTTGTGAAAAAAAAAAATTAGTATCTTAGTTGGAAAGTAGTTAAAAACGACCAAAAAACAGCCGTATATCTTTGTTGGCTGGGGCGACTCCTGACTCATTTGCCCTGGTTACAAGACAAATAGCATCAAGCATTTGGCGTGTTGAAAAATATTCAGTCATGGATCAATTAGGAAAATGAAGCAGTCAGCTCAACACTTCTCTTCACCACTTGACACCTCAGTTCAAACAAAACTATAACTGTGAAGTCAGTATCTGGCTTGGCAAGCCAGGACATCCATTTCCTGGCCACAGCATAGCCTGGGTGGCTTTCACTCCAGTGTTGAGCAGGCAATAATCAATGTTGGCCAGCCAGGTGATAAGTCAGCTGAGATAATCTAACACTGTTCCTTGACAACCACACAGAAATTACGTCTGGATTCGTTTGCTTTCACTGCTCTGGGGATTGACATGATAAGATCTACACACACTGACGCAAGCTGACTTTTCAAATACAGATTTTTCTTCTGGTAAAAGATTCCTCGTACTGTATGGCCATGGCCTGAGACAGACATATATAGCC
The DNA here is from genome assembly GCA_038406235.1 of Peronia verruculata. Classification (NCBI taxonomy): domain Eukaryota; kingdom Metazoa; phylum Mollusca; class Gastropoda; order Systellommatophora; family Onchidiidae; genus Peronia; species Peronia verruculata. Next base: position 2,067,277 of record JBCAUA010000012.1, on the reverse strand, counting down.
TTCTCTTTTCACTTAAATTTCCTGGGAGTGCCGATGCGTGGGCAAAATTTTCAAATTCCAAAGTTCTACCTACAAAAATTCTCAGCAGCAAAAGCAGGGACAATCCTACCTTTTTATGATTGAAAGGCTTAAGAAAAAACAAACAGAAAACTTTCAGGACACTATGATCAGTCTGTCGTTTGTACAACTAAAGAACTTATGAACAACTTTGAAATATGAATCTTTCCTGACAGAGGAGGTAAATGTATCAGATTGACCACTGAAAAAACTATGGTCTATTAACTTTTTTACAAGTGTGTGTGACAAAATATGTGTCTTAAGGGTTTTCTCCATGGATAACTGAATAACATTTCAACTTCCATAACATATACTGTTCAGCAAATGCAAGTTCAGCACAAGTTTAGACATAAAAGTGAAACAGGTCAATCTGTTAATCTTTGTCAGAGACACAGAACAAGTTCAGCCAAATACTGACGCAACTAGCAAACATCACCCCACACACCCAGTCTCTCAAAATAAACTTTCACATGTGCTGCAGCTAACTGTAGTGATCCTCATGTACATCTGGTGAAGATGTCTGCCATGTTCAGGATCTGCAGCACATGATGATACACTTAATCAAGGTAAAATGAAATCAAATACTTGGATTGCCATTTTCAGTAAAGGACATGAAGTATTTGGCAGTACATTATATGCTGAATCAATGACAAACTAAGTCATGTCATGTTCAATGACCTGCATTTTTTCATGACATGACACTGTAATATATTCCAACAATGTTTGCCAGTAATGACATAATCATGAGATAAATGCTTGTAGTATAAACTCAACGATTTCTTGACATGCATCTCCACCTAAAGGTACAATGCTCATGCTTGCAACAGCACTGATATAAGATAAGGCCAACTTTGCATAGAGTTGGTATTGAAAGCTAACATGCCATCTAGAATGCCATCTGCTCATGCTTTTACAGTGCTTCTTTTTTCTTTCTAGAGGGAGAGACGGTTACAGTTTTGGTAAGCTTTTCAACCTTCTGAGGTGGTGGTTATCTCAGTTAAGAGAGAGACATTGTGGCTTGTTCTTTTTCTTCAGTAATCAAAAACCTGTGACAACACACTGAAACTGAAATTTCAAAGTTCACAAAGTCTGGCGAAGATGATGACTGATTATGCTACAATATGTTTCCATTGTTGGATTTCAAGTGAAAGAACTTAAAGGATGACTAGGTTAAAAAAGCACTGTTTCTCCTCAGATACTACTACAAGAGAAGATAGTTTGTCAACTTTTCAGTACAAGCCATTGACAATAACAACTGCGTACAAGAAAGCACTAGCCACTGTCTCATGCTGGCTGGACACTGGAAGACAGGCAGTCAGCTATGTCTACATCTACTGATTCAAAGTCTAAAACATGTAGGGCAAAGCATCTAAGTCAACACTGAATCACTCATTTATTTACAGCTCCACTGTAAAAAATGTCAAATACGAACATAAATTTACTGCAACATCTTCAATTGACTTTAACGATCACCTTGCTCTCAGTTCAATTACTATGGACAACGAATCAAGTTTTTTGAGAGACCACTATGCAAAGCTATCAACACTTTTAATGAAGATTCACGGAAAGCATAACCACTACTTACGTGGTGATATCTTCTTTTCCTGAGGCAATGATCTTATGTAATAATGGAAACTATAGATGAATGAAGATCATTGCAGTCATGATTGCTGAGGAGATTCTATATGATATTCTGATAATTATTTTTTTGTTTCTTTGGTCTCCATCTTGCTGTGGAATCTTTCATTTTTCAAGTTTAAATCATACTCTTTAATGTTCTATCAGATATTAAAATACACTGATGTCTCTTATTTCAATGCATTTATACAGAGTGGTGCAAATGTAGGTTGACCATTGCCAGTAAAAGATTTTTTCATTCAGTGTCAACACAGACTTCACCCTGACAAATTATTGTGTAAGATAGTGTTAGTCTCTGTCGTGATTTGCTACTGTCATGTGACTAGCGTCAACAGCTTTCATTGCCGTCGATTCATGCGACTAAATATTGTCACTGTGCATTGGAAATTTGCACCACTTTATATATGTCTGATAAAATGAGCATGTGACTTGGTTCTAGTTATCAAGACATGTAAATGGCTCTAAAAAACAGAGCCCTGTGCCACATCTGAATAGAGAAGATGACTGCCCTGCATTAACAGTTTCATTAATGTGAAAATAGAATGAGTTCTCAATTTCAATAATGAATAAAATATTCTTAAAAAATCATAGTAGCAACTGCAAAATTCATCTACTCAGCCAAGTTGTCAACTTTCTGGTACAAGCTATATGTACTTATGATTTACTGGTGTAAAAAGCCGATATATTTGTTCATAAACCTGGTGCTGGAAATGCAGTGCTGGATTGGACTTACTGCTAGGATGTGGGTTTTCATGATCTGAAATTCAACAGGTTTTCAACACTTAGATACTCAGCAAATAGCACAACTGTGAAAACTAGCTGGCTGAGTTTGTCATTTACGCATGTTTGCACCAGTCTACAAAGGGTAAGAATAGGTTGCAACAGTCAAAAGCAAGTGGCAAAATAAAGCCATTTTCTCTATCTTTTTCAATTTTTTATTAACTTTTTTTTTTTAACTGGCTTCATATTTCTTATCTACTATTATTAAGCAATGTGCTTTGCATAGAAATAAAAATCTTTAAATGTCTGGAGAGAAAAAAATGAAGCAAATGAACTGACAGAAACATCTGTCATCAAATAATTACTGTGACATGGGAAATGTGTTAGTTAAAAGCATCAAGATATTGATAGTCCAGTTCTTATCTGTGCATCTGAGAGATGATGGCCTAGCATTTCAATAGCAAACTTGTAACTATGAAGGCTGAGAGGTTAGTATTCCTGAGCCAGAAGACACAAGCCTCAAACCAGGGATGCAAAAGAAAGCCCAGTTGACTGAATAAATGGAATGACCCAACATCACTTACTGACACTGGTTGTTATTTTAACATGGATGTGTGAAAAACACCTAGGTTTAACGTGTTTATTCAATGCAGAAATTAAAAACGCTTTCACTTGTGGGCAAAGCCATACTATCAATTAAAGTGATATCTTTCTATATCTTAAGTATCTATCACAGCTCCAGATAACTTTAATGCACAGTCTCCAGCACTGTGCTATGGTGATCAGAATTAATGGAAATGTCTATAGTGTTATAAAGGGGGGAAAAAAACGAGACAATTTGCCAATTTTAATTTTTGTTTAAAGATTTATGCTGGAGGAAAAAAAAAAATTGTGAGACTAATCTCTTGGACAAAATTATAAACATAAACCTAATTTTTGTTTGTTCGGGTTTTTTTGTTTTTTTTTTAAATTTTGCTCTGTCTGAAATTACCAGGGATTTTCTTCCGCATCCTGACTTACACTGAAGCAAGCAGGCTACACAGAGGGGCACACTGATAAACAAAGTCTTACCACCTTGCCAGACTGCTATCAGATGAATTGGCATCACGTCTGAAAACAATGACAAGTAAGGATATGCATCACCGCAAAGTTCAACATGCTGAGGTCCACACTTGTACCATCACACTGAATGGAAGAATGAGCTTCAGACTAGTCTTTTCAACACTTTAACACACGGATGCTACATAATAAATGAGCTGTGGCACAATGACACTCGGGCTCTCGTTTCATGTTCTTTTCTGTGTGTGAAAAATGTCTGCTCTACCTTAAGTTAAAGCTGAGATACTGGCAATTAAAGATGATGAGGGTGACCTGTCGTTGCAGCTAAACTAAGTGAGAAAATGGCCCATCACTTTGGCTAATCCTTATTAATCCTTATTAGGCCATACCATTAAATTACAATTTCTTTGGCTTTTTACCTTTTAATCAATCTATTTAAAAAAATATACCCCTGAGTGCATTTTTAGATTGACAGAAGGGTTCTGTGTTGAAAAAGAAAATGCACTGAAAATTCATTCATTACTGAAAAACGTGATTTTTCCGTTAGTCTAAGTTTGATGAGCGCCTGGTTTCATTGTGTTGTATCTCATATTATTTGGATAATCTTTAAACCAACAGAGACAGCGCAAAACTGGTTAATTTCTTAATTGATGTAAAAATAACGTGTGGAATTCTAAAGTAAAAATTGAGGGATTTTCATTCAGAAAAATGTTTTGTCTTGTACTTATTGCCTTCAGCTGCAGATACTCTTGGGCAAGACCTGATCATTTTTGTTTTTCATAAGAAAGGGTTTCCTTCCATTGAGTGAGACAATGAATGTTCACACACTGTACAATATCATTCATTGTATCATGGTATATATTGATACACATATATGCCCATGTACAATTTAGTCACACTCTAAAGTTAGTAAAAGTTAAAAACAATACTTTGTAAAATGCAACTTCTAAAAGATTTAGAAAAGAAAATACAGACTTCAAACATTAACAGCAATCCAAACTTTCATGCTATAAACAGCTTTGTTTTAGACATTAAAATGTCCATGTGCCTACCTATGTTAAAAAATAAAACACATGTAAAATCATTGTCAGCATTCATGTTAAGAAAATAAAACAGTCCAAAAAAAAAAAAAAAACAACCTACAAACAAAAGGAAGAAAAGTGGTCATGCAGCAGCCACCTTACCGGATCATGACAGAAGATTTATCATCTAACTCCTGCAGGTTGCCGGTGCTATAGGAATGATGGGCAACTGTAGGATTCTCAATGTCAGAGTCGTTGCCTGCACTGCCACGACGCTTCGGTTTGGGACTGGGGGTCAGTGTGTTCTTCTTGCGAGATCCAAAGCTGAAGAATCTGAAAAACAAAAAAAAAAACAACAAAAAAACAACAAATGAACAAAACTGACGACAAAATAAGTAGACATTTAGGAACAAAAGGATAAATGTTGTTAAAAAAGTACTATTTTGTCCTAGTTGAGAGAGGAAAAGGTTGCACCGCAAATTTCTTTGCTATTCATATAAATGTAATGTCAAAGCCAACTTCCAGATCTTCTTATCAGCTGTGAATCCATGTTTGCTTGAAAACCATATTTTTTTCATAACACACTGAATTAAAACTAGGTAGTGCACAGGCAAGCCCTCCTTCATTCAGAGAAGCAGAGACACCAACAGGATCAAAGCTAATTTTTTGTGAACATCACGAGCTTATCTGTCTTCAATACATGCATCCCCCGATGAAAAGTCAGACCCAATGGATAACCTGTGTTTTTCTTTTACAACAAAGGATAATAAGTATTACAATTCCCATTCAACACATCAAGACTTGGTTCATAACGAACTTCTTTCTTTTTGCCAACATATAATCACTTAAAAACTGTTGAAGAATTCCTGATATATGGATCTTTTTGTTGAACATCAGACATAAAAAGTTAACTGATATAATGAATACTTTTGTCCTATGTGTGCAGAGCTGAAACAAGCTGTGTACTTACTTTTTCTTACCACCTGGCTGAACGGCAATGGCTAGGAGATTTTTGTATTGTTCAGAGCGCAAGAATCGCTGGTAGGAATCTTTTTTCATCAGGGAGAATATCTGCTCCTGTGCACTGTCAAATGTGTACCTGAAAAAGCCAGAGTTCACTGTCAATACTTGTCACACTTAAACTGGCTATTTTATTTCCATGTCTTCTTACACTTCAAAATTTTGAAATAAGGACTACATGGCTATTCATCTAGTCTAACAAGAACAACAAGCACCCATCACACTAGTGATATATGCTGCTTTTCTTTTTTGAACAACAGTAAATGCATTATATTAAGTCTGTATGCTGAGTAGTCCTGTTGTACAGTATCAAGTCTGCATGCTGAGTAGTCCTGTTGTATAGTATGTTGTATCAACATACAATGTTGGGTAATTCTGTTGTACAGTATTAAGTCTGTATGCTGAGTATTCCTCTGGTCCAGTATTAAGTCTTTGTGTTGAGTATTCCTGCGGCATAGTATTAAGTCTGTATGTTGAGTGGTCCTACTATACAGTATTAAATCTGTATGTAGAGTAGTCCTGTAAGATAAAATATAGTAAAATCCATGACTATCACAGACTTTTTTCTTATTTTGAACTGAATCCTTATTTATTGTTCCTTTATCAGCTATGAATGAATGCTTACCTGTTTGGTTTTGGAAGCTTCATATTTCTTTGCACTTCCTCGCTGCATCGACTGTCAATGTTGATCTGATGAGGTGCTCCGTCAGTCAAGAACTCACTGGAAAGAGACATGGCAAATCACATTTGTTTTATGATTAAGATCAAAACTCATTTATCATTCTAATTGAGGTGTCAGTAATATATTTTTCACAGCCAGTCATAAGGAGTCATATCAAGTTTCCACCACATTGACTTTTACACTCATGGGATTTATAAGAAGGTTCTCGGCTCCTACCTGCAGGCAGTGTAAGCCCGCCATCGGTGAGGTGTCTCTCACGGAATGCCATCATCAACATTCCAATGGAGACATCTCTTCTCTCTCTTCTTGCTCCTGTCTTCTGTCCCGCTTTCTTTCCTCTCTTCTTTTTGACGTGTAAATGTGTCTTACTGTGTTTGACACAGCATACCCATAATTGTGCTGGTGTGTTGTTAAACCCAAACACAAGTAAACAAACAAGAACCTTAACCCAATGACCCCAAGGGTGATCTGTGCATCGCGGCGCCCTTCTTGACTATATACAGAGTGCATGCTCTATGTCATTCTGCGTGTCGATGTCATAGCATGTAATGTAGTTCTATTCCTAACCAACCAGTGACATTAATACTTTGACATCATGTGCCTCTGATGTCATTCTAAAGATGGCAGTCTCCACAAATGTATTGTGTTGATTGTTTGCATTAGAAGTTTCATCCTGAAAAAGAGTGTACTTCAGCCGTAAGTCTCGTGATTATGACAAATGACAGCATTTGCTCTTTGCTAATGAGGTAATCAATCATCAAAGTGATTTTGATGATAACGAGCTTGATCTCACCGTAAATTATCCAGATAGTGACTTAAAATCAGTAAGTGACAGTGAAAGTGATAGCTCTAGATCTAGATGAAGAAAGCGGGGATGTCCAGGTGCAAGGTCATGTATAGCATCAGGTTCATAGGGTTAATTCATACACTTTCAAGCAGTGGAAAAGTTTTCAGCCAGGTTGATTTAGCCAGATATATTGTAATTTCAAGGGACAGAAGTTAACATCTCAGCCCTGTGTTATGTTGTAATTAAAACAATTTAATTCTGGGGGATGACTGGTTAGAAAGTAAAAAAAAAAAAAAAATTGGCAAAAATTAACAGTTTACCACATAGATCTATACCTACACCTCAGAATATCCGGATATGATCTCCTCAGAAGAGCAGTGTGTCTTCATTCAGAGAGAAATGTTCTATTAATTTCTCCACATGTAAAAACAGTGATAAAAAAGAACCTTCTCCGCATTCAATCCCCCGGTTCTCTATTCCAGTCCAGTGACTTGCGACTCATTCTGACTGGCCATGAGACATATGTCCGACAGATTTCAATAAAATCTTTCGAGAAATTCTTCAAAACTCATAACAAGAGGATTGGCGGCCTCATAAGTTTTATGAATCAAACAGAATTACAATAAATGTCTTTTCAAAGTATCATTCTGAAAGTGGTCAATGATTTCCACTGAAATGCCTGAGAATTAAATTCATACCAAATTTGCTTTGTGGACAGAAACTTTAACAGTAGAAGAATAAAAGCATTGAGCCCATTTTTTCCTTATCTTTTAGCAGTTCTTCTAATTTGTTCCACAGGACATGTCTGTGATGCTGACATGGAAATAATGACAACCTCTGCTGCAGCCTGATGTGCTCGCAAGAAATGGTTGAAATAGTCTTCAGATAGACTGAAAGGCCTATTATAACTTAACCTAACCAAATTTGCTATATAAATATAAACTTAAAAAAAAAAAAAGTGTTACTCCTAGAAATAAAATAGTTTAGTAGTATGAAATTAAATTGTTTCCAAGTAGAAAAAGAGACAGCTTTCAATTTCCTTACAGTGAGCAGATAACTGAGCTAATGGCCTAAGACACTCACTCTGCAATCTTCTGTATTCTTTCTCCCACCTCTCGCTGGGGACAAAACTTCAAGGCCTCGCATACAGTCCAAAATGCAAAGTTTTCATGGCTGTACTCCTTCTGGAGAAAATTCTCAAATTCGTATCGGCCACGTGGATCACCAATCAAAGCTTGCAAGCTGTATGACCATTTCTTCACTCGCTGTTCAGTTGGAATTTCCGTGCTGAAAAGACAAATACGGTCATCAGAACAACAATTTACAATCACTTACGATAAATTAAATTCTTTCCCTTAAATCCAAGAATGTATTACTTTATAATTAATGTATTCCTGGTGGACTGATGATATCATAATAATAGAAAGAAAAATTTTACCAGCCTAAAAAATACGCCATGATATCATGGCTTTTTAATGATATCATGGCTTATCATGGTTTTTTCCATGAAGTATTTTCCTTAGTTTTCATGGATAATTTTACTTCCTGCTTTTGACGAGCTGTGAAGGACTGGTAGAAGATATTAGTTTTCATAGCTAATTTAATTCTTGCTTTTGATGAGCTGTAATGGACTGGTAGAAGATATTAGTTTTCATAGTAATTTACTTCTTGCTTTTGAAAAGCTGTGAAGGACTGGAAGAAGATATTAGTTTTCGTAGCTAATTTTACTTCCTGCTTTTGACGAGCTGTGAAGGACTGGTAGAAAATATTAAGCTAAAAAAAAAAAAAGGAAACCTTTATCTGAGAAAGTTGTGGGTTACGAGGTTTCATTACTCCACTAGCAATATTACATTTCACATTGGGTCCTCAAATTTCCCCTACATAATATTATCAAGAAAAAAATGTCATTTGTAAATACGTAGGATGAATGGTTGAGACACATTACATTTTTGATCAGAAATATAAACAGCACTATCTTGCACTGCTTTTCTGAAATGTTCCTATGCGACCTTCTTCTAAGATGAAAAATATGACATAAGTATCAAAAGCCTGAGATGATAATCCCCCCCCGAAAAAAACAACAGTCACAGAACTCAACTCTTGGTCAGTGGCCATCTTCTATGATACTACAGATGAACTGATGACAAAATGATAAAGATTACTAGATAGATAAAATAATGGGTGACTAAATTTGTCACTGATACCTGCTGGCAGTGCTCAAGTTATCTATATAATAAGAGCGATCAGGGGGCCTGGCACTTATCTTATGGTCCAATAAAGTCGGAATCGGCAGGTGTTTAAAATTCAAATAAAATTACAGACGTGGGCAACTGATACCCAAATGTGTTACAGGCTACTCTTTATTTTGATTGAATTTACACAGTTGTTTTCATTTATTTTTTTAATGCCGTACTATCATTCATTTTGTCCGTCATCACTTCTGTGCGGGACACATGACGCATTCAAAACACGTTTTCTGTGAGTAATATTCAGTTTAATGAACCAAAATATCAGCATCAAGATGCGCATGCTGGCCAAAAAATTTAAGTCGCAGGACTATATATTTTAAAAAAACCTCCCAGGGAGGCCGTGGGGTACCCAGCTAGTATATGAATAAATGAGTATGGGCCATTTTCCTAAATTTCCTGTGAAAAGAATGATATGAAATGAAAAGAAATTTTAATGTAGAAGACTAACTTGTTCTCTGCAATCTCAAAATATGCGGTGTCATCTGAGATCCAAGGGTTCGATGGCACTGGGGGTGTTATCATGGGGTCGAGGTCAAAGTAGTTCTCTGCAAAGTGTTCCAAGCTGAGAAAAGAATATTATTGCCCGAGCATAACTAACAGTATGGCCAATAAAGACAAGACAAAAGTCAACATTCCCCTGGTAAAAACTTTGGTTTCCAATGTAAGAAAATTCTCTGGTGTTGAAAAGTTACTGTACCAGTCCTTTCCTACATAGTTGGTCGGATATGTTGATCCACAGATGATATCTTTATATGATGTTATTCACTTGTAACCACTAAAGATATGTTTATAAACATACAATGTAGGTGATAAAACGTCTGATGGCACTAAAAGGTTTAAATTGAACAATCTCAGTTGTTTATTGTAATTTCATCGAGTGCATGTCCCTTTCCACTTATTTGTTTTGCTGTTAATATTTTCAGTCATGAAATTAGCACTTGCGTTGGATAAACATTTATAATGCCAAATAAAATTATGTCCTTCCAAACAAAATTAGAAATCTCTGGCCCCCGCCAGGAATTATCACTGGAAAGTATTCTCATCCTGATAAAATCTCGGGATGGAATCACTGAAGGATCCAAAATACAATCCATCATCTGACATATTTCCTCATTATGATCCATTTCAGAATGCTGCTCTTTTTGCTTTTTCCTTTTTTTTCATATGCTGAAGGCAATACTCACTTCTCAAACGCTTTTGATGTTTTTACTCGACATATATTCAATGTCCGCCGCAAATACTGAAACTGAGGAGAAAAAAAAAAAAGGACAACTCATTCGAACTGTGCTCACATAAGACATGTGCCATGTTATAAAATTTTGTTCAAGTGAAAAAACGTAAAAATCATCATAAAGACTCATTTCTTCAATGCAACAGTCAAAAAATAGATTAAATAATTGCAGAGCTATATCAAGCCTTGACAATGCAGTTGGGTTGTACAAGTAACTTCTGTCAAAAACATAGTGTGTAACAGTATTATTGTCAAAGTTGCTACTGATACACAAAATGTTTCCACTGGTACTCTCAAATGTATACTATAATTTCATCATTTCATTCATAAAAGCTCAATAAGATATTGAGTAAAGAGAACACAAAGAAAAGAAGAATACAGTTAGAGTGAAAGAAGACTGTGCTGTCTACCCAACAGCCATGTTTTCACTGCATACTGTGACAAATTTATATAGTAGGAATAACTGTTTTTAGCATCTTATCTCAGACCTTTCCAACAGACTGTCTTCAATGACCATCAAAGGGATATAAGAAAAGAATTAGAAAAAAAAAAAAAAAAAGCCAGAAAGAAAGACACAAAAACAAACAAAATTGGTCTTATTGTGAAGCAGAGCTCACTTCTTTCTGCAGTAAATCTTTGTTCTTTTTCCGCCTGGCTGCCATTTGGCTGGGCTGAAAGTTTCTCTTTGGTCCCTCATCTAAGGTCTTTATACATCCAGGCTAGAAGTGACAGAACAACAATAAAAGCCTTTGTAAGTGAACATGAAAATGCACAATTTACCAACACAATATCTGCTTTTAGCCAGTTCAATTTGATAAAATGTCATATATGTTTGAAACATCTTCTAATACTCATATAAAAATTTTGTCCTGGTATTCTATTCCATTTCACTGAGGAGTTATCTGTGTACAATATTGAAACAATTCAAGTCTTATCATATCCAATATTTATTTTTTTTTATCTGAACCAGTGGTCACTTGAGCTTTGGCTCTTCGACCTGACGCTATGGAATAGTAGGTGGATGTTTTCTTCAGCTGTTGAGGGGTTGAGTACAGGGTGTTCCAAGGATCAGGCTGGGGAGGGAGATATTCTTTGCGGAGGTCTTGGAGTGCTGCACATTCATATAGCACGTGGTGTGTTGTTTCGTATGGTTTTCATTTTCAATGACAGTGAAAGTATTAAGAACTGTGCATGCTGCTTGAAGATTCTAGCCTTAATTTAGCGAATGGAACCTGATTACAATACACTTTCTTCTTGCAACTGTGATTCTTTTTTATTGTATTTCAAGTGTCACAAAATCCAGCCCATTTTAGTATATAGTTCTATCTGTCCATCTACATCAATGAATTTGTCTGTAAGAAGGCACTAATTGTGTTTCGTGTATTCGCTGTAAAACAATTTCATGTTTCAGGCATCTCCATAGTTCCCTCCTGCTGGCTAGGCAATGCCATAAAGAGCACCACATATGATTGGCATTTCATTCTTATTTCTGCTTTAGAGATGAGGACTTGGTTCCACAGGAATAGCTGACAAAGCATACTGTCAAGAATGGATGATGGTGAGGAAATAAAGAGAGAGAAACATATGACTCAAGAGTTTAAATTCATAAAGCTCCCACTGCTCAAATTTAGTTTCACTCACAGGAGGCCTGTGTATTCTCCAGAACGCTCTCTCTTGACTGTCCATGATGGATTTATCTGTCCTTTTCCTTTCTTTGGCAATTCTGAGGATAAAAAACCTCCATTAGGTAAAAGCATTACGTTACCAATTCTATCTGTCCACCTACCTCAAAAGGCATACTTGCAAGCTGATATTTTTCAAGAATAACTCAGAATATTTCCAGGAAATTGGACCAGTGAACTAGATGTTTACTCACATTAGATGATAGCTCATGTGCAAATCTTTCATAATTTCAGTCCCAGCTTTTAATATCTCTCTGGCTATGTCCAGTCCTCATTTAAATCCATCCCCTTCCTTATCACACCCTTGTTCCATTTTTCATTTGCCGTTCTAGTCTATTTGACAGAATGTCCTTACTTGACTTGATCTTGCGCTTGAGCGACAATAAAGTCCCACTTGTCACAGAGCATTGTTTGCAGCTTGGTCAGATTGGCCTGAAAGTAAGTTTGGTTGACAACATTATGTATGGACAGATGAATGCCTTACCAAACTGACTACTCTGACAAAAAGTGAATAGATCTATAGGCAGACACAAAATAACATGAATGTCTTGACCACATATGAATAATACAAATAATAATATGTAGTATTTATACAGGGCTCAACCCCGTAGAGAATGAGTTCTCAGCACTTCAAAAACTTTAAACTCAATAAATAACAGAGGGAAAAGAAATGGCAATAAGTAAAAAACTCATTCTTATGCAATCATTCTGTGAGAGAATTACAAACATGATTCACATCTATCAGACCAGTGAAACTACTTGGAAAAGAACTATCTCCATTCTTTATCCATGGATAAGATAAAAAAAAAACATACTGAAAAATAAGTTCTCTCTGAATAAGGAGGAGCAACAACATGATAACTCATTCAATAAATATTACTAATCAATGACAAAATAGGAAGAATGTACTGACAGTCCATCAGAAATTTTTCAAACTTCAAAGAATATTATGTTTTTTAAAAACTATAAGAGAAGTCTATTGTACCTGCTCATAGTCATCCAAACCATGTTTCTGTTTGTTACGCATAGACCGTTTTACTAAATGAATTGCTGAAACAGATCAAAACATCAAACCTTTATCAACTTAAACAAGAGATACAAATTAACAAAATGAAACTAAATAAAATGATAAAAACTGACAAAAAATAAATTATGTCACATTTTTGAAATTTCTCCAATAAAGGTTTGATAAAGATGTACTGAAAAAGGCAAAGATATTACATGAAATATACTGTCACGTGATTAACATTATGACCTATCTCATTTTATAAAATAGAGAAAGACTGTCCAACCGGCAACTAACACAACAATTTAGAAAAAATTTTTGAAAAAAGCAA
>JBCAUA010000012.1:2040410-2053693 GCA_038406235.1 Peronia verruculata | reverse complement strand
GGGACTGTAGATCCATAACAGTTTTTGTGATACAGTGTGTGTATTAAGTGAGTTATTGTTGTTGTTGTTGTGCTGTGGTTCAACGACACATCAGCACGATTACGGCTATACTGTGTCAAACACGGCCAGACACGTTTACACGTCAAGAAGAAAGAGAAGAAAGAAAGCAAGACAGATGACAGGAGCAAGGGGAGAGAGAGAAGAGATGTCTTCCCTGGAATGTCGAGGATGGCACTCCATGGGAGACATCCCACCGATGGCGGACTTACACCACCTGCAGGTGGGAGCAGAGAACCTACTTATATACCCCCGGGCCCCCGCAGAGGTGTACCAAAGTAAGTGGAAAATTAGTAATTTGCGACATAAATCAGTAAAGAGTTGGTGATTCCTGTGAACGCACAAATACAAAAACAAATTGTATATTTTAACATAAAAAGTACGTTTGAAACACTTTTAATAAATAAGCACTGCACGTAGGCCTATCTGCAGGAGACGCAGTGGCTCAATGGGTATGGTGTCTGCTCATGAAGAAAACAGGCCGGGATCGACTCGCGGGTTCTGCATCGGGGGATAACAGGACCCGAAGATCGAAAACCCACATTTTTTAAGTGACTCAACGGTCCCCTGGTTTCCTGTGGGAAGCCTGATGTCTAGCCTTTTCGGATAAGGGCGAATATATTTCGGGGGTCCCGTGTGTACGTTACGCACGTTAAAGAACCCTTGGCAGATCAAAACCGATGGAAGAGTAGGCTGAGTGTCGCTGTCGGGGCAAAATTTCCAAAACCCAAATTTCTAACCACAACATTTCTGAGATGTTGTCTTCCCATCTTTTCTTCTGTCTGCCTTTCCTTCTCACCCCGTGCACAGTGCCTTGCAGGAATGTCTTGGCAAGCCCCAGTGATCGTATGACATGTCCATACCATTGCAGTTTCCGTTTTTTCACAATTTTCACAATCCAAGCCTTAGAGGCAGGGAAAGTTAGCTGGGTACAGACTACCATCGGCCCTGAGATAATTCCATGGGGCCGTTGTTCTATACACAGAAAGAAAGAAAGAAAGAAAGAAAGAAAGACAGACAGAAGGAAAGACAGAAAGAAAGAAAGAAAGAAAGAAAGAAAGAAAGAAAGAAAAACAGGCATTGCAAAGAAGGTAATATCACTGATTTCTCCCTTGTATTTATTTGTTATTATTTTTTTAAGTGTGTGTGGGGGGGAGGGGGGGGAGAGATAGACTCGATACAAGGAGAAAAAAAGCATTTTTCTTTCACAAGAGTTTTTTTATTTATTTATTTATTTTTTATTTTGCTTTTCTTATGACCTAAATTCGCAGCACAAATGGACAAATGGCAAAGGTGAAACCTCCCCCCCCCCCCCTTCCCTCCAATTCCTCACCCCGGCTGCTCTTTGCTAAGTTTGCTCAACAGCCGCTTTTGTACAGCGATAGAAAGTAACTGATTTCGTGAAAAATAAATAATAAAAAAAAAAAAAAACTATCTAGCACTAGCACACCTTCTCTTCTTACATCATAAGCCATCCTTTTCAACAGCACCTTCATTCTTCACAAACTTAATTATGTGTAAGCTGGGACAGAATAGGGAGGAGTCTTGTTTTAAGACGCATCCCCACGGATAACCACCCGGAACTTTCTTCTTCTGTTAATGCTTAATTGAAATAGGCCTTGGCAGGCCTAACTGTTCTTTGTCTAGGCTAAAGCGCTGAGACTTAAGAGCAGTTGTTTGTTTGCTTGCTTGTTTGTTTCCAGAATAAAAGTGAGTGACAGAACGATCAATGTTTACTGACGTACTACCTATGCTTATAAGCTTCCAGTTTGAACAAACAAAGTGCAAACACACATACATATGCGAATACATCCATATCCATATCCCCCTTCGCCCCCCCCCTCCCCATTTCTTTCCCTTTCCTTCAAGGTCTGGGACAGCTGCCCAAATTCTAGATCTAGCTTCGAGAAGTTAAAAAAAAAATCATTATCCATTATTAAAGTCAGCACCTAACGAAGGCGAAGGGCGGGACACTGTGGAGCCAGAAAGTGCATCCTAACAAACGATCGTTTGTCCACTAGATTTGCACAGGCCCTGCTTTCGATATACCGTGAATAATCACTGCCTTGATAAATGCCTGGTGCATTTGCGGCAATTTGCCTAAATACTCAGATCTATTCCTGGAGCGAATGCGAAAAAATATACAATGAATAATCTTGTATGATCTATATTACATATAACATATAGAACAAATGTATGTCAATTTGGATGTTTGTACCTTGTACGCTGATCGTGCTAATCTAGCTAAGATCTTTACTGGTGTCCACAGCTAATTATTCACAGAGAACTGCGGTATCCCAGTGGTAACAGTAGCTGGTTCCAGCTGTTAACGACTGGAATGAATCTCTACCTTCCTCGTGAGCAGTTTGTGAGCAAAGTGATCTGCGAGCATCGATAAGCTCCAACCAAAAACACATAATCGATGAAGCAAACGGGATAAGGTATTCCTTCATTTGCATTCAAAGTACGGAACAGTACCCGACAACAAAAGATGACAGACTGCACCTTTGAATGCATTCTTGTAGCATTATATGAACGAGTACAGAGACGGACAGATAGAGAGACAGACAGACAGACAGTGATAATACATGAAATAAGCTACCTGCCGAATGAATACCGATGATAAGATCTAAAACACACACACACACACACACACACACAAACACGCACGCACGCACATACACACACACACCACACACACACACACACACACAAAAAAAAAACACGCACGCACGTACACACACACCACACACACAACTGCTTCAATAACAGTTACCTACTGATAGATCTATAAGCCTACTAATTCTACTTCCAAGATCCAGCGCTACAACAGCTGTTCTCCTGCAATCCGCTAGACAATTAAGGTCTTTGTAAGCCTTTCAACTTCCTGAGGGTGGTTATCTCGATATATACGGCCTTTTATCATTGTAGCCGTCCAAACGGGCAGCGGAAGAGCTCGTAAGCATCGCGATTCTTACACTGTTTCACAGCTGGAGGAAGCACGAAGGCACCTAAGTTCTCTCAGCCAGAAGAGTGCGCTTGTCTTTTGCAGACACCTCTGTTATCTATGCATCTCTTGATTTGGGCCTTTGAGTCTTCGCCAGGATTCACACATTTTCTTAGGAGAGTTTTCTTTTTGTTTTTCTTCTTTTTTCTGTATTTTATCCTACCAAATCCGTATTGCTCACACATTCATGCAACACTAGCATATTCTTGCGTAACATTTCAGAAAAAGCGAGTTATTTTCTAGAAGTCTACCAAAGTTAAGGACTCGTACATTGTTCAGGCCACTCTATGTCTGTGGTGAGTATAGTGGCCATATTATCTCTCGGATACGCAGTACTAACGATTCATAACTAACTGAATAGTTACTTATGAGTTGAACAGACAGGAGAATATCTGGTCGATGGCTGTGACGTTTTGGCTCTAAAATCTCTTCTTTGTACCAGACGTGTACATAACATCAACCGCACGCCGCCCGAGGAAATGACCCGTCTGGCCTGGGCTAGGATCTGAGCTTCTCTTGGCCAGTATCAAGATGGGGTAACCTTCAGCCGGGCCTTGTTTGACTTCTGGACTTGCAGTTTGTCGGGAGGCTCTGGTCTTCTCAATACCAACACCAAAAGTTCGTTTGATTCAATGGACTCTCAATGCGCTGTTTTCTAACACCTTACTGTTATTTCTTCTTTTGTGGAAAAAATAAAGTTATCTAATCTTAATCTAATTTCCTTTAAACGAAGAAAATAACTTGTCCCCAAAACTGCTGAGCTGAATACATGATCTACACTGAAGCAGGTTTTGACGGATCGTAAAGGTAGAAGCAATGTTATTCCTCGTTCAACGTCATCAATATTGAGCATCATTGTGATTATCATTAACACCACGGTGACAGTAGTCCATGCCAATGATAACGATGTATGCAACAATCAAAACTAATACGAAAGATGACTATATAGTAAGGTATCAAGGCCTAAATTCTCATCCCAGTGTGAAGTCGGGTGTTTATGTGGGCCAGTACTGTGCTCTCTCTCTCTCTCTCTCTCTCTCTCTCTCTCTCTCTCTCTCTCTCTTATGTGTACCCTGGCTTCCATTTACGATTTTTTTTTCTTGAACTCACCAACAAATATAGAATATAGAATTTTCAAATTAAGGAATGGGGGAAATATGACTTTCTAATGTTTAAAAAAAAGGAGGCTGGGAGATGGTTGAGGAGGGGGGGGGGGGAATAAGTAAATGCGTAGATTAAAGATTTCGGTAGAACCGTAGCAGTGGATGGGGACGAGGGATGATGAGGACAGATATAACGCTGAGATAAAAATACAAATGATACCAAAAACGCAGCGAAGGAAGGCAAGATTGAAAAGCACAATTTTTTTCATGTCCAAATTAAAAACGAATGCAACGAAGAACGCTCATTTCCAACACTGCTGCGCTAAGACAAAGTGAGATCAAGAAATGAATCGTAAATGGAAGACAAAGTATACATAAAGGAGCGATAGAGAGAGAGAGAGAGAGAGGGGGGGGAGGGGAGGGGGAATAGCACTAACAGTTTCAACCCTAAAATAACATTCTGGCTAGGATAAGAATCTAGGGCAGTGGTTCCCAACAGTTTTCCCCACGAAATAGCTTAACCAAAACTATCAGCAACTTGCGTTTGCAGACACACATACAGATTCACACAGGCACATACACTCAGAAAAATGCATAGAGACACATCCAATGTCACCTAATGACACTGAACCGCTGTAACATACGTTTTTCTACACTGAACGAAAAAAATGTAAAAAGGACAAAAAATGTACCAGTAATTGATGGGGTGGCATTTACTTTTCTGCCACATCACTTCTAACAAGACTAGGGCAGCCATCTTGACAAGGTTTTGGGGTATGAGTCCCATGGATTGGGAACCCCTGATCTAGGACTTCCTTCAAGGGAAATGGGAGAATGGGAGAAGAATAAATAAAATATGCATGATGTTGAGTAGTGGCGTGAGAGCAGCGATTCCATATTCTCGATAAGTGTGAATTCACACCGGGTCTGGCCTACGCAAAGACTAGCCATTGAGTATGGGCGGGGAGCGGGAGGCTGGGGGTAGATTACGCACCACAACTGGCCATCGTCAAGATATATCTAATCTCCATTTCTCTTCCCATGGTTCTCACCCCCAGACTCCTGATGATCAATCAATAACAGCGCAAATAATTAAGGAGATCAAGTGGATCGTATTGAACCGGTTATCGTTTCAGTTACCACCAAACTTAGTGTTGTCAACGTATGGGGAGAAACTGGATTTACTGACAGGTTAATCTACCACATGAAGGGCTTCATTACTCCCTGCAGATTGTTCCCGAACCACAAATTGCTTCTGTGGTTAGGCTACTTGCTGCCGACGAGGACCACTATCATAAAATGATGCAGCTCGCGCGTTGGATATAACACATTTGTCGTTTCCCATTGTCTAGTTTTATTTGGTCAACAATTTCGACGCATCAATATTGGAAAAGGACACTGATTTTCGGCTGTATATAACATACGTATTGATCCCCAAACCCCGCCCCCCCCCTCCTCCCCAAAAGTATGAGATAGACGAAAAGTTTGAATAAAAGACTTGTATCTACAAGGTGCTGTTCCCGGTCTCCAAATGGTTAACAGTCAACACTAATTCCCGTCCAAGAAAAAATAGAACTCTACAATAGCCAATCTCTCTTATGATGCTAAGGCCTGAATTAATTGCTACTCAATGTAATTAAAGTCTTCTCATTTGGCAAAATCACATTTGCCAAGCCAGTCTTCGCTCGATTTATGTTTCGCGTGATTTAATCAGGCAACAAATCACCGAAGTGACGATCTTCTGGATCTGAAGGTCTCTATACTTCTTTATTTGTCTGGGAAATGCGTGGCTAGCATTGATATACTTTGACTATGGTAAGAATCTGTCAAATTCAGTTGTCCCAAACCGCCTAGACCATCAGTTCATTCATGGCATCCATCGTTCCTCCCTTTCACACATTCAAAACAGGCACATAACAGCAAAAGTATTTGGTAGATGATAGCTGGACCCCGGGCGACGCACTGTTCATTTTTCTTCTCGGTTGTAGAGACCTAGAACAACCCCTCTGGCTCAATTTGCTGGGACCCTCGACCAGCGCAAGTCCAGGTTGAAAGACCAAGTCCTGAACCCGCGGATTATAATCCAGGGCAGGCATTTAACAGAGCGCAAGTCCACCCTAACGCTAATATGTAGGTCCGACGAGCGGGGTGATGGGCGGAGTGATGGTCCACCCTAACGCTAACATGTAGGTCCGACGAGCTAATTATAGATGGTGTGCATTGATCATTGATGATGAATAATTACAGATGACCGGGGTCCACCTATCCACTTCCAAAGTATTTTCACAACTGCATGCTGTCACCAGTAGCCTACACCAATATCTCGGGAAATTCCATCTCACCATCCGTGGCCTTGCCCCGGCCGTAGGTTCGCCTCACTTCTCGGATTGACCCTGTTACGGTGAATACGACATTTATGACTAAAACCCTTTGTCGTGATCCTATTGACCCTGGAAGCCATCCAAATAATAGTAGTACCGAGAAATGTTCATGATTTAATGACATAGAACGCCTGTCGTACATCCGGGTTGAGTTTTTTTTCCCGAAATCTTGGGTTCTACTAACGCTGGAGGAAGGAACAACAACAAAAAAAGTTCAAGACCCAATCTCGGCGAGCAGGACCATATTCCTCTGGCTTTTTACCACAAAAACGATATGGACTACGCAGTCGGACGTTATAGCAATAGTTCCGCCGACAACATATCTGACTCTTTGATTTCAACACGCTGCTTTTTTTTCATCCTGAAACTTTTACTTTATCATTGCTTGTTTTCCTCATCGCTGCATCTTTTTTGGGAAGCATGGCCGACTAGACTGATCCTACAGTCTAGAGGTTGCTGTGCCCAGCCCTAATACTTCCCTATGCCAGACAAAAGAGGAACTGCGTAAGCAGTGAAGAGAGGAACAAAAAAAAATCCCTTTTACTTTATGCCATTCAAAAGGTTGATCACCAAGAAATTCAATAAAATTATAACAAAAAGAAAAAACCATTCTCTTTATATCATATTTTTTTTTTTGGGGGGGGGGGTGGTTTTTTTTTTTTTCATTTTCCTCAGGAGCGTTCTAAACAAAAGCATGGAGGTGATACTTTTTCTTTTTTTACTGTGCTTGTTAACCCCTCTTTTGTCTGGCGAAGGGAAGTAATTGGGCAGGGCATAACCATCTGATCTCACATTACCATCATCCTCTTCTTCTTATTCTTTTCGTTTAATGGGTCCCATCAAATGGCCTGTGCACAGTGAGCCCAGATTTCAGCCAGTTTCAATTACTCTTGAAAATATATCATGTTTGTGAGGGCAGCAAGCTATTGTCATTGTGTCTTTTACACCAGAAGAAAGAAAGGTCAATTTCCCAGAGAGACGAATCCATAAAGTGATTTACACACGTTCATATATATATATCTTCCTATTTCATCCCGTTTTTTTTATCCATTACTCTGTGAGAAGATATCACCTGCTTGATGAAACTATAACCTCATGGTAACAACCTTTAAGTCACTCTTTCTGATCAAATTATTTTCCTTAATAACTTATCTGATGGCCATCAGTATTATGAAGGCACCAAGAGACCAGCAAATTAAAACTAAGACCTGAGATATAATGGGAGAGAAAAAACTGGGCCCTGGCTAAAGGCATCGTGTTACTGGGCTGATTAGGGCACCAAAGATAAGGAACTGAAGTTATGGGAAGCCACGGACAAATACAGCTTACACTTTTTCAGTAAGTCAAGTGAAAAACAAATGTTGCTGATCAAAGTAAGGATGGGTGAGTATGTGGCAAGAAACAAAAGCAGCAAATGAATGGATGGATGAATGGATGCGATGGTAAACCAGCAGATAAAAGACTGGATGAACTGATGAGCAGGCATGGCAGGAGCCACTTGATGGATGGATGGACAGAGCGATAGATGGATGAATAGATGGATAGAAGGATGGGTGGATAATGGATGGATGGACTGATGGATGGATGGATGGACAGACGGATGGATGGATGAATGGATTCAGACACTTAGAACTAGTATTAATGTAGATGGATAAAAACTTGCAATTTTTCTTCACTCATACACAAACTGCGCTCTCTGATTTTAATTCACTGTTCGCCCATAGCCACCACTGCTTTAAACATATCCACATTTTTATATGTCAAAAGAGTTCAAAATTTATCGAGACATAGAGAAGGAGCTATTTTTACATATCCATGATAAAATATGTTTGCCCACTTTTGGCAGCAAATGATATCTACTACAACTTGCTTATGACTTTAGAAATTCATAAAATTGTAAGCAGAATTACATCAGATAGAGAACAACTTAAACCCAAGATCAGCATACTATTATACTATGAAATGGGCATGTGAAATGCATAACTGTATAACCATAAACTCATGATCACTAATTTTCTTAACAGAAAACAGAAACAGAAAGACAACTAAGGATTACAATTTGAAAGATGCCAGAAACATTTTAATTAGGGATGATGAGTAGAGTGGCCGAGGATGGAAACAAAAATGACCAACAATTAAAGGTTGCTACAGAGGTTCTATGAAAAAAGCTCAGTATCCTGCTGTATGTGACGATCAATTTCCATCTCTCAAATCAATATTTCGGAGTATAATGGAATGGTGATCATTTACTGTTTCCAGCCACATTTTTCACATAACATTTTATATTTCGGCCCCAACGGTCATCTAGACTAAGTAAAGTAAAGTATTTTGGCAAATACTTTATTGTTTAGTTCACAAAAATGACCTCCAAAACAGATTCAATCATGAATATGTACATGAATGTGGTTGATAAATTACAGTGAGATATTAAATAGATCTAGTTTGAAAACAACAAAACTAGTCCAAACTTAAGGTTTCGATACATTGCCTTGGTATTTGAAGACTGCTGTAGACTACTGTAATTCTGATAAATGTGCTGTCACTGAAGTCGTCAAGACATTTAGATCCACATACTAAGTCAGGAATACATGTACACGAGGGAGAAGCCAATTGGAGTTTGAGGGGTCTTTTTGCTGATGTTTAAAAAAAAAACAACACCTAGCATCCATCCTAGTCCTATTTTCAAATCTGAAGGTTTACTTAACTTC
Organism: Peronia verruculata; assembly: GCA_038406235.1. Taxonomy (NCBI): domain Eukaryota; kingdom Metazoa; phylum Mollusca; class Gastropoda; order Systellommatophora; family Onchidiidae; genus Peronia; species Peronia verruculata. Next base: position 2,044,437 of record JBCAUA010000012.1, on the reverse strand, counting down.
TGAAACATTTTGTTTTGCACATATCTCACCTTCCTCACACAGATCTGCCAACTTTCAATTTTGTAGATTCATGTCTTCATCTGATATCTAAATTTATATCACTGCTAACCTAATCAGAGTGCCCAAAGATAACTCACTACAACAATTAATATGCAGCTGCTATGACCAACTTTCCCCGTAATCTCTTTACGTGAAAAACTGGATATTTCACCATTTGAATATGGATCACCAAAACGTCTGCACCCATTCTGTCTAATGCTGTGATAAAGTTTAAAGAGCCTACAGCAAGTACAGCAACTCCAAATGTGGATATCTTGACTTTATAATAAATAGAGATCTTTTTTTCATGCCTACGCGTATGGATTGCTTACGTCTATGTTTTGATACAAATTAGAATCTGCTCGTCTTACCTTTTCATAAACAGCATGTCGGGGCTTTGTGTCGCGACAAGTATCCATTGCTCGTGTTCCAAATACCATCCTCTCAAGGCAAAATCATGGATTCGTCGTCCTCCTCCAAGGGTGCATTTTTCTCTACTTATGTCGTTATTCTTCCTATGCGGAAGCGATGTCTGCTATAAGGATATTGACCTTGAGGTCAATCTATTTCAGTCACGCAGACACGAGAATTCGATCAGGTCCTTGTGAATATAAGCATAGTTTCAGTTTAATTTATTAAAGCCATGGTGACTGGCGCATTTTTTGTGCTAAAGGCATTTGCATTCATAAAGCTTGCAAAATAACGGTTGCTTATAATAATGAAAACGATGATAAAGAGGTGGTTCGGAATGAGATAATTGTATGCAGACGAAGTGATACCCATGAAAGTTCTGATAGCTTACTATGGTCATTGACAAATATTGTGAAAGGAATATTGCCCTCATTTAATTTAACACACATAAAAAAATGACACCAGGCAGGAGATAATTACCATGGGAAATTAAAGTCCGCATCTACATTTGCAGTTTTGGACGATACTACAGATTATTCATAATAAAATGTAACAATGTTTAAAAAAAGAAGACAAAAGAAAAACATGGTTTCCTGTGTGGCGAAAGAACCACTGAAAGCTTAAATTGAACGTTTTTATGCCATTAAACCATCTCTAATAACTTTTATAATAACTATTGAGCTTGTTTATATCACAAATTATATTTTTAAAATCTCTCAACTTTTGATGCTGAATCGTTAAGGGACTAAGTTTTAATGCAAATTAAAAATAATCAACGACCAAATACAATGTAATTTGATAATTAAATAATCCTCATGAATTGCACCAACCATCAGCAAAAAATGTGCGCTCAGAAAATTTCGATTCTGCAAATAGTATACTATGAAGAGCCACGCCAAAAAATATGCCAGATAGGCTTTACTATGCCCTTCTGTTCACGCTCATGTTCTATAGATATTTAGTTTATAACTAATTATCAAAATATAGCTATTTACGCAAATTAGTGTAATGATTACGTTTATATACTATAAGTAAAGTATATGAGTTCATTTGAATGCCTCATTTCGCAGTATAGTATAAACTTATTATTTTTAAATTATTGACAGAGTTGAACTGGCACCGGAAACCCTAACCGCCATTTTTATCCCACGCTCTTGTTTTTGTTTGTTAGCGTCTAAGTGTTACCTGAACTTTCAAGATGACAGACAAGTTGGATATGAGTTTAGATGACATTATCAAGCAAAACAGATCACAGAGAGGCAGAGGCAGAGGTGGAAGAAATCAGCGTGGAGGGGGTCGTGGCCGGGGACAGGCCAGGAGAGGCAGTGGGAATGCCGGTGTCTTCAGAGGCGGTGTGAACAAACGTCGTGGTGGGGGCACTTTCAATCAGAGAGTAAGAGAAATCTCTAGCTAGCATCAGTAGTTTAGATCTAGAGGTTATGGTTATGGTTTTTATAAGCTTTTCAACCTCCTGTGGTGGTGGTTATCTCAGCTGTCCACAACCGTGGTCAAAAAATAACATAACACTATGTTAGATCTAGAGGTTATTTGAGGCACCTCCTCACCTCCTGTTTAAGTGTGGTCCCACTCGTGCAACGGACGTCATTACTTTTGAAAATAGAAATGACACATAGAATCTAGAGTCTAGTCTTTATTATAGAAGGGCCTTTGGGGGGGTTCAATCCTAAGCTAAAAAAACTGTCTAAACTAAGTTCCTGTGTAGGCTATACTATACTATAGGATTATCTCTCAGCCTTTGGAAACTTTGCTCTGACAGCTGCTCACAGCCTATTCTTTCATTGATTTTGAACTGCCAGTGACAGTTATACAGCCCAATTCAAGATGATTATATTGGTAGTTTGTCATCTAGATCTAGATCTTACTACTTAGCCTAGAACTCTAACCGAACCGTCCTACAATCAAACAATGGTAACATATCAGTGTTTGATGCTAGGGCTAGGCTATGTCTTAAAGACATAGCCCATTCAGTACCGCAACGCCCGCTATTGATTCAGTACCGCAACGCCCGCTATGTATCGCCGTTACTGTCGGTTTCTTAACAAATGGATATCCGACGCTAAGTACAAGATCTCACGGGAACATGATTAAGAGTACTCAAGGGAAGTTACTGCCGAATTTCGTCATATTGGAACAGTGCGTTTGATCGCTACGATCATTTGAAGATCGCATCAAATTTTTTAACATTCTGACGAACGGATGGTGTAGGACCATCACATTATGACGAAGAAATACGGGTTTTAGACATGAAATATGCACATGATAATAAATTGGACGTAGATCAAGAATTTGAGCACAATTTAGAAGAAGAAAGTCACGATAATGACGATGAAATTAGATCTAGATCTAGACCCGATCTAGGAGTATAGATCTAGAGCTCTAGATCTGTGTAATCAAGCCGGCATGGATGCAATCTGAATTTTATGGTTTTGTCGCGGTTATACCCCAAAACAAGTGCATTTATCACATTTAGTGTTGATTTCTCAACAAACTGCACCTGATTTCATGCAGAAAACATGTAAAACGTATTTTATTTTAATTTTTTTCTACTACCACTGGAGCCTTCGTCTCAATTATCTCCCTTGAGCTGGTACTTCCAGCATTCAAAATGTAGTCATGCCCAGTACTGAATGGGTTAAATTACTAATCTATGGCTTCTTGTGAAGTCTAGTGACCACAGCTTTGTAATAAGACAAATCACCAAGAAGCAATTCTATGAAGCTTAATGTGTCAACAGAATGTTTCATTTTGGCAAGTGCAGTGTTACATTATACACAACAGCAGCAGGCCATTGTTATGACTGGATCTCTTTCAACCTACTTACAAACTAATTACTTTGGACAAAGAAAGCCTTGGCTTTGAAGGGAGATAACAAGTTAGATTCTTTCCATGCATTGTAAATTTATGATCTCCCATCAAGAGTGGAGTCTGACAAGCTGTTGTCTCCTCCTTTTCACACCTCATCCACAATCTTCCCCGTCTAACTGTGGATGTTTCGTACTCACACCCCACATCCCTCCCCACTGCGAAAGTGGGATGCAAATTCGCTAAAGGATGGTAGGAAACGTAGTGTTGGTGATTGTCGGGGAGTCACCCTTTTGTTCTTCTCACCTCAGGGAACTTACCCGCCGGACTAGAAGGTTGCAAGGAGTTGTTAACCACCCCGCCGCCCTCTTATTTTTACTCATGATTTGGCTTTAGATTATCAGTGTTAGACCTCTTTATACTTTTCACTAAGCTATTGCGGTTAAAATGAGAACAGTGAGGTACTGCACCCTCTCTGCCCCGCCTGCAAATAGATTCATTGCACGTAATGTTGATCATCTTGAAAAAGGCTCAGTATCTTTATAGAGGTAATACATGTTCAGTGTTTCATAACATAACATGAAGCTGTGGGAGAAGTGTTTGAGAATGATGAAGCTGCGTGCAGCGATCGTGTTGAGTAGAAAATGAATGTTCAGATGGCAGGGTTGAGAGTGCATGGCGGTTCAGTAGAGGACCGTTTAGTTTACGCCTCAGTAACTTTGCCCTCGCCGGGGCCAAGCCCAGGTGACGCACT
>JBCAUA010000012.1:2015689-2035810 GCA_038406235.1 Peronia verruculata | reverse complement strand
GTCCGCGCATTCGCGTAGGGCACGCTGCCGGCGAGCGAGGACGCTATTTTCAGGGAGTGGATCATCTATAAACTCCACGATCTATGACTATACTCAGATTTAGATACTTCAAGGAAAACTACCATTTCTGAGTATGAGCACTCAATGTTTGTAAATATAACATAGGAACAGATAATAAAAATTAGAAATCCTCCCTCCTAAAAAAAAAATGGTTTCAGAGATGTAATAATAAGGCTCCAGCTTTGAGATCTCACGTGCAAATGCAGTCTTAGTTAATCAGCAAGGCTTTGGGTAGATTTTGGGAAAAGATGAAATCATTTGTCAGAAATGTATTCAACACTGGCCAATTATAAATAATTATCACTATGAGTCATTACTAGGTTTTTGGGGAGTGGAAGCAGGGAATAACTTTGGCGAATTAGATTCTACAAATCCATAATTTTTAGCCATCGATATTATTGCTTTGCTTGTATGACTAGAGCAAGAGACTTAACATTTTTTTTTTTTTTTTATGTCTCATGTATGTGAGAGGAAGAACAGAGAACACAATAGTATTCATTTGAATCGCATAAGAATATAAAACTGGTGTTCGTGAGGAAGGCAACTGGCTCCTCATTTGTTAAACAGTGGTGCTATGTAAATAATTATAATTTCAGAATGTTTCTGCTTGAATACATCTTTAAATGTTTCAACCTTTTTTTTGCACAGATTTTTACCCACACAAAAAAAATATTAAAAAGAATTAAGAAATAAAAATGAAAGTACCCAGTAAAAAAATGACTTTACAAAAAAATCAACAGTCTGTAATGAAAAATGAGAGGTGGATTAAAATTAGTCACATTATTAATGCTTACAAGCATTCTAATCAATTTGATTACTAGTGAATATGAGCACTATTAATTTTCTGTTTTAAACAGGAGTTACAAGATCTAAAGCGAGACCCACCGGCAGGCTGCTCGGCTGGACCTGTAGGAGATGACTGTAAGTTCCTCAGTACTCACTATCCTCTGCATCTAGCACATAGTTATCTCCTGTAAAAGTAAAACAGATTGAAAAGTTTTGTTCTGTTTCTGTAAACTCCTTTGGGGCTATTATGCACATGATTGTCAACTCGTTAATTTGGTTGAAGTTGGTCTGGTTATGCTGAGCAGAGAAGTACTGCCTGTAGTGAAAGAAATGTTTCAAGCAAACTGGGATCATAACCAATAGAAATCTTAAATTATATATGTACCTTCTCAAGGAATGTGAAAAAGATTGTTGTGCCATTCTACCTGAGATTAAAGTGAATATCATTGTGTCTTTTCAGTATACCAGTGGGAAGCAATGATACAAGGTCCGGTAAGTTACAGATTTCTGCTCTGTGGAGAGTTAACAAATGATGGTGAAACTTATGTGAAGTATGAAAGAAGTGGAGATTAGTTTTCAGTTGTTACTGGTTATAAAAGTAAATTACTTTGGGTTTAAGGTGCTGAAGAGGAGATAAGAATGTTGTTGAAGATTTTTTGACATGTAATAGGTGCAGTGCACTGATTATTGCAAAGAAGGTTATTAGTTTATCTCAATATTTGTAGGTTTGCGGTAAAAAAGAAATCACTAGTATGAGCAAATAATTGTCTCTTGCTATTTCATGTGAAAGAATTGATATTTTCTTCTACCACAATTTTTCAGTCTAATCATCTGTAATCTTTAAGATTTATTTTGCACACTTTGTTAGTCATACTAATTGACAAAATGTACTGAGATTTTTGCTACCCAAGCAGGATAAGTTGTATGACACTTGTCTCATGGAATTGAATTCTGTGCCTGCAAATTCTGATACCAACAGTCTTGAACTGTTTTGTGACCTCCACCTGTATGGCTGTTAGGAACATGGATAAAAGTATGATAAAGCTGTATGATAATGCTGATCTGGAGCAAAATCTGTGGTGAAAATCTGATTGAAAATTATGAAAATTCTGCTAAATTTGACTCACCACCAACAAAATTAAAAATAGCTGCGGCAGTGATATAAGCAATCAGAATGTTTTGATCATCCATTTTGCATTTAATTTGTAGGACCATAAAGAAATAAATATTATTATAGTAAATACAGAGTGAGTTGGACAGTCAGTATACGTTTATTGTTATTTAATGGACAGCTATATTTAGATTCTATCGATTGACTATTTGATAGCAGAATATTGTTTGCCAAAGCCAAAGCTTTTGTTTCATGCACATTTGATTTAATAATGATTTAATAATTGTGATTTAACAAATATTGATAAATTTATCATTTGGGCTAAAAAATGTTCAGATTCAAACTGTCGGGTTACTTCTGACTCGCCCTGTATGTATTGTATGATTAGTAATAATATTATAGCTTTTTGTTTTCATACCAGTCTTGTTTGCTTATTTTATTTATGCACTTTGTTCCAGCCTGACAGTGCCTATGCTGATGGTGTTTTCTCCTTATCCATACACTTTCCAACAGATTACCCTTTTAAGCCACCAAAGGTTAGTGGTATGGATCATCACACATTAGAATTCTAGGACGCAACACAATATTTGAAAACAAAGTCAGGGAAATTACAGCTATATTTTATTTGTTAATATAACACTGCATTTCAATACAACATTTTACAAGGGAAGTTATCAGTCATCACCATGTGACTGTTATAACTGAAATGACGAGAAATTAAATAGTATGCCGCTTATTTCATAATCACCCTCTGTCGGTTTTGTCAGTTTGAGCAGTGAGATGAGTTTCTCTTGTTTTGTTTCTCTTGTAATCTCGCAGCAAATGTTTCGTTTCTCTTATAATTAGTGGTGTAAATGATAACTGTCTCTGAAATAATTCTGCAAGTGGCACAGCTTTTAAGTTGCCAGACACTTTTGGGAAATTAGATATGGTTGAGTGAAGAGAGCATTTGCGTATGTAAGGAACTCACACGTGTACTAAAGGTCATTAGGAAAAATTAACGTACATTGGAATGGATACTGCTCTGGTTAGCTGTTCTTTTGATGTCAGAAATGAAGCAGCTTCAAACAGGTGAGATAAATTTCATTGCACAGCTTTCTTTTATTGGAAGATTTTAAAACTTTTTTTTTCCTGAGTTACATGCTTTTGGTAATTTTTCAGTAGCCTTATGCTTGAAAACATGATATGAAATGCACGCTTTTTTTTTTTTTATATATATTTCTATGTAATATTCTTGTGAATAATATTTTCCAGATAACGTTCACAACAAAGATCTACCACCCTAATATTCACAGCAATGGTAGCATATGTCTAGATATACTTAGGTCTCAGTGGTCACCTGCATTAACTATATCCAAAGGTAGGTCAAAACCAAGTGAACTTAATGTAAATAAAATCACTTATGGCTACAGGTCTATGGCTAATGATGTATGGCTATTTTTTCGCATTATGAAGTGGTAGTGAATTTTTAGAAGATATGGAAATGTGATGGTGATTGTTCCCTCTGTCCATGTAGTTAGGATTTGTCAATTGTTTTTTGTTCTCAAACTCCTTATCAGTGATGGCAGAGGAACCCATACATTAGTGGGAAAAATGTTCTCTCACACTTTTGTTACATGCCTTTCGGACACAGATATATCATTTCAGTGTACCTTTGGATCAATTTTCTCACATGTATATTATTTACTGGTTTGAACAGTTTTAGAGGAATGATTGAAAGTCATAAAACTCTTGAAACTCTTTGTTTGGATGAAAATAAGGAATAGTAACTGCTCCCCCACTTTATATGCACATTGGAACCACTCTAGCATGATCATGGCTTAACGCGATCTCCTGTTTGATTAACACATCCTCACGAAGTCCAGTTTCAAACCTTCACTAAACATACAACAAATTTATTTTTCAAAAACACACCCAGGCTTGCATGTTCAGCCTGCATAGTGCTTTTGGTTTTAAAAAAAAAAAAAATTGGAAGTAAATGTTGTCACTGTCAGTCGTCTGCGCTGGCCACGTGCTGTGAAAACATTGAAAAGCTGCTTTCTCACTATCCTGTGCCTGTAGGCCTACTAATACTAGACCTAAACTTGGCCCACCCTTCTCACCCCCTTTCACAGGCACATGTGTTCAGTGTCATAATGTTATGTAAACCTAGGCTTCGCTTGAGCCCACTTCCCATTCCCTTGTTCTCAGCTTCAACTGTGATTCTGGCACACACACAGTGGTGTAGGTCTACATACTACACTTCAGCTCACCACTGACTAGAACTTCAGCATTTATCACCCTGCATTGTGCATTATCTATGACCTATCTCCTATGTCATCATGCACCATCACTCACTTACCAAGTTTTAAAAACTTTTCAGACATTAATTGTAATGAAAAAAACAAGCTCTAACTAAGAATGCTTAATACATTTACTCTTTTGATAAGTACTTGTATAATAAATATAGGCTCTGTTTGATTTTAAATATGTATTACTAAGCTTTTTTTTTTCATGTTTCCAAAAATCCGCATGTGTGCAAGAAAAATGGTTGATTCCTGATAACACACCCACCCTGATATTATCAAGTTTGGTGCCGAGGGTGGGTGTCTTGTCAGGGTTCCACTGTGGTTTGAAAGCCTAATCAATAGTTTCTGAATTATATTTTTGTTTAGTATTTTGTGCGCAATTCATTGTCTGTGGCGGGACTAATCACCTTCAAGCACAGCAGTCATAACTTTAGTTTAAGATTTCAGAATTTTCTTAAGATTGGAATAGGTGTCAGTTCAAAGTATCTGAATTTGACAATTCGAGATAAACCAGATAAGAAAAAAAAAAAAAAAAGAGCAACTTCTCTATCTGAGTCTGATGGCTTTTTGCATTATGGCAAACTATTTTAGAGGTTATTCATTGCTCATGTATGGCAATTTATTCCACAGATATGTTTTTATAATTCAATTATTCTGTTTAAGAAGTATTAAGTCAGGTTCTTCTGGACTAGAGGAGATGGAAGAATTCCAAGTTCATATGAAGAAGTCATTTTGAAATGTTGGCAGTAGATAGGATATCGTGCTTATAAATTTTACTTTCATTTTGTTAGAGATATGATCTGTATATTATTCTGCCTCAGAGTTGTTTTCTAACAAGGTAAGTCAAAAGTGGAAAAAAAAAAAAAAATGCTCAGCTGTGGATTCCCGGAAGATACTGTTTTGAAACATTCATGCATACTCTGTGTTTGTTAAAATATGGCACAGGAACATAAACGTAAAGATCATCTATAGGTTCACCCAGAGAAGAAAATGAGTTTACATGTAGTATTAGGTTTCCAGCATTGGGTTCTCACAATATGGCGTCCTACTTTATCTACAAGGCCTTGGACAGGAATTGGTAGAAAATAAACTCATGAACTGATAGATTCTCAAAAGATGACTGATTTTGAGGTTGTTTCATAAACAATTTAAATATTCCATAACGGATTGAATAAAAGATTCAAAACCATTACATAAATTTCTTAACAAGAGTCCACAGGTCATGTTATTAAAATTATCTTTGTACCATACAAGAATCATGACATATGTTTTTTTTTTTTTTTTAATTCATTGAGTTGAGTGTTCTTGTAACTCAGTCTCATTTTTTTCTCGTTCCAGTTTTGATTTCCATAACATCACTTCTCACAGACCCGAATCCTGATGATCCCCTTGTCCCAGAGATTGCCAGAGTTTATAAAACAGACAGATCAAAATATGAGGAGCTTGCTAAAGACTGGACAAGAAAGTATGCCAGCTCATGACTGGGAACCCAACTCTTGCCACTTCTTTCAGTCAATGTTTCTATTGCTTGTTCCTGGTCCTGTTGCCTCATCATATTGGTCATCAATCCCTTTTTTATCTGTATGGTCAGACTTGACCCATTGCGATCCAAACAAGTTGAAAATGAATTTGATTTCTAATGCACCCAAGAATTATTTCATTACAGGCTGAAATGTAATAGTCATGCGGGGAAGATTTGATGTTTAACCTCATACTCTCTGATTAACTTTCTAGCTTGTCTGTTAAATGTATGTGAACGAATGTCTGGATTTTTTTTTTTTTTGGGTGATGAACTTATTAAAGCAGGGACACATAACTAGATTTAAGAAGTTCAGGATATCGTCATACATTACTTAGGTCCTGAACTTTAGAATTGTGCATTCTCAACTCGGGATTGCTTTGTTGTTTATTATCGCTTCCTCTCTCTCTGTTTTTTTTTTTTTTTCTCCATTCAAAATCTAAGTATCATAATGATACTAGAGGGCTGGTAATTGTTACTGTTTTTGTCTGAGTGTTAACAATTCAGAGGAAGATGAGTTGAAATTCCAGGAAGCATTATCTGTTAACTGCTGCTTGTTGTATTATTTTGTTTCATTTACTTTTCTGTGCTCCATATCTCATTTGAATAGTAAGCTCAAGCATGTTTGTTTTCTTTCAGTTTTTGATCAAGACCTATACTATAATGTTAGTTTTAAATCTAGGTTATTCATGGATTTTCAATGTGAACTAACATCAACACCATTAGTGAATATTCATAATAAGTAATGTTACATCTGAGCCATTCATGGATATTCATATAAAGTTGCATTACAGTCATAAGCAGACATTTCATTGTAATATTACATCAAGGCCAACAGGGATTGTTTATTGGCATGCAACATCAAGGCTGAAAAACAATTATGTGTACACTGAAATTTTTGCTCTTGAAATTGTAACGTTTGCCAACACTGCTTTATGAAAACTTTGTCGATTTAGTATTAATACCATTTGAATTTTATTTACAAGCACTGATTTTTAATAATATCAGTTATCATTTTACCAGCTTTGACTAAGTTAGGAGCTCTCACTCTTAGTCTCTTTTGTGCTTACTCTTCTGTTGTCAGTCATATTAGAACTTTTCATCTACAAGATTGAAAACTAAAAGATCAACAGTCAAGAAAAAGAAAGCATTTGTATTTGCTGTGTAGATTGCAGATAATTATTGTCAATTTAATGCCAATTAATGCTATCAAATTTTCCCTCATGTGGTTTAAAATTTTCACCAGTAGAGGAATGGAATAATTTGAAGAGAAAAATTTTCATCTTGTCTGTTGTTTTACTGGAAATAAGTAGCATTTTGGAGGTCATTGTGTGAAAAAAAGTAAAATTGGCTTTGTTAAGAGTAAAGTAAAAAGTTGAATCAGAAATTGTGAGCTTCATGAGTTACAATACATCTTTAAATGTGATTTTATTGATTTGAAATGAAAGAATGCTGTAGAGAATTGCTCATAATGCCCATGGATTTTGGCTGTTAGAGTTTAATAATAAAAATGCATATGAAGGGGGAAAGCATTCTTTGAATTAATAGGAGAAAGGAGTGCTTTTCGTATTGAAACTGATAAAAGTAGTGATGTGATTTTTTACATTTTTTTTTTTTTTTTCAGAAAAAAAAATAATAAATAAATAAATAAAGGTTCACTATATGCTCAGGAAGCCAATAAGTGTTCTCATGCCCAAAGCTAGATTAAATTGTGGAAGTGAACTATGAGACAATAGATTTAAAATAAGACCTTGTAGATTTGACAGTATGGATACGGTTGCCTTTCTTTTTTCTCCCGCTAGATAATATAGAGTGATCCAAAATACGATCTCATAGGTTTTACATTTCGTGGTTTAAATATAAGGATGTGTTTCTATATTGACACGCAGGATTTCTGTGTGTTTTGACACTTGACAGAAAATGCGCAGTAATAAGAAATCCTTTGTCTCTACTTGCATGGCTCAAGTGGTTCGTATTGGTGTGGACCTATATGGCTGTTGTAGGCAAAGGAAAAAAATAACAATATTGCTTATGTTTGTCACTCTTCAGTCATGTGTATGTTTTGAACATAGGAGTCCAAGATGACTATGAACACAACTTTCTACGGATTTACTTTTTAATTTAAGCAAGCACAGAAAACGTGGCAGTATAAAGGTAGCCTTACAATAGATGTATAACAGTGCTTTAACCCGTTGAACCCTAGAGCCCAGTACACCAGGCAGATTTTCCAGTGTCAATACCCCACAGCCTGGAAGACCGGGCTGACACACTTACTCCAGTCCTATGTGTTTACATTAAAAACTAGATCTAATAGATTGGGCTGAGGCAAGGACATATAGGACTATGGCGATTACAAATATCTGTGCCAATGAACTCATTTTTGAGGTTGGTGTTTACAAAAAATATTGAACATGGAGAAATCTGCATTCTTGACCCAGAAGGCCAGGGACAGTTTTTTTTTCAGGCACTAGTGAACAGTGTTCAAAGGGTTAACTACTGATGCATCCGGCATACGTGTATTTAAATCCATAGACTTCTGTCCCCAATCAGGATTACATTTGATGAAGTTCTTACTTATTTATACCTATTTCTCTGTTGGTTTCTTTTCTTATTGCTTTACACTGACTCATGTGGCATGGACTTATGTTCTCAAGTCTTGTTGTTGGATTATCTGTCTGAGGCCCATGTGGTAAGGAAACTGGGACATTTTCTCTTTTGTACAGGCAATACATGTATTTTCTTTGTTTCTTGTGGTTGTGTGCTTCAAAGCAGCTTGTATAAAACTAATTTTTCATGTTGTGGTTTATATATTTTTTTAATTTCAAATATTAGACCTATGGTAGCTTGTCTTTCAAAATAGATGGCACTTAATTTGATGAACAATCAGTTCAACTGAGCTCCACTTTGTGTTGAAAATGATATTCTGATAGATCTTGGAATAGAATTCTGCAATTTGCCTCAGGAGGGTCAGTTGTGGAAATCACTATTTTGGTGTGGTTTAGAATTCTTTTGATTTGACATTTTTCTTGTCTTGTTTTTTCTGATCAGAATTGTTTGGGATAAATTGCATCTAAAATTAGCTGGGAACTTATTAGCAAATGACACTCAAAGTTCTTTATTGCATTAGCTTAGGCTTCCTTGAGAGTTATATTATTATAAGCAGAAAAAGAAACTGTTTGTTATTGTTTCATATTTAAGTTGGCGTAATTAAGGTAGACTGAGTGAAATTGTATTAGTGTGACGGTTTCTTGAGTTCATTGCATTATGAGATAGGACACGAAATCAGGCTTTTGTCGAATTTCGAGTATATGGAGTTATTGACTCAAGATTTTTCAGTTCCCCTTTCTAGTTTCTGTGCGTGAAAAAGTTTTTGTTGTATCCTAAGTAGAAGAGGGTCGAGATATTAGCAGTTAAAGACAGGGGGGATGATCTGTTGCTTTGGCTAAATTTAGTGAGAAACTGGCCCATCTCTTTTGTCAATCCTTATCAGGCCATGCTGCTGAATTACAATTTTTGCGCTTTTGCTCAATCTGTTACATTAAATTTAACTCTGAAATGCATTTGTAGATTGATAAAGGAGGGTTCTGTGAGGAAATAAAACTGCTCAGTAATTAATTCCTTGTTGAAAAACACATATGATTTCTTCAAACGTCTCAGTTGTATCTCAACATGTATCACAAAAAATCCAACAGGAATAGCTTAAAAAAAAAAAAAAGAACATGATATACTTATGTGTATTTGACATTCTCAGTTTTGAAATCCTGAGTGCAAGACCTATTTCTGAAATTCAAGTTTTGCGAGACTGACCATCAAAAGAAAAACAATCTATACGAGGGGAGGCAAAGATAACATGGCTTACCAGGAAAAGCAATGTAACATAAATATTAGAATTAACTTTTGTACGCATATATGTTCATCTCTTGGTAGCATCCTGAGAAAATAAATGTAGATTTATTGGTTTTTAACTCCTTCAAGAAAAAATTAACTGTGTGATTTTTGTAAATTTATTAATAATCTTTTTTTTTTTTTTTTAAATGAATTGTTCCTTCCTGTGTATTATCTTTGCCTTGCCAATGAAATTTGATCTTTTGTATGTGATTGTTGAAACAAGGCGGCTCAATGAATATTTAGGGCATGATTTTTGCATTGACATCGACACCTCTTGACGTTACTAATAGAAACAGACTGACAGTGGTTATACTGATACCTCTGTTTTTATAGTTTTGTTTAGACTTTGCAGTGCTTCGTCACTCCGCAGCTTTGTTCCCTTAGACTTTTTGAAGTACCTGGCCATTCAGTTTTCCTTTGATTCTTTTAGGAGTTTGGTTACTGCAAATTTTGTATCCTTAGTCGAGAAACCAGTTGGAGGAGGTGGGACACTTGATGATTTAGATAAGGCATATTAAAATGTGTGGTGCTACAATGTAAATTGGCATTTTCTTTTAACATCTTTACACTAACAAACATTATCTACCTGAGAATTTTTCTGTCTGCCTCTTTCCCTCTCTCTTCTCGTGGATCAGCATGAACTCATAGTATTGAAGTGTAGTAATTTAATAATGTTCATAATTTAAATGATGATATATATGTACATCCCATTTATCAAATTATAACAGATCAGTAGGCTATATGGTATAAATGGCCATCTGTGTACATGTACACGTATTTGTTTCTTAAAAGCATGAGTGCAATCATTAGTCATCAGCATGAAGTGTCTTTCTGGCTTTAAAGTGACTCAATAGGTACTGACCAACAGAGCAAAACTGAAACTGCTTTACAAAAATGATAGCTTAAGTTAAAAAAAAGTCAAAAGTAGCCAATAATATAACATGCGAATTTAAAAAGGTGAATGGCATGTTTATTTTTTTCCAGCCATATAATTTGTATATTTATGGAAACTGGATAAATCCTCCCATGCTCCAGCTGTGTAAAATAATGCAATATAAAATATAAAATAATGCAACTTGTTTCATGGTAATTTGTGTTTGTAAACATGTCCAAACTACATGTAATAATGCAGCAGCATTTCCCACACTGACTGTCAGTATTTTTTGTTTGCGCACATTAACATTAATTGGCATAAAACAAATGTAAAATTGAATTGCAGATATTAAACACTGGGCACTTCAGTATTTCCCTTGCTGCGGTCGGTGGTGGGTACTGAATGGCACTTTTTTTTTTTTGTGTCACCAGCAGTTAACAAAAGTTTTTTGTACTTAGTCTTTTATGGGCACTGGTTTGGAACAGCCAATGTAACTTTAATATTTTATGATTGTTTTCACAGTATGTGCATCACAGTTTTGCTTGCATAGTGCAGGGAGATCACCTGTTTCTGAAATGATTAGTTTTTGTTCACAACCTGGTGCATGATACAAGAAATTTTAAAATAACTCCCTTGAAAATTTAAGTAATATTTTAAAATTTTTGTTTTCACCTGCAATCTGGGTGATGGCTGAGATTGATATGAAGTTGATTCTGAAAATTTAACACACATACTAATATGCCTCAGAGAGCTCGTTATAGGCCTATGCAGTAATCATATTTGGGGAGTGTTTGTGGATGTTTTCTTCAAGATACAGTACTTTGCTTTTTTTTATTTTTAAATGGAGAACAGAGGAAAGAGAAAATTTATTACGTATTTAGGTAAGTAAAATTTACTGAATTAAAGAGGAAATGATACTAATAAAACTGCATAAATTGTCATTTACACTGTTCTTAGGTGAAAAAAAAAAAAAACCCTTGCCATTTATTAGGTATTTGAGCAAACGTTGTGTTGTACATAACATTAACTTTCGTTATATCTATAACAAGAGCGGTTCGGTCTTGTGTTTCATTTGATTTAAAAAATATTGTATATATCTCTGAACATCATTCTAGGGCATTGGAAATTGATGATTATGGGGAAGGAAATTGGACAAGAAAATTGTCACACAAATATTTGTATTGATAGATTTCAGAAACAGCTACATCAGTTTGCTTGGCAGAGATATTTCCATTAGCTGAGGCATTGGATTCTGCCAAAATAACAACTGCATAAACATCATTATCTTGATTGTGGGTTTTGGCTGTTATGTTGTCATAATTGACTTCCCACAGCATTGTTCAAAGTGAACTCAACTGCACACAAATGAGGCCAATGCTTCATGGTTGTTAACACATTAGGATACAATATGTCAAAATGATAATAAACATTTTATGTGCAATAAATAATTTATTTTGTTTTGTCTGCTTTTACTGCATGTTTTATCGTGTATCTTTTACACTCAAGCATCCCCACTCAGCTCATGCAAAATGCTACATGTAATTTCTTTCTTTCATGAGTATGAGAAGCTTGTTGGAAATACATTACCAAAAATTTACAAGAAGCAACCAACACCGAGAAAGATAAGGAAGCCACATGTAGAGACTCAAAAGAACCAGGAACCGACTATGGAAGCTCTTATTGGGATAAGAGATGGGGAGCAAAATTTATGAAAAGATATGAACTGAACAAAGCCAGATAAAGGGAAAAAAAAAAAAAAAAGATGCTGAAGTCTTAGGGAGGAGTTGGTATGTGAAACAAGACTGGTTTTGCAGCTATAGTATAAGCTGAACAAAAACTCGCCATATATATATTTTTGATTAAAATAAACTTAACAAATTTTTCACAAAACCGAAGTTTTTGTTACTCTACTTTTTTTAATGTCTTGATCTATTCCAAATAAATGTTGCATATAAAACTTTTAGAATAAGACTTTTTAGAGAAAAAATAGGATTTTACTTATGAAAAAATTGCGAAATTTGAAATTTCACTACATGGCATTTTAAAATATTTTTACATATTTCTTTTATTTTTTTGGTGCTCAAAAGACTAAAAACATGTGAATTTTTGATAATAGTGTGATAAACAATGTTTCATTGATATCTGGTGGGGATAGATAGATTTCAAAGATAGCCATTTCAGGAGAAGCCAAAATCAAAGATGGTAGCATTGGCGTGGCAACTGTTTAACTTGTTTAAGAAAGTTTTTTTCTTCTTCAGTTTCCAGATATGAAGCATTACATTTACAACATTTTCCAAATTTGTGGAAAACAATTTTCAAGGCTGTAATTCTTTGAAACTGGTAGAATAATTTGAGGCAGACTTGTGCAGGATCAAATTCTGTTGATGGCTTGAATTAATGTGTTGTAAATACCCTCCTAAAGATACACGTAGTAATCATAAGAATGCTTTTGTATATAATTAGTATTAGTTATTTTAAGCAAAAATCCAAATAGGATCAGATCATCTGCTTTAGCAAAACTGAAATGAAGAACAAAAATTCAGTTACAATTTACAGACCGCAGTATACTTAGTTTATAAATCTTGTGTAACTTGATCAACATATCACGTATCAAATGGAATATTACAAAAAAAAAAAAAAAAAGACAAAAGATGACTATGCAAATTTCAACAACTTTTATTGATAATTCAAACATTTTTCATCATTTCATTGACAGTTCTGTTTTTCAGGATAAATTCTGAGGTATCAATGTTTATGCCACTTCACAGAGATAGTCAATTTACTGACAGAAAGCTAAAACAAAACAAAACAAAAAAAAAAAATAATAACAATCTACAAAATTATTTGTTGAAACCTGCTGTATGAAATTTTTGTGCACATTTTATAGTAAAATAGTACTTGACCCCTTTGAACAAGAAACATATGTGGTACACAATTATTTGAGTGTAAAAAAAAAAGTGTGGAGTCATAAATTCAGTTATATTCAGAAAAGAAGCAGAAAAAATTTTGCTAACAAGGGGTATATCTGCAAATCTGTTGCACTGACAATGTTTCTTTCTAAAAGCAAACATGAACCACTGCATAAACACTGAATTAGGTACAGACTTCATTCTGGAAATGGGCAATGGATGATGAAGGGACATCGTAAAACAGTGGGACTCAACACATGTAATTCCTATTAAATGAAAATTGGGCAAAAACATTTGATTATTCAGATACCATGAAAATATGAAACAGGACTTTCAATTTTTATGGGTCATTCTGAAGGGAAAAAAAGCAATGCATCTGTGCACATACAATAAAAGGATCAACAGCAAAAGGGGGTCAGTCTTAGGATTTGACCCATTAAGCTTGAGCCTCACTGATGTGAGTTTTCCCTTGCCAACATCTCAACACTATAAGACCATATCCCTGCATTTGAAAAAAAAAAAAAAAATGCACACGCAAAGTAGAGAAAATGTTCAAAAAGCAGTTGCTTATTTCTTACAAATTAAAATTAACAAGAAAGCCTTCAGAATTATGTAACGCAATGGTGATATCAACAGCAGTTCATTCAAACAGGTAAAATATGGCCTTGTAGAAAGTTATAAAATGTGATAAAAAAAAAAAAAAAAATCTAACTGAAAATATGTCCATGAATTCTAACAACTATCTAACGCACTAGACCCACCAACATGTTCAAGTGCATGAAACTGTGTAGTTATCAGTTTTGAATAGTCTTACATGATAATGCCCCAGGCTCTTTCTTAAAAAAAAAAAAAGTGAAGAGTACGCAAACCTCCCAAGTATACACTTATACAGGAAAAACTTTACTCTTGAGCGCTGTGATCTGCTTCTATGGACATCGATATGACCTCCCTGATTTCAGCCTGTACGGCCGGTCCACGCATTGTCCACAGGGCTGCCAAAAAAAAAAGGGAAAAAAAAAAAAAAGGCATTACGATTTACCCATAAACAGTTTAAACACATAGATGTCAATAACATGCAAAATAGTACAGGAACATGTCATCACCATCCTTCTATACCCCTATTCCCTGAAACACTCAGAAAGAGACAAAACTAATTTTTGTCCGAAGGTTTCATAACAACACTGGGTAAAAGTGAGAAAATGTTCCTGCACAGTTTATACTGAAATTCAGTCCCTACAAATTATCACCTAGAATATTTGAAATAAATGAATAAGAAGGGAAGAATGAAACAAAGAAAAAGAGAGGAGAAAAAAACAAAATAATAGAGGATAAGCAAGATTGAGTGAAAAAACTGAAAAACATGGTCATCAACTGGAGAAATAAGAATCTATAAAAAAAAAAAAAAAAACATAAAAATTCATGAACTCAAATTTTGTCTTCCTTGATGCTCAGACAAATTCTAGCAAAACCATGCACTGAAACTTGATGAGCATGGCAGGATGCTGAGCAATTACTCTGTATATGGTGGTATTTTAATGCATATTCTGTCCTCCAGAAACAAATTCTTGACAACTCCTCTTTCAATATGACCTTAAGACCGGAAGGTGAACTGTCAATTCTGGTAGCATAGCTACCTTGTGGCTCATGTTCAAAACAAGGACTTATAAATGTTTAAAAAAAAAAACAACAACAACAAAAAAAAAGTTAACAGAATTTCCCAATGATTGACCAATCACAATGGGAAAAGACGTCCGGACAATAGCTGAAAAATAAGGTTTATTATCTATTGTGAACATCTGTCAATGAAAAGTCAAATATGAGCCACAGAAAAAAGCTACTACCACAGTAAAAATACCTGAACATTTTAAGTGAGAAACGATGCTATAAGGCATTTGATTGCTGTTCCCTTGCTGGCAATCCTTAGGTAGGCATCAGCTCAACAATCAGTTACTTCGCCATTTTTGTATCATCGCTTCAAGGATAAGAAAGTCATGGATGCATAAACATTGAGTTAAGAAGAGTTACGTAGTTTGGCATAATAAAATCTATTTCGATTTAAAAGGATTGTAATACAAATTCCAAAGCTGTTAAAATACAATTGTAATTTACTTGTATAACTCCCAGAAATACAGCTTTTTTCAACTGTGCGATTAAGATTTATACATTTTAAATAAAACTGCTTTCCATAGTCTGATATCTGATCAGACTCTAAAACTAGATGAAAAAACATTTTTTTTTTTTTTTTTTGAAATGCATGCCTTTCAAGACATGAAATTTCCATGTCATAGAACATTTAATAAAGATTCTGTGCCTCCTTGCATTACTTGATTATAACGCATGTAAAACAGCTGTATTACTGGTCTAAATCAACTGTCCAGTATAACTTATCCCCCTCTCCTTGGTTTGAGATAAAAATGCTTTACCACTTTCTAAGAAAGCTTATTAGAGAACATTTGTTTTTTTTTCTTTTTCTCATGAACGATTTTAGGTGATGAAAATTTGATTACTAATGAGTAAGTGTCAGTCTGTTTAATCCTTGCCTTTCACACTCAAAACCATGACTAGTTTGACAGATTGTCACAGCACCAAGTGTGATAAATCTAATGACTTTTCTTATGTATTGCGTTACTGGTTTGATACTTGTTCTGCGCTTCGGTTTGAAAATAATTTGGCTCGAACTTTCTGTGTCAAGATATTCAGGCTGAAAATTAACTCCTGTTAGTCCATGGTCAGTAACACCCCATTTTCCCAACAAAGCATAAGAATCTCACTTTGATATATCTGTTAATTTCATCTGAATGTGCAACATATGCATTCTTTGCTGAATAGAGAAAGAGGCAGCTCAAAGCAAAACTGGAAGGAAATTATCAGAAAACAAAGTTATTAATGCGTATATCTATTTTAGTACTAGTAGGTTGTAATAATACTCAACAGCTATTTCATTAAAGCAAAAGAAGAACTGATTCTAGGACATAGTTTGCTTCCTGTACAAAGTTGCCTGTCATTTAAAGCATAGTTTCCCATATTAGAAAAACACACACACAAAAAAAGCTGTTGAACTTTAATACAATTGATGTGCCACTCATTCATTTCTCCCAGCTCCAGAGGGAAAAAACACAAATGGACTAAACTTCATGTTATTTATGAAGAAACCCTGGTGGGTATTCCCCAACGCTAAATAACACTGGCTGACACAGTCTCATCAGTTGAATAACAATTAATGCCTTGGCCAGAATTGAAGTACCTTTCACTAGACAGCTAGGAAATTTTCAATTTCATTTTGGATCTGCGGGAATGTACATTTATGCCAAGGAAAAAAGAAAAAAATTTTCATCTCAACCAAGGATGTGATAAAAAATACTATTCTGGAAAAAAAAAACAAAAAAACTTTAAGACTGTTTGCCACACAGGTCACATGACATAGAACAGTAACATACCATAAACCAACTGCATTTCAAAATGACAAAGATTTAAAAAAAAAAAAAAAATCCAATAAAATCAAAGTCCATTGCATGAATTAGTCTGATTTGAGACTAATCATACAAAAGAGCGGTACCTATGTTGTCTTGACTGCACGGCCTCTCTGGAACCATCAAATCCTCAGCTTCAGCATCAGTTGGATAAAAAGAGCAAGTGACTGAAATAAAAATGCCACTCACCTGGCAACCCAGCTGGAAAGAAGATTACAAATCAACAAGGTAAGCAGTTGCTCTCAGAGGTAATGTTCTTCACTTACCTGGACTTAAAATGGCTATGCTCATTCATCGATTTTAGTGTCACCTTCAGTATTTGAGGGTCCATCTACACCATCAACACAGCTCACACCACCAGCATCACACAATGCTTCAGTTGTCGGAGCAACCAGACTGCTTGGGTTAGCATCTCCTTTGTCTGTGACCTTGTCCATTTCAGTATCTCTCTGATCTTCCTCTGCAAAATTCATCAACGTCAATATTAAGTGGTATTAATTAGAACAGGCCATGCCTGATTCAACTTTGCATGAAATAAAATCAATGGGAGCAAGAACCCCTGAACAATTTATCAAATATTCAACCCATATGTATATCCATTTATCAAGTCAAAACATATTTTCACCATTCAGAATCCAATGCTCATTTCAAATTCATGTCAATTAATATACATTTGAGATACGACATGATGAAATCAGGCTCTCGTCAAGTTTTCAGCATGTAGAGTTAGTGGTATCACTGTAAGGATTATTCATTTCCTTATCAGTGTGTGAAAAAAATGGTTGTTTTATCTTAAGTAGAAGTTAAGATATTGGCCATTAAAGATGATGGGGGTGATCTTGCTGCAGCTGAATTTATTGAGAAAATGGCCAAATCATTGTTCCAAATCCTCCTTAGATCATGCCACAAAATTACAATTTTTGGGCTTTAACTTGATCTATTTCAGTAAACTGAACTCTGAAATACATTTTTAGAGTGATATAGAAGGGCCTGATGAAGAAAAAAAAAAAAATTGCTTTAAAAATTCATTCACTGTTGAAAATCATGAAATTTCTCCCGTCGGCTCAGTTTGACGAGTGCCTGATTTTATCATGTCGTGTCTAATTTTAAAGTAACCTTGCTGCTGCACACCACGTTTACACTTTGTTGATGATGGACTGATATCTAAAGCAGACTGGGTAACAGCGCTGACATTTTTCAGTGAAGAATGAAAATAGGGCTGCATACGTGACATAATTATGAGAGCTGTGAAGCTTCATTCTCAGTGCTGATTCCTTCAAGACATCAATTTTTTTTTCTTTTACAGCAAACTGTTATATATCAAGGATTGACTGTATTTCGTTTACATGATGTTATAACAGCAATGAGCGCACATTACATCCATTTAACCATGATTTCCTGGAAGTGTCTTATAATAATCTCCTTGCTTTAGACTAGACTTTTGACTAATGTACAAAAACTTGTATTTTTTATCACGAGGACAAAGAGGCAGTGATATTGTCTCCAGCAGCTCATTTGCTTTTTCTCCACATAACGTGCTGTGCTAATTCGAAATGGTTTTTTTAATGAATATTCTACAGATGTTTGATGATCACACACCAAAAATCATATGGTTTTGCTTCACAAGGAGCCATAGTTTGACATAACTGAAAAAAAAAAAAAAAAATCACAGATCTATCAAAAACATTAATAAAAATTAAAAAATCAGCAGAAATTTCTCCAACATTAAATTACATATACCTGAAGTTTTGAAATGATGACACTGACCTGCCATATCGTGGTTCTCCATCGGTTCTCTTTCTTTAGATGAGCTACTCTTCTCCTTCCTGCTTTCATCAATTCTCTTATCCTTGTCATCTTTTTTTCTCTCCCTCTCACTGCTGCTTTTATTCTCCTTTTCATCTTTGCTTCTACTCTTTCGATCTTTAGATCGGGATCTGTTTCGACTTCTGGATCGACGATCACGTGACCGTCTGCGGCTTGATTTTCTGTCTTTACTTGAGGACCGCCTTGAATGTTTACTTTTGCTGGAACTGCGGCTACGCCGCCTTCTGTAATGACAAAGTAATAACAATAAACCATTAAAACACAGATGATGCAATTTTCATTACATGTACATATGAGTAAAAAGTCAGTAGCAAAAAGAACTGTCTCATCATGATGCAACAAAGCCTATGTAATTCCAAATAATCAGGAAAGTTGATATAACAAATTCAAATATAACAATATCTACTACTGCAAGTCTCTGGGGAGGAATTTTTAACAGCACAAAATTTACATGGGGGAAGACAATCAGGAGGTCCCCCTCTGGTCATTTATATTTAAAAAAATATTCAAAATCTTTTAACACAGGAGCCTGTACAGTGGAAAAAAAAAAAAAAAAGAGGCATTTCCCCTGGCTGCTTCACCGAAGCAAATATTTGTGTCTCACTGTACCTGTCTCTGCTCCTGCTCCTTTGGCTACGTTTTCTATCTCGACTGGAACTACGCCTTCGCCTACGATCTCGACTCCGTGACCTGCGTCGATCTCTGCTGCGGGATCTACTGCCTCGCCTTCTCCTTTCTCGTTCACGTTCCCTTTCTTTTTCACGTTCTCTTTCTTTTTGACGTCTTTCTTCCCTCTCTCTCTGTCGCTCTTTTTCTCTTTCTTCCCTTTCTTGTTTTAGTCTTGCCTCATTTGCTTCACGAGCCTCCAGTTCTTCCCGAGCCTTTTGCTGAATAGGAATAAGAAGCATAAATGTACACAGTTATTGTAATATGGCATTCCATTGATGCGAAGTTCTGAGTGAAATTTTAATTGCTATCATGTTCTTGGGAAAATATGTTCTTTATACACAACCCCCCCCCCCTCTTGTTGTGGAGCTATGATCATTTCCAGCGCCCCACTCCGTCACTTCTCATAACTCTGCATCTAGATCTCACCCCCCCCCCCCCCCCCCAAACTGAGGATTGCTGTCTGATGTCTAAGTCAATAATGCAAGTATGTGATGCTGAGGCCAACAAACTTGGCACCTATCACTGGGTTTGTGGCCACATTATAAAATATGAGGCTGAGATAAGGATGATGACAACATTGGTAGCTACCTGTTGTATTTTTTTTCCTATACAACAACAACAAAAAAAAAAAGTCAAGGAGGCTGTACAGGCATTGAATTATCTTTTCAGGAGGGCAGGCAAAAATTGCCTCAATGGGGGTCAAAATTTCCAGGGCATTGA
>JBCAUA010000012.1:2003153-2015589 GCA_038406235.1 Peronia verruculata | reverse complement strand
TAAAAGGTTAAATTGTCATTTTGTGAAAAAAAAAAAAAAATTGAATATCGTATCTTAGTTGGAAAATAGTTAGAAACAGCCTAAAACAGCCATGGATCTTTATCGGCCAGCGTGACTTCCGACTCATTTGCCATGGTTGCAAGACATATCATACATCATTATCATTATTACCACCTTTGTTTTATTTTATTTAGTTTATTTTTGTACTTTAATTTGTTTAATAAAAAAAAAATATTTTAGTTTGTCTCATTTAGTTTAACTTCAATTTAATTTTATTTTGTCATTCTATTGGTTTTTGTTTTGTATCCTTCAAGGAGAGTTGATTTGTTATCTGCTATAGCACTTTAATGTGGGCGAGTTAGATAGTTAGGAATGGATCATTTCCCTATACGTAATCATCAACTTGTACTGTATACTGGTGAGCCATCGAAATCTTGACATTAGGTGCATTGAACTATAGTGTGACGAATTTCAAGGGAAGCCCTCATATTCTGTGAGGTTTAACTAATTCTGACAAAGAAGCAATTCATATTCTGCGCTTTATTCTTTGTTTGCCATTTATCTTATGCTCACACGTTATAACAGTATTGATAACAGTATTGTATCAGAGAATCAGACAGCTTTTGGTTCTAGTGCATTGGTTAGAGATAGTAATGGTGTCATTATTGATTGATATCAGTGATAATTATGGGCTTTTAATTATTGACATTTACTCTGGTCTTTGAAAATAATTATATTATTATTAGATAGTTTATTGGTTGCACCTCTGTGATTTACACCTGCTCTCGGACTAAACTGTTGTGGGATTATCATGACTCTCCAGGTGCATCTTCAAACCCAACAGTCTGGGAAGGTCGGCCTGGTGCAGATGGCTGTGAAAGTGGTAAAAAACGATGGAATTCTCGGATTGTACAATGGCCTTTCAGCTTCCATATGCCGACAGGTAATCTTGAAAAGGTTCATCTGATCAGTATCAAACCAAATTGTCACTTTCCTCAGATTGCCTTGTTATCAATGGGAGATCGTTGTACTCAGTCCTGTTACTTTCCTTTACCAGACAAAAGAGGGATTGAACAAGCAGTGTAAAGATATTTAAAAAAAACAAACAATTTTGCACCCTTTGCTTGAAACATACACCATGAAAAATTCCAAAAAAAATTATAATGTAAAGAGATTGTTTTCTTCTTATTGTTATAATTTTATCAAATTTTTTGGTGATCAGACTTTCGAATGGCAAGTAGTTAAAGGATTTTTTCCTCTTTACACTGCTTGCTTGACACATCTTTTGTCTGGCAAAGGGAAGTAAAAGTTTGGTCAAAATGATCTCCCTTAACACAAATCCCTTTTTTGGAAAGGGCAGATAATCTGCGAAACGATCCCCCATTAAGGACTAAGTTAACATCAAACTTCAGTTGTTTGTAGATTTTCATCAATTATCATGCAGATTTTAATTTTGTGGCAAGGAATCTTACATGAATTTTTACACTTGTGTTGCTCTCACGAATTTTCTGTTTCTGTTATCCATATCTTTTATATATTCTATAGGTAAACATGCCGACCACATTTCATTTTAATAATTTTTTTTTTTTGAAATTGAAGATAAATTAGATTACTTATTTTGATACTGTAAAATCTGGCAGCAAACTATATCGGAGTGCTGTTTCCTCCAATCCATTTTTTGTGCTGTTGTTGAAATATTTTTTTTATTTTGCTTATTTCGTCATGAGCTTTATCTACACATGGATATTTGGTTGTCTCATTTTCATTCATCAGTTAACATACTCCATGACAAGGTTTGCAATCTATGAAACTGTCAAGAAGGAACTTATCAAAGATGGACGCAATATGCCTTTCCATGAAAAGGTTGCTGTTGCAGCCATTGCAGGAGCTTCGGGAGGTTTTGTGGGAACTCCAGCTGATCTGGTGAATGTCAGGTAAGGCAGACCGAAGGGTTTAATGTCACATGCATAGACATCCTGATCAAAAGAATCAATCTTCATTGGTCAGATTACCATCAAACGCTAATGTGCTCTCTCACTGGCATACAGTTTTGAATGATGTGACTAATAAGTACAAAGATACTTTAAGGATGACAGATGTAATTATCATTCTTTAGTGATAATTTAAAATCATAGTTTGCCAACTGCAATGTATCCTGCGTTTATAGAGATACATTAATTGTACACATTTTTTTTTAAAGAGAAATTGCTAACATTTTGCTAGGAAAATATTGAAAAACAGTTTTGGTTCATTTTTTTTTTTTTCACCCAAATTGAACCTGACAAGAAATTTTGCAAATTCCTCTATGGAATTTGGTTGGCAGTGGGTTAAATTTTAAATAAGTATAATAATAAATAAGTATGGGGAGGTTCAGTTTTAGTATGTGACAAATGTCTATGCTGAAACTGTTTTTGAATAGTCGAAACCGGTTTAGAGCAGTTTCTTTGTCTACACATGAAAGGATATACGCCCAAACTTCTTATCAGTTTCTCATCCTTTCTCTTTCAGAATGCAGAATGACATCAAACTTCCAAGAGAGGAACGAAGAAAGTAAGTTTGCTGACATGTCACGACATAAACAAACTGTGGCTGTTTACCTGTTTCAAGGTCATAAAGCCTTTCTCTGCATTCACTGTGGGTTTTAATGGGAGAACTGATGGCATCACTATGTAGTTCTATTAGTGTATGTTCCAGAGCTACCTTCTTTCACCTAATCTCTTCTTGTATAGATATCTTGGAAGTTTTCTTCTCCGTTAAAACATCTCCTCCTGCTAATTTCTTCCTTTATAGATACGTGTATCTGAGAAGTTTTTTCCTACAAAGCTCTTACCAATTCCTACTCAGTGGATGACCTTCCTTTTTATAGATGTGAGAGGTCTGCTAGTCCTTCATTGGTGATGTTTTCCTGGCCTGGATATTCTGAAACTCTTTTGACAACAGCACTTGATGAAGATTTGAAGTTTTTTGCATCTAGTCTCATGGTTGCTCATATTTCAAAACTCTGTGAGGAGTGTGCCAAACGTTTTTTATGCATAAAGTTACTGGTGTGTCAGGAAAGAAAAAAATGTATGCACTTGATATTGGTATGAAAACTACTGAGGCACAGTGCCAAAATATTCACACCTAGAGTTCAATCTTGTGACTCGACAGTCAGTAAAATCCCAGTCTCTCAGTGAATCTCCTTGTAACATTCTTCTCATTTCGTTTGATATGTAATAATGTAACATACATGAGCAACATTACAATTATATTCATGATATAAGCCTGCCATTAGTGGGATGTCTCCTATGGAGTGCCATCTTCGATGTTACAGGGGTGGCATCTCTTCTCTCTCTCCCCTTGCTCCTGTCTTCTGTCCTCTCTCCTTCTTGATGTGTAAACGTATCTTACCGTGTTTGACACAACATAGCTATAATCGTGCTGATATGTCGTTAAACCCCAACACAAACAAAGAAACAGACCCATGGGAACAGGTTTCTGTGATATATTTGTGTCCAAATAGTGTATTGTAAAAAGGCAGGGGGGAAAGATGGGATGGGACAGGAATTATCATTGCATCTGAGTTTGTCATCTCAGTTTTGTCAGGTTTTACTCACAATATTACAACGTAGAGTCATTGTTAATTGCATTGCTTTTGTTTTCAAATGCAGTTTCTTTTAGAATCAGGAGTATTTAGCTGAGGAAAATATTTTTAACTGTAAAAGTATTGTGAAATTGTGGTCATCACACTTTTTGTAATGATTGAAGCTCAAGCTACATAAGACAAGACAAAATGTAAAGAAACATAGTTACCATATTTCCGTAGTATTTGTATACATAGTTACTGTTCAAATTTATCATCAGTATCAATGGTTGGCAGATTTCTTTTCTTGGCTCATAGAAATGTCCTAAATTTCAAGGTGGACTGTTAACCAACAACTGTTTTAATACACCATTAGTAACAAACAACAATTTATACAGACATCAGGTCTGTTAGAAATTGAATAATTTGGTGGTACTTTTGATTTTTCACTGGGGCATTATACATGAGGATCAGATTGCATTTGTATGACTTTTATTTACAAATGGTATACTACTGGCAAATTGAGTTTGGGCTCCTGTTGCACAGATAAGTTTAGTTGTGTGATCTTGCTATTTTTCAGTTACAAACATGCCATTGATGGGTTGTACAGAGTGGTCAGATATGAGGGACCAACAAAGGCCTTTGGCGGAGCCACAATGGCTAGTTCCAGGGCTGTGCTAGTTACAGTGGGGCAGCTGGCCTGTTATGATCAACTAAAAAATTTGCTTCTGATGACAGGCTTCTTTATTGATAATCCAACACTCCATTTAACATCTAGTACACTTGCTGTAAGTATATAGATTTGTTTTGATGTTTTGTGAAATAAATGCCCTTTAACATTTTCTTTTTTTTGAAAAATCAAGATTTTGTTGTGTATTGCTTTTCTGCCATTCACTAGTTTGAGCCATTCTGAGGTCACTGGAGAGCAAACCCTGTTCTCCAGATTTTCTATAATGATCAAGGTATTTGCTGGTATAGGGAATGAGGGACAGTCATTGTCATTTCCACTTCCTTGCTGCAAGCATTTGATTTGTGAGGATGTCTATCCTGCAATGAATAATTCCCGCTCCCTCACATTGAGTTACATTAACACTTGCATGGTGTCTTTGGTAACAATTCCCTTTTTATCGCATTTAGTCTGAAATGCCTCAAAATGTTAATTAAGTGCCAGTTAGGGATAGTTGTGACTCAGTTGGGCTTCACTTTGCATCGTAATGATGGTGTTACACCTGAGAAGCTGTGATATAAAGTTATGAAGGCTATTAGAAATCTGATCACAATTATCATAATGTTGCAGCATTTGAAATGGGCAGCTGAGGGATGATTAAATTGATTGAAATATATAGGAAGATTTTTACTTACTGGCAACTGTATAAAAAAAAAAAGATTAAAAAAAAACCTTGAGTGTGAAAGTTGCCATAGCTTTATTGCAAGTGTTTTTGTTTTGTAGCATTATGATGCTTACTCCTGCTGGATTAAATGAATTTATTTAATTTTGAATCTTAACAAAATGAAAACAGGGCATGATAGCTACATTCCTGACACAGCCCTTAGATGTGATGAAAACGAGAATGATGAATGCTCCGCCAGGACACTACAAGGTCAGTGTACTGTACATATTTTTCGTAGATGCGTCAAGCTTGCAGAGATTACAGACAGTTAGTTTCACTTATTCTTGATCTGCAGACATAGACTGTTGTCTGCTCAGGCCTTTAGAAGTTATGACTTTATGAGAAATATCAATCAATGTCATCCGTTCAGAATGATTCCAGTTTTTGTCTATATTGTTGTATTTGATAGGGATCGATTGCTCTTTTAAGAAATTTATCAAATTTTTGTGTAAAATTTACTATCTTGTGTAGACAGCAACTTAGAAGAAAGATCAGAACAAATTTGATAACATCTTGAATTTTACTGATTGTTGAAGAAATCATAGCCTTTAAATGTTTTTAAGTGAAATACTAGTGATGTCACTGAAGATGGTTAATTCCTGCATGGTGGCTATGTAAACCATAATCATTGCATTCATGTGTTAATTATTACATGCTCTTCATATCTGGAGATCTTCTATTTTTTTTATCATTTATATTTACAGAATATAATGGCATGTGCTGTTGATATTGGCAAGAATGGACCTCTTGGATTTTTCAAGGTACGCTGTAGTTTAGACTATATTATAACATTGTTAGCATAGTTAATCTTCTCTTTGCACCAGCAGATAGAGCATGTTGTTCATGTTTCTCATTGCCATTTGACATGTCTCTCATGGGATAAATCGTCATTATCAGTATTAGTCTGTTTTGTTTGTTTTTCCCTCTCATACAGTTGTAGAATCCTGCATAGCTAGTCCAGCTTTAGCTTGCAAATATTTAAAATATTAGAATGCAGTTGTCTTCTTTTTATGACACATTTAAATGCAGCATCTCTTTAAAGATTAAAATGTACCCTACACCAAACCTGTCTACAAAGATAATGAAATAAAAGCATGCTCCTGAATTACAATTACGAATATAAAATAGAGGGTTTAGATAGCATATAAGAAATAGAACCCTGTAGGTGTAAGATTGATTTTAGTTTTATTTACACAGAGATGAGTTGTTGAAGAATAGAGTTTATGTGTTTGTAATTCTTGAGCATTCCTTTGCAGTTTCTTTACATTTCTGTGTCAATCATAATTGCTTTCATCACAGATGAAATTTCCAAACATTTAATTTTTTAAGATAAATATAATTTGATATAGCACCACCATGCATTGTGCTTTTTTTAAAATGAGTTTTGTTTTTTATTTTTACCCAGGGCTTTGTACCGGCATTTGTTCGACTGGGACCTCACACAGTTTTGACCTTTATGTTCTTTGAACAAATCCGACAGAATTTTGGTGATGATCCAAAACGATAATGAACAAAACTTTTTTTCTGAGTTAGTTAAGACCCTTAAAATTTGTATCTGTATCTCGATAGCCTCATACAAATGGAGAGTGTTTTCCCAAAACTCGATAAGTTGGTTTTCATCTATTGGTGTGAATTTGTCTCATTGGCTAAATGAGAGGTCAACCATATTGATTTTGATAATTTACATGCATATCACGTGAACTTCAAGAAACAAACAAATTACTGAATGGCAAAGAATAGCATAATCAGGCATTGAAAAGAAAGTTTTCTGTACTTTCTGAAAAATGAAAAAATCTGATTTACTGAGTTTTAAAAAAAAAACACTCTTCAGTTTTCTTTTTTTTTTTTTTTTTAGAAACATTGTTATAATTATCATTTGATAATTATATCGGATGTACTTTTAATCTTTTTTTTGTCTAGTGCCTAAAAGCCTCAATCATCTAGTCTCTGACCAACAGGAATCACATCAATTAATGTGGCTTGGTGGTTATCGAAGAGGAATTTCTTTCATTCAGCAATAACGACTATCTCTCTATTTTACACAACAGCTGTTTTGAAAAGATTGGTGAGACAAATCTTTATGTAATGTACTGTAATGTGATCTGTGATTAGCTAAAATTATGCCACTGCCAGCTAGCTCAGGTTTTTGCCCTGAACTTTTGTTACCTTTTATAGATTGTGATGTAATATCGCATTTTATTTATGTCACCTCATCAGTAGTTTGGATGACTTGCATCATTTGAGGTAAATATAGTAATATATGACTATCAGAGTAATAATGACATAATACAACTATCAAAACGTGCCTCTTTCATTACATACGTCATTTTACGTTTCATCTTCTATAACAGAATGATCGCGAAGATTCAAAATGATTGACTACATGCCAGTGCTAGAATCAAGAGAAATAATTCTGTGCTTGCTTTGTTTTGACAAAAAAAAAAAGAAGGTATTTGTCCTATGCACACATTTATAGCTCACAGAGAGTGTTGTTATGCTCATTAATCTATTGTCGTTTTGAATCACATTCTATATGTGATAGAGTGAACGTGACAGATGAGTGACAGCCACATAAGGTTTACATCAGCAGAAGGGTTGAGTGGAGCTGTGGTTCCAGTTACAGTGGATCGGAGTGAAATCCTAGAGCTGAGTTATTAAATAATGATGCCAAAGTGCTTGAGCCGCACATGTGTGATAACTGAGTGATGTATTTTGTTTTATACACACAACTGTTGTAGGTTTCTTTGTTATATTTTTTTGGTTTCCATGTATTTTTTCAAAGACCTTTGATGATGTTTATTTCTTACGTCAGCGGCTGCCAGGACCTTTTGATGAAAATTTTGTTACATGATTGCCATTTTGAAAATACTTTGGCAATAATTATATCTGAAGGTTCATATTTGAAAATTTCCTACATGAAAAGCGAAGATTTTAATTTCAGTGAGATGTAGTATTGTTCTCTTATCAACAAAAGAGGATCTTCCTACCAGGAACTTTGTTTCTGATTTAACGAATGTGTTTGTTTTGGTCTTGGAAATCATTGTTTTGTGTCTTTTACACTCTTCAGATTCTCTTGAAATAGACTGAATCTTTGTCAGTTTTTTTTTTTTTTTTAAAATTTTAAAACCAGAAATTAATTGATGCCAGATTTTTTAAAAGGTTTTGATCTGCATCAGTTCGAGATCGCACTTTGAAGATTGCCCTAAACATATACTACACTACTGCCATAACTTACATCCTCATAATGTAGGGTTATTTATTCAATAGAACATAATTATGTTTAGTTTATCATCTTTACATCTGTGCATGTACTTTATGTCACAAACAGTTGAAAAAAATTCAGGCCTGAAATGACTAGTTGTATAAACAAACAGATTTTGTTTTCACATCTTATCTTATTTCACTCGTTACCAAAGGAATTCTACATCACTTGTGTTTTCAATGTCATAATTACATTGTTGAAGCAGCCCTTCTTAATAAGATTGTTGGACTTCCATTTACAATGAGCTTTTTTTAAAGCCAGCTAAGCTACTTCTCTTTGGTAAGGACAAGGACTATAGGACAAACATTGTAAAGAAGGGACAAAAATCACCTTTGCAGCTCTTATTTGAGATAGATAGCTAAAAAAAATTATGAAAAAAAATCATCATGATGAGAAAATAGCCTTTGCACATGGAGTTTGTACTGCTATACTGGTGTGTGAACTCATGATGTCACCTGAAGAAAACACCATGTGTCTAGCATACCCATACTGGGCGCC
Organism: Peronia verruculata; assembly: GCA_038406235.1. Lineage (NCBI taxonomy): Eukaryota > Metazoa > Mollusca > Gastropoda > Systellommatophora > Onchidiidae > Peronia > Peronia verruculata. Next base: position 2,006,876 of record JBCAUA010000012.1, on the reverse strand, counting down.
ATGGCCATGTTGTTAAACTTAAGTATTTCTATATGTGACTTTTTGTTTAGTTTTGAAATAATTTACATGTGGCAACATAACAACAACAACAGCATCAAGTGTTAACATTAACTGGGTTTCTTGCCTTCATGGGGATGGCTCCATATTCAACACGTATAATGTCATCAGTCCGCTCTCCAGTGTAATAGTATAATAAGCTTCTTACCTTTGCGTCACATGGTGAATTTCTTAGAAAGTCCATCTCTCATATCTCATATAGCAAGGGAAAAAGCGATGTTTTTGCTTCTTTACAATGCTTGTATTATACTCTTGGATGTGATAAAGGGAAGTAATTTTGCTAACTGTTTGAGCTGGCTCAAAGGATTTGCATAAAATCCATACATGTATATTATTTTAAACCATTATTCCTAGTCTTTTGTTAACTGGGTACCCCAAATTAGTTCACTCTGATTTCTGCATTTTGTTGTGTTTTCTACCTAAAGATTCTTTGATTTTTTTCGTTATCATTACTTCCTTATTTATTTTCAGGATTTCAGCAATTTTTCCATTAACTTTTTAAAAAATTATTGTTGGTGTCAGTTTGTGCTGATTTTCTTGGCTGGGAACAATGATACAAACTGGAGATGTGGAATACAATAAAGTGGATCTCACCTGTAATAAATTTTGATGCAGTGGGCTCTTGTACCAGTAATGGAATTTTAGTGTATTTCATATCCTATTTTTTATATTTTTTTTATGTTTAAGCTTTATCAGTATATGAAACGTGACATGATGAAATTAGACACTTGTCAAATTGAGCTGACCAGAGAATCACATGCTTTTCATCAATGGATGAATTTTAATGCATTTTTTTTTCTTCACAGAATCCTTCTATACCAATCTAAAAATACATTTAAGAGAATTTGTTGAAACAGATTGAGTAAAAGCCCAAAAATTGTAATTTTGTGTCCTGGCCTAACAAAGATTAATAAGGATTTACAAAAATGATCTGCTATTTTCTCGCTAAATTCAGCTACAGCAACAGGTCACCCCAATTGTTTTTTAATGCCAATATCTTAATTTCTACTTACGTTAGAGCAAAAATTCTTGCACACACAGAAAGGGAAATTAATGAATAATCATTATTGTATTGTGATACCAATAACTCCACATGCTCAAAATTTGACATGAGCCCGATTTCATTGTGTATGTTCACATATCTTCTTTGAAGGTGACCTGAGAGTGTCCAACGCAGCTACTATGGGACCTTTATTGTTGTTTTTTTTTCTGCAAGAAAACTCTGATATAATTTAGTAATATAAATATTTCTAGAGGGAGCACATGTACAGTGGATGCACATCAAAGTCTGAAACATCCATGAAACTATAAAGGTTAATAATGGAAAAGTCACTTTTGTTCGGTACAGCAGTCAATACAGTCAGTTCTCATGCCTTGCTTTTGTCATTTTCAATCAAAGCCTTACCTGTTTTCAAGACTCTTTCATCTAGTGAAAAAAAAATTAAACTTTTTTTTATTTTTTTTATAAGTGAAATTGTTTTCTCCCATCTACTTTATTTCTTTCACTCCTTACCCATCTTTGTCCTTTTCATTTGTGAGGAAAGATGTTACTGTCATCTCTATTTTAAGCAAAATTGCTAGTTTGGAATTTTCTCTTTTTTTTTTGCTGAACTATAAGATTCTGCTGAGAGGTTGAAAAATGAAGTCAAGACTGAAAAGTGAAGAGGACTGACTCATTTACTGCTGAAGCTGACTGCATATAGAAGCAGAGTGTGATAGTGTTTTTATCTCCTTGGCATCTGCATTTGTTTGAAATTTTAGAACAAGCATTTGAAATGGAAGGATAATAGGAGAATTTTCTGAAGGCTTTCTTGTCTGCTAGTGGCTAGGACCATGTCCTTGATCCTTGTGAAACATTTTATGCTATGACAAATTTCTGCTCTTTGGGAACCAGTTTTCTCTTTGCCATGCAGACCTTTTGTTTATACATGTACCTTGTGCATGTGTCAAATATGTTTAATGTAATTTGACACACTTATACAGCAGAGGTATGCCGGTGAAGGGAAAGATTACTACTTCCGTAGGGCCAGGCGAGAGTTTGCTTACAATAGGATTTATTTGCCCTATCCCTACATGGTGTTGCAGCTCTGACCTCTACCTAGTCTACCATGTACATGTATAACATTTGTTTTTTCTTGTCCAAAGAAACAAATCCTGAAAAAAAAAAATCAAACAAACTTATCAATACATAGAAATGTTCCCAAACAGTTAATACTGAAAAAAAAAAAAAATGACCAATATGTACATATGTTTGCGAACAGTTAAAGTAATGATTACAATAGATCTTCCAACTCTGCTAAATTCAGTGCTGAACTTTTTATTATAACCTTGTTTGCTTGTTATATGTTGTATATTTTGTCAAGTAGTAGCTAGAGATGCAGTATTATAAAGCAGCAAAGAAAGTGAATGTCTTTTTGTGTGCAATATGAATAGCACCACCACTGCGCATTTGATTCCGTACATTTCTTTCCTGTTGCCAACTTAATATGTTTTTGAAATTGCATAATGTACATTTTGCTTTCTTTTCCAAATTTTTAAAAGGGCATCTTATTCTCCAGCGATTTTTTATTTTTAGTAAATCGTTTTTTTTATTTCAATGAACTTGTAGATCTAGGCAGTTGTTAGCATTGACAGTAAATCTGTTGGTTAAGCTTGTAATTTATTAACCCTTAAAGGACCACTCATGTGTATTTCCACAGCAGGTCACACTATGCAGAGTCCTGATTGCGTATCTTTCTTATGCCAGACCATTTTTTGTTTACCTTGGTTTCGAAACCCAAGGAATTGGAAGTAGAGCCGTTTATATTATACACATTTTTTTTTCTGACGACTTAAAATTAAGAAATTTTCCAAACATGGCTAATCTAAGGGAATAATAGCCAGTCCTTTAAGGGTTAAAGTAGTGACTTTTTTTTTTGTGATCATTCCTCATCTGTTCTTACTTGAGTGCCATGTGAAAATGCATTCGTGGCATGGCAGTACATGTCCAATCAAGACTTCATAAGCATCAACATTCATAACTGGGACTGTGGCCTTATACATGTAATCTTTTTTTAAAAGTTTTTATGGAGAAATATTGTTATTCTTTAGAAAGCAGTATTGATTTTATAATATTTTAAATTTTAATTATTATTCACAATACATTTGGAAAATATTGTTTTAATTTCTATTCTTTTTTTTCTGAGGAAGGTCTGGTCTTCAGTTAAGATAGTAATATATAAGTATTGGTCCTTTCTGTAAGATCTGACCAAAAAATATGAATGACTGTCTTTCTTTGCATTAAACATTTGCCACTAATAGAAATAGTGGACTCTCCATTCAGACAATTGAGTGGTGCTTTTTTTTTTTATCATAAAGTAGGCTTCATTGTTTGAATGAATAATTGAATGTTGTTTAGATCTACGCATTTTATAATTTTACAAAGATCTCACAGCATGCAGTTTTTAATATCACTGAAAAGTCAAAGTCATGGACTGTGATTTGATATAGTGGTCTCCGCTGAAGAACCTACCGCTAAAAACTAAGTGCGTGGTCCATCAAAGAACCTGCCTATGCTGTAGAATTTTTTTACTGTGTAGAAATTATCTGTGGGGGGGGGGGGAGGGGAGGGGGGGGGGGGAGAGGGGGGGGGGGGGGGGGGGGGAGGGGGGGGGGGGGGGGGGGGGG
>JBCAUA010000012.1:1984441-2003143 GCA_038406235.1 Peronia verruculata | reverse complement strand
CCCCCCCCCCCCCCCCCCCCCCCCCCGTAAAAACGAGCTAGGTTCAAAGTCATAACTAATTGTAAAAATTATGCATAATGGTAAATGTATTATTAATCATACATTCACATGGTGTAATTCTGATGGTGTAATCTCACATCAGATAGTCCACTTGAGGGGAATACACATTGCTAGATGTGCAGTACAATGGGGACAGGGATGGAGGGAAGTGGAAGTTATGGTTAATGTACAGAAAAAGAGTGTATTTTTTTGTTTGTTTTGTTGCATGGTAATTGGGCTCTTTGGCGGGGACCACTATAATTGATTTCCATACCGTTGTATCCAAGGTCACGTGCCTCTTGTGATATGAATATGTGTGTAAACATTGAGAGTTATTACGTCTTTGTTTTTTTTTTTTGTCCCAGTATTTTGTATAAATTATTTTTGTAATACTAATGCACATGTCCCGCCAAATCAGTAATGTGAAACACATACATGTACATGTATTTTTTTTGTGTTTGAACTTCGTTTGACTTCCAGAGTTATTTCTGCCTCAGATTTATTATTATGGGGCTATCTCCAAGATGGTGTAACACCATCTTATGGATGCGCACACTTGAATCCTATGCATGTATACTACCAGCTAGCATATGCTGAGGATGTGTAGACAGATACATGTTGTTCCTTTGTGTACAGATGCTTCTTAGAAAGCTTTAGTTTTAGAAAAGCTAGTTCTATAGAGTTGCCCTTTGTTTGAAAAGCACATCTAATTCGCAAGGAAATTGCTGAGAAAGTGTTATACTATAGATCACAGGTGTGTTCATTGCAAATTTAATTTATACAAAGCTTTAGATGTACCCTTTGCATAAATTATTTATTGTGTGGATCCCTCAGCTGCCTACATATAATTTGCTTGTATTGCACAAGGTGATCCTTGTTTAATAATTTTTAACCAAATCATCATTTTTCAAACAAGAATAATTAAACTGAAATTCTACTTACTCAGATGGCTTATTGATCAGTCAAGACATTTTGAATATGGTGTGAAAATTCTTATTACATATTACATTATGACCAAAATGGAGACAATCTCAATATCTTATAAATTTTTTTTTCAAATTTTTTTTTCTTCAGGGAGATATTAAACGCAATATGGTGCAGTGAACTCTTATGAAAGATAATTTTATTTTCCATATCCTAGAATCGAAAAAAAGTTTTCTGTCTTGAGAGAAATTAATTTGTGGTCCATATCTAACTTCAGAATACTGTAAGATGGCTCACAGAACTTTGAAAAGTAGGATCTGCTTTACTTGTTACTGTTTTATTGATTTTCTTGGATAAGCCTGAGTGGACGATGTGAGACATTGAAGTCAGTAATAATGAATAGTGTATACTTCAACTATTTTATGTTCACACAAACTTTGGGCAGCACTTATATTCAGCAACAAAACGCAGCAAAATTGCGCCTTCCCCCATAATTTACGTGTACAGGTTACAACGGCAAAATCCAACACTACATAGTACTTGGCTGGGCCGTCAATCTGGTTGACAAGAAAAAGTAGGAAACATTTTACTTTACATTTTTTAATGCTGTTTCCTGAAAACAAAATATGGTATTGCTTCATTCTCACCACATAAAAACCAGAAAATTCATGCCCAGCAAAGTATGCTTCCTACCTTGGTACTATTAGCACGGTACCAAGGTAGAAAGTTTGACATTAACATTCTTTATAACACCACGATGGATTATTCTGGATAAAACCAGGCTTGTCAAGGACGTACATATATGTAAAAATACAGGTACTGTGGTCTCCGCCTATGAACCTGCCGAAGAGCCTGATCTGCCTAAGAACCTGCCTCCCTTACAAAACAGAATTTTTTCTGTATAATTTACCCCTCTAATATTCTGATCCCAAATAGAAAGTCTCCCTAAGAATCTGGTGTCAGGCCAAGACATGTGAGTACTTATGGTGTAATTTCACATCATATTGTCCACTTGATAGGAATGCACACTACTAGATGTGCAGTAAAATGGGGATGGGGGTGGAGGGAACAGGTAGACAAAGGAATGGAAGTGATTGCTGATGTTTGACAGCCGACATTGTGAACTACCCCATAAGCATTTTTTGTTTGCCTGACAACACATGGGACGCCTGTGATTGGCTTCGGCCAGTATGGTGAATTTTTTGTGCTTAAAGACTAGAAAGAGCCTGCTTATCTTGTCTCCCAGTGACCAGGCTTTTAGGCAGAGACCACTGTATAAGTACATATAGAATGTATATCAGTTTTACTTGTCCAAAGACTGTAGATCAGACATATGGCTTCACATTTCATATTGATCCCATGTGATTCATAGCTACCCGAAAGAAACTGATCTCTGTACTGTCTGCGGTAAATGTCAAGATGCCCTTAGGTATCATATCCTCAGATGGTGCTTTATAATTTTTTTTTTTAGACAAGAGTCTAACCAGGAGCTGTAAAAGGCACAAAGAGATGGCCTTTTGGTAAAAAACGATAGGTTCAATATAATTAAATATGTTCATATGTATGCATATTTTTTTTCTGGTCTCAACTAATGCAACATAAATATAGAGCACTTGTCTGGATTAGCTTTGAATGAAATAAATACATGTATTTGTATTTAATGTTTACTAGGCACTCTTTTCATTAAAGTGAAGTCTTTAGGTGAGCCATTTTAATTAAATCAGAACAGTGAAATGTTAGTGTTTCTGAGTTAAATGCGTATGATCATGTGGTAACAAAAAAAAAAAAAAAAACTCTTATCAATTTTCAGTTTCTCCATAACAACTAACTTGTCTTGGTGAATTCGATGTGATACTCTCACCTCCAGATGTACAAGTCAAGTGAACAATGACCTATTTAAATTAGTGAATGAGTTGAGCAAATAAACATTTTGGTAATTTTTTTTTTTTCAAAATGTCTTTTCTAAACAATTCATATAAATGGCCTTCTTTAGAATATCTCCTTGTTTTGGACGTACATTATTATCCAAATTCTACGTCTTGTTTTTAGAAGTATTTAAAGTATGTAAGCCATGATTTGTGACTATCATTTGTAAGGAACTTGGGAGGTATTTTGCATTTGATTGTTATCAGAATTGTTTTTATTATTTTTGTTCTGTTATTTTGTCTAAGGAACTTTGATGAAGAGAGTGTATTGGACTTGGAGGAAAAAAAAAATAAAAAATTTGCACATAAAAGGGTAAGGTAAAACAAAAAGTGGTTCTTTGTTTTATTTGTCTTTAACACCTCTTCACTGCCGTGCATATTTCCTCCCTCCACTGCTAAGAAAATTTCACAAAATGGGCAGAATCACCAGTGAACTATAACAGTTTCATATCTGTTAAGATTAAAACTCCTTCACTGCTCTGTTGATGTACAACGTATGTCACAATACGACAGGTCAGATGAGCTAAATGTACAACGAATATCACCGTAAAAATTGTGCTTTATGTCAATAGAGTATCTGACCCCAGTCATATTATGATGTACGTAGTATATCACGAGAGCAGAGTGAAGAGCAGTGAAGGGTTTGAAACATTAACCTTTGACCTGAGGCACATCAAGTTATTCATAGGGAGTGTAGCTTGCTTCTGTGCAATGCAATTTTGTAAACATGCACTGAGACATTTGGATTATATCATTTGAAACTCATTAATGGTTGGTATACAAATGTGATTGATAAGTGACTTCCACAACTTCCTGTTTTAAAATAAGTAGGCTATGGATCATATTCTGGTATTTATCGTAATTTTTGTTTCATTTTAAAAAAATCTTTAACAAGAGAATTTAATATGTATGTATCTGTCTCTTCAGATTGATTATTTTGTTTGAAATTTGGTAATCCTGTACACATTGTAACTGTCTAACAAATGGCATGTAATACCCGGTAATGTTTGGAAATGTGTTAGAAAAAAAAAAAAATCAATCAACTCAAAACAAGCAGACAAACACTACAATAAGTAAATCATTTATATAATTATTTTAAAATAGGGAGTTACTTTTCAATCACACTGTATATTTGAAACTGTCAGTGTCATTCACCACCCGCAGCAAAACAAATTTGAATAAATGCAGATATGTCAAAATTTCTGAATATATTTTATTTACACAAACTATGGTCTAAGAAAATAAAGACGACAAAACATGCGCATGTCTATGTCATTTCATTCCCAATTTAAATAAATAAAACTGTAAGATCTGGAAAGATCATTCTTGAGCATTCGTTAAAAAAAAATAAAAAAATTAACAAAGCTACCTCATCATAGTATGCCAACAACTGATACATGCAAGCCCACAAAAAAAGATTACCGGTAAGTTCTCGTTTTTCTATTGTGATTTTGACAAAATACATGCACTGGGGGATCAGCTTTCTCCTGCACTGAAACATTCTGAGCTTGAAGCTCATAAACAAAAAAAAAAAAAAAAACAGATGGATAATGATCCAACTTGACCCTAACAATATGAGAGTTTTTTTTTTTTTTTGGAATAAAAAGAGGGAAAAAAAGCATGATCTAAATAATGCTGATGGAATGCAGATTAGAGAGAAGAAGAAAAAAACAAACTTAAGTACCAAGTTGGGAATGAAGAATGGATCACCCATGTAATTTTAATTTAGACGGAGATAAAGTATTTCTATTGAAAAATCAACATCAACAAAATCATTAAAAAACAAACAATATATATATATTTAGGAAAAAAAAAAAAAAGAAAAAACAAACTAAAAGCAGTGAATGAACAACTGTATGAAATCTGAGGCTGTAAGAAGAGCACAGGTGGGAAGTTGCTTTCCTTTCAACAAACAACTATTGCCAGAAATCTGGAAGAAGAAAACAAAGTGCAAGTTATTAATAATGCAAAGTAGAATCTTAGGCATGAATGAATTTTTTTTTACTAAAACAAAAGCAACTGTCCAGCTCACAGAGCTTTCTCTAATCAGGTTATCCACCTTACTGCACTGTTTTGTTTGTTCTGCTCTGCTCATCATTCCCTGTTCAACCTGAACAATAACATTTGAAGAGCTTTTGTTTTTGGATAAGTCAAATTTGATTTTTAAAAAAGTGACAAGGTTCATGGCCGGTACTAAGAGGATGATATCTAAGCCAGATAGGTTATAAATATCCTGCCATCTAAGTAGTCAAAGAGTTAACCAGTTTAGCTGTGCAATCATTATTGCTTGAGAGTTGATGACTGCTGTAGCAATGACAGATAATAAACATTTTTGTTTATTAACCAACCAAAATCAAACTTCAGATTTGACATGTACACAAGCCAATACTGGCTCTGCAGTCAATTCAATCAAAACATTTGGCCCATTGCTAAGTTTACTAGTAAACTATAAAACTCGATCATTTGGGAAGGCAGTTTTATAAGTCAGCTCTTAGCATTAACATCACACTTAGCACAACAGGGATTCTTACAGTTTGTTGTGACTCACATACAAAATTCATTAAATCTCTCTCTCTCTCTCTCTGTGTGTGTTTTGCTCAAAATATTCAATTTTAGGTTTCTGTTTACTTTTAAAGTGCGGTCTCTACTAAATGTAAAAATGGTATCAAAAAGTTGATATGTCCATTCTAGGGTGTTGGGAGGTGGTCAAGCAAAGGTTGACCTGCCCCTCCGCCATCCAGGCTCTATAAGATAAGTGCCACGCCCCCTGATCGCTCTCATTATATAGATAGATCATCACTATTTCGCCCGGTACGGGCAAATTGCGTAGAAGAGATGATTATGATTGCCTTCATCAATATCGGGAGCCCCAGTGCCAGGGGTGGACACTGACTGACCATCTGAGGCGCTGAACACACCGAATATCAGTGAAAATGTTCACCTGGGTCTCTAGAATAGACTTCCCACAGCATTATAAGGGTGAAATATGCCACGTTTTTGCTTTTTTTCAGAGTGTAATAGTAGATTATCTCTCACAGGAAGGGTAAAAACACTCTTGGTTTTCACCAAGGAAGACATGGCGGCCATATATAGCCTCTCTGGACCCTAAAATGACTCCACGGAAGCCCTTCTGCTGATGGGGTAGGGAAGCAATAATGAGGAAAAATGGGAGTAGGGGCACAGAAGAAGCCAAATAAAGGCATAGAAATTATGGAAAGAGGTTGAGTAGGTGAAACAAAGATGTTTTGGGGTTGAAAGTCCAATCAAAAGCTCTTTACAGCTTTTTTTTGTTTTTTTTAACGAAAAAAAATTTTAATGCGTTTTTTCTCAAAATGTGTTTTTTTCTTTTAGCACAAATGTGCTATCTACTTCTTTATTTATGGAGCAATTGGCATGAAATTTGGCATGAATATACATCAAAATAATATTTAAATTATGTCTGGAGGGATTTTTGATATTGTTTAAAACTTTTGAGAAACTTCAGATTTTAGGGTCAAATTTTCAAAAAAATCGGCGACCTTTTCACATACCAAATTTAAAAAAAAAAAAGCATTTTATCAAAATACTGTCCTGTGAAAAATTTAGATATGGAATAGTAAAATATGTATACAAAATTCAGAAAAAAGTCCAGAGCCTATAGAAGGTAAAGTTATGCAATATTGCCCAACAAAATCCAAGATGGCGGCAGTTATCATGGCAATCATGAGTGATTTCGATTTTTTTTTTTTTTGATTGGTCTCTTCTAATTTGACCGTGCAGAATTCAATGGTAATGGTTAAAATCATCTCCCCCCAGGCAGTTTTCAAAATGACTCCCCCCCCATTCAATACAAACCCTATATACGCCATAAATTTAACACTTGGACATGAATGGCAAACTGTTTCATTAAAGTCTGAAAATTTCATGCCCTGAATTCAATCTCGTTACTTGGATGATGAGAACCTGTATACTATCTACATGTGATTTTGGCATCACAATAACATCAACAGTGCCATGCCAAACAGATCACTAGATACAGAAGTTCCACTCATCATGCAAAAAAAATAATTATCTTCAAAACCTTTTGAGATTTTAAGACTATCTATTTTAAAAAAAATTGAAATCTAATATTGTAATATGGTCAGCACTATGCAATATGGACAACCTTTTTTGTCAACTTATCTACCCTCATAAAACTTGGAAAAATAAGCCATATTTATAGTTTTGTAGTGTTCACCTGCATTCCCCCATAACTTTTTTCCTTCCTAATTTTTTTTCTTCTCATTCTTAAAAGATGTGAAAGAGATTGGGAGATAAACAGAAATTTGCCAGTATTGTGCCCTAATTTTTTTCTCCTTTCCAATTCTTCCTTATCTCTCTTTTCAAAGAGGCTGGACAGCAATATAGCAAATCAAATGGAAATTCACCTACATACCTCATAAACTTGTGTTTTTTTTCTTCCAAATGTTTTTTTTTTTTTCTTTGCCCCCCGGCAGAGATATATGGAAATTAAATGTGGAGGTGTGTATTTATTTGTGTCAAGGTTCAGTGGCACAGCACGATCATGGTTGTATTGTGCCAAACATGGTCGCATACGTTCCCACATTAAGAAGAAGAGAGGAAAGAGAGCGGGACAGAGGACAGGAGCAAGGAGAGAGAGGACACGTCACCCCAAGAACATCGATGATGGCGGGCTTTCGCCACCTGCAGGCAGGAGCAAAGAAACTAAATTTTGGAACTGTGACAAACCTGCAAAATGGGGAGGGATGCTGCATTACGTCGTGTTGGCTGGGTACTGAGCAAAATTGTATGCAGTCGTCACGGCAGCCTGTTGAGCAGTGGTGCCATAGGCCGATGCGTCCTGGACACCATACATTGCAGCATAGGCGGCAGCACTGGAAATAAGATAAAAAAAAAAAGGAAAGATTTGTACTTAGAAGAAGAATGCATCTGCCAGTTTACCTGGAGCAAAATTATCAGCATCTCTCATAACATGTTACATCTTAAATAACGAATTCTCATTTAGGGCGTTATTACAAGAACAAAAATTAAAATCGATACAACTGTTTCCAGAACATTTTCTTTTGTTTGGAGAATTGAACTTTGCTCACAAAAAGTCAGAAAACATTCAAATAAAATTGCAAAACATGCTCCATTGCCAATGGAACTGAAACAACCATATTAATTAGTGATATATTTACAAACAGAATATCCAGGTCTTCATTTCCCAAATATTTTCCTTCCATTTCACACTCATCTTCACTATTTTGTAGCTCCAAGTAACCAGGCTGCATTTCCAGAACAAAAATGTACAGCTACTTTGGACAAAGATCCACCCTAATCCTAACACATGGAGTTGCTTGGCTTAGTTCTGTGAATGATCACTGACAGAAACACAACCTACAACCTTTTGAACATTGAGAATAATCTTGGTGTATCTTGGGTTTAAAACTATCTGCACTGGGATACAAGACAAAACAGATTCAGAAGATAATCTATGAACACCCATTCCTGGCCATTATTTAAGGCAAACCTGGGTTGCAGTAAATGGTGGTATGGTAGTGCAGCAACGGATGCAGTATACACTATGATCAAGCAATGAAACTTGAAATAGCCAAGACAAACACTAAAATACACGTAGATTGCTCTTCATGGACTGTAGAAATATTTCCAGTTTTTTTCTTTCTTAATCTTCATTCCTTTTCATTGTTTTTTCTTCCTGTTCCTATCAATGGAAATCACTCTTTTCATCCTTTTTCTAGACATTGATAGCGATGTATGAAGCCTGCATACATAGAATACTTACTCTGTTGTCCCCTGGGTAGCACCGTAGTAGGCTTGGTTGGCATACGCATTAGGATCAGCTGCATAAGCAGCAGCATTGGCTACAGCTGTGGCATCATAGCCTGGATAAGCTGTGGCTGCTGGATATGCTGCTGCTGCTGTAGTCTGGGTTGTTTGCTGCTGCTGTTGCTGCCCATATCCCTGAGAGCTGTAGTCTGGCTGTTGACCTGCAACAGCTGCCTGGGCCCCGTAGGCTGCAGTTTGTCCAGCCACTGCGGCATAATTCTGACCCCAGTAGCTTTCAGCAGTGTAGCCTGCCTGTTGTGTGGTAGTAGTGGCTGCTGGATAGCCTGCCTGGGCTGCTGTGTTTGTGGCTGTGCCATAGTCTGTGGCCTGGACAGCAGGGGCAGCATAGCCAGTGGCTTGTTGCTGGGCATAGCCTGGGTATGCTGTCTGTTGTTGCTGCCCCATGTAGGCACTCGTTTGATTCCCGTAAGTGGCCTGCACCTGCTGAGCATCGTAGCCTGTTGGTTGCTGGGCTCCGTATCCAGCTTGCTGAGCTCCATATCCAGTCTGCTGTGCACCTGTTGTGCTCACGTTCTGAGCACTATAGCTGCCTTGCTGAGTATAACTAGTCTGTTGATTACTGTAGCTGCCCTGGTTAGTGTAAGTCCCCTGGTTTGCTGTGGCTGAGCTATTCTGATTATAGTTGTAATTTGTCTGTTGATTTCCATAACTCTGCCCTCTGCCAAAGCTTTGCTGCTGCTGCTGTTGGCTATTATCTTTGTTGAAACCACCTCTTCCAAAATTTCCTCCTCCTCCTCTGCTGCCAAAGCTGCTTCTTCCTTGGTTATCAAATCCACGGCCTCTAGACTGGTTATCCATTCGTCCACCTCTGCTATGGTTATCAAACCGCCCCCCTCGCCCTCGACTGTCTGTGAATCCTCCACGAGATTGTGTATCTGTTCTACCTCCTCTACTATGGTTGTCAAATCTTCCTCCTCTTCCTTGATTGTCAAATCGGCTACTTCTACCACTATCTTGTCGCCCTCTGCCACCTCTATCAGTGGGAAAACCTCTTCCTAGGCCTTCTGAGCGACCACCTCGTGGACTTTCATTAGCACCTGGACTTCCAAAATGGCCTCCTCTACTTTGACGGTTAAAAGAGCTTCCACTGTCTCCAAACCTATCCCCTGATCCACCACCAAATCTCCCACCTCTTTGACTCCCACCTCTCTGACTCCCACCTCTTTGAGGAGGGCTCTCGAATCGACCTCCACCTCCTGGGCCTCCAAAACGCCCCCCTCTTCTATCTCCAAAATCTCCTCCTCCAGGACTCCCAAATCGTCCACCTCTTCTGCCAGCATCAAATGGACCACCAGGACCACCTCTGTCACTTCCAAAACGTGGCCCTCCTCCTCTAGGAGGTTCGAATCTACCACCACCTCTTCCGAAAAACTCTGGTGGACCACCAAATCTATCTCGCCTATCGCCCTCTCGGCCACTGCTCCTGTCTCTGCTATTCCCTAACCTGCTCCTGTCTCTACCAGACCGGGAGTCATCAGAATGATGGCTACTTTCCGAAATCTTGCGGGGTCTGTCTGGTATATCCCTTGGCCTGTCCCCTCGACCCCGCTCTGGTCCTGGTCTCCCCCCAACAGGTGCATCCATCAGACTAGGAATTGATCTAGGTCCTGGTCCAGGTACCGGTACTGAATTCAGAAAAGGTAACTGAGTCTGGAGTCTGTCATTCATGGCCATCTGCATCTTCATCATATCTGGTCCCATTGCTCGAGGACCAGGGGGAAGATGAGGTGGAGGGTGAGGAAGTGGGGGAGGGGGTGCATCTCCAGTGTCCCATCGACTCTTTCTCTCTCTCTTGCCTGGAACTCTATCCACCTGACGGCCTCGACGTAGATCATCTTCAATTCGGTCCCTCTTTCGCTGGCGATAGAAGATTATTTCATCTTCTGACATTTCAGGTGTGGCTTCATAGGGAAGTTCTGAGCTTCGGGGCATCACCTCCCATGGTAAATCATCTACTGCTTCTGGCTGCAGAACACCATCATCAATGTTTGCTGTATGAACAAAGAAAAAAAAAAAAAAAAACAAAAAAATGTCACTAGATCCAAATGAAAACCAGATATGTGGGAAGAAAAAATATCTGTTTTTTTTCTATGTATATAACTAAGGCTTGTCATTAACATATGATGCAAATCAGGGGGACTGTTCTTGAAATTATACTCGAATCCAGTTAATCTTGAAAGCTAGTTTGCTAGCAACGTCTCTCAACCAAAAGACCTTTTCAAATTTATTTCAGGCACTGAATATATCAACGGAAGGAAACGCCCTTGGAGTCACCCAGTTTGATGCAGCTGTCTCTTCAAACAACTTGAAGAATTGATTCCAGCTCCAATATGTGGACATACATATTATATGTCTATAGATTTCAGTTCTTGAATAAACAAATATAAAGGCCTGGCACTGCTGTACTTTCTGCTGGAAGCACCTTCTCTGACGATGAATGCAGTACCTGCCTCAGTGAATTTAACTGATGACAAGAACAATTGCCCCAACCCTCTTAATATCTCAGACAGCTCTATATGTCAGACTATATCATCAGTGTTGCAAAGAACCCTCTTGAGTCACTGAGTACTTTTTTCACCAAAGTCAAATTATAAAGATGAGGTTCTATGTGGGATCTCTGCATTGATTTTTATCTGCATTTCTACTGGTCATTCTGACTCAACCACAGCATACATTTTAAGCTCACCTCAAAGGGGGACAAAAAAAAAAAAAAAAACCCTCAACATTCCCTAATTTTGGACTAATGAGGAATGCTTGCGACACTAATGATATGACATATGTCAATGCCTCTACTTCTTGGTGACTATCTTTCCTGTCTTTTTCAGCTAATTAAACCTTCTATCACTTGAAGAATACGAAAGTGTATCATGTGTAGAACACTAATGATTCAGACAAGGGTGTGCCACATAACTTCAACTAACTATTTTAAAGTTACAGTACTCATTATGTAAGCCCTGCTGCAAATTATATGTGACATGACGAATTTTCAGATCACTACAGAAGATATTATATTATTCTAGCAGAATCTATATATTCCATACTACATGGATTGTGTAAAATTTGGAAAACTGCTAAATGAAAAACTGAAATGAATATTACAAATGCTCATGATCACCAATGAGAATATCTTCCTTGACCCCAATCTTTCTTTTTTTTTTTTTTTTAGTATGTTAAATGCATAAACAATAAAATAAAAAGAATTAATCACGCTCTTCGATAATCTCAGCCTTTAACTACCCAGATGTTCTGATAGTGTTGTTTTTCTATGAATGTGAGAATCAATGTAAACTACAAGACCTGATAAAACCAGCAGAGATATTTAAAAAAAAAAAAAAAAAGGGGGTATTAGGGTATAGTGGCTGAATACTCTTCCCACTTCTGACAGAATGTTGCTTATGCACATGGTCAAGTTATGCTTTTGCATGATTTAAACTCCCTATAGATGTATGGAAGCATTTTTTGTTCATGTTCTCTGTCTGTTTCTTGAATCTGAGACAGAATAGTTAATTTACTGAGTAACAAGTAATTTCGATTTCTGTACATGTGACGTTTTGTCACAAGTGAGTAGTCTGTCTTCTACGGTAAACTGTCATCAAAGACACTATGCTCAAAAGATTGGACACTAGGCCAATTTTGCGTTTACTGTGACATTCTGCGCCCCCAAGCATTGAGAGGATACGGCCTATAAACAACAATGGCGGCAGTCATGAAACTAAGAAGGGGAGGGCAATAGTGTGCAAGCCATGACTGCACAAGTTCAAATACTATAGCAAGTCAGAGTAAAGATCCAGACAGGAGCATTGGAGCAGAAATCAATCTAGATCTTGAATATAAAACAAGTAACACAAGTGCTGCTGCACACATTTTTTTTTATGATGTGAAGAAGAGTGTGTACATGCTAGGAGGAAGTGCAGCGCCGCACTTCTTAGTAATGCCAAGAAATGAGTGCTCGGTCCTATCGGTATAGTGTTTTTGCTGTCATGCACTCATTCAATGTTTATGATACCAGAAAGAATGGACTATGAATAGAAGTGAAAGCCAGAGTTGACTTACCTTTCTTCCAATCCAGTGTCACGTTTCTACAGTCATTGATGTGAATAGCAACATAAGCTTGGCAGATACCAGTCACATTGCTCGAGCTACTGACATTCAGCTCACCAACCCTGCAAATCATATCAACTGTTATTCTGATGCTTGGCAGAGAAGTTTATGTATGCATTACAGATCAATAAATAGCCCATCCATATGATAGAAGAACCCTGTGAAACATATGAAATCTGTAACCTTGATGTGACTGTATGGCATCACAGTGGCTAAATAATGTCCATATTGAACTCTCGTGAGAGGAATTTTATGATGCACCAGATGCATGGTTGATAAACACATTCAATTCAGCGTGCGCCTTATTTTCTCAATGGTGTACTAGAAACAACAAAACATTTCTACACATCACAAGTCAAGCAAAAGCATTAGGTAATACCCACGGTTTATACAGACATAGTCATGATCCATATTTGCAATCCTGTGTTTGACATTGGGGGGTCGGGTGAGGTGAGCTTTCCTTAGACAGGCCAGTTTGTTCAGGGTCACAGGGCGGGTCTCTCACCGACACTCTGTGCCCTGATACTGCCGCCTCTACTCACCTACGACCTTTCCCGGTCGTTATGATGTCCAAATTATTTGCAACTGGAAAGAGCACATTGAGCAGCTCTTTCGAAGTGCCCTCTGGCAAATATTTCACATACAACGAGCGTTTCTTCTCCTTGCCTGAAATTAAATGGAGATGTGGTAGGAGAGTTGGTAAGGTAAATGATGGGACAGAGCTGGAGGGCAGTCACCGGCGCAAAGCACCAGTGACTTCCAAAGCAAGTGTAAATAGTGGGGCCAACAACATTCACTTTTCCAACCATCACATTTGTCAGCTGAAAGCCTTGAGGCTCAGTACTTTCACGCTAATTGTAACAAGACACGGTAACAGTTGAGATCCAAATGTAATGTAACACCCACCTGATAGATTCCTGCAATAAAAAAGCAATGTTAGAGACATATTTTTGACACGTTCAAATGAAAAGGTAACAGGCAGGATATCTTTTCTAAGAGTTTGACTTCCTTCACCATCAAAATTTTAAAGCAATTTGAAAAATGAAAAAAAAAAACCAAAAAACAAAGTGGTCATTGAAAGGAAAAAAAAAAGAATTTCAATCTGAATTTTCAGATACAGTCAAGGGAAAAGATATTTCTTTGTCTTGGTCTGGTTCAGGGAATACATCAGAGGGTGAAAATGAATCATATAATTCTCTACATACCTTTGATCTTATCTATGGTTGAAGCATGAGTCATGTCCCATAAGAGGGTTGCTGGAAAAAAAAGAAAAATATTGAAAGATGCATTTATCTTCCTTAGAAATTGGTTTTCAATATATATGACTAAATGAATAGATATTAACTCATAGTTAAAGCAACACCTACTGTCACCAAGTACAATGGTAAAGTCTATTTGAAAACACTGAGAGACAGAAAAAATGCAATTGTAAAGGAGAAACAATGTGAAAAAAGGAGGCAGAAACTAAAAGAAAAAAAAAAAAAAAAAAGTGAGAGACAAATGCAGTAACTGTAAAATCGGTGCAATGATATGTGTGAAAGTGACTGTATAATACAATTATTTTAATTGTATATAAATGTAACTGATTTAATAATAATTTTCATATAAAGTAAACAATTTTAAATGAGACTGATGGCAAAACCTTGAAATATGAATAAATATGATTAATGTCCATAGAATTTATTATCTTGGGGGCAGGTGCTGTGTGTATGTGAGTGAAGTAATTTCTTTCATTCTTGCTTTACTTTCCCGTTTAGCTATTGATCACATTAGAGCAAGCAGGCTATGTGTGTGAATGTAGGCCCAAAACATAAATTTCCTATTTCACAGAATATGTATATTACCTGATTCCTCTACTTCAGTAAATGGCAGTCTGGCTATTTCATCATCTGTTTCACTGCCTTTCTCCACCTCCTCTTTCTTATCCTCCTCTGCGGTGGTAGCTGCAGCTTTTGATTCTTCTATCCGTGCTATGTCTACCTTGTTCTTTCCCCTGTGAATCACTTGTATAGTGACATAGCGATATGTCGTGGGGGCTTGTAACAGCTTAAGCAGTACCATAGAGGCATCATTGCATGTGCGCATGCACAGTTCAAATGACCTGTGAAAAAAAAAGAACCTGACCTAAGCACCGCAAAAGTAGCTACAAGAGTAAGCCTTATGCCCACCCTATATGTAAATATGGCTTTAGACATCATTATTAGGGGTCATCACTACGATTACTGTCGGATTCCCTGTTCTACCTCTAGACCTCTGAACAACCCCACCTTCAGAGGTAAGTGAGAATGATCCATCTCCTGCAATGACTTAAAGTCGATCCAGAAAAGCCACAGAGCTGATCAGTGTTCTTCAAGGTATCGAACCATTGCATTGAAGGAAATGAGACAGCAAACTCCCATTGCCAAGATCAGCCTGATATTAAATATAACTGTTGGAGGAACTCTCATCATCGGAATATTGGGCTGATGATCAACGATCACATCAAATCAATATGACAACACTTACAATTAACATACCACGAACAAACTTTATTCTATCCAACCAGAGATTGGACCTTAGCTTAGATCATCCCAGCTGCAAAGACAAGACCATATGGGCCTCAACTGCCCACATCACTCGTTTCTCACCCCACACATGTTTCCTCTAAAAGAGAACTCAGAAAACCATTCCAGCTGTCAACTGATAGTCACACATGATCGAAACAAACATGCTCAACACTCACTTCTTGAGCCATTCTCTGAAGTATCTTTTTTCAAAAACAAAATCTCAAACCATCATAACCTCTCTATGTGAACTAGGCCTCTCAACTAAAATTTACTTGAACAACAATCCCAACATCACAAACACAAAAACAATTGTAAACATACAGGAAAGCTACATTTAACATATACTTCACTGAGTTGTGACTGTCTTTCTCTGTATCTGATGTAACTGCAATCAAGCTGATATGACATTACATGTAAACCATATCATGACATCTGGAAATGGTGGATGGTAATATATATGCTGACTTAAGTCTTGCAATTAAAGCTATACATTGTTCAAAGACTAACCCTCTTCCAGCATTCTTTTTGTCAATGTACAACCAAGTTTCTTGAGCAATTTTAGACACAGACTCTAAAACACATGTCCTGACATCAGCCTGATCTATGGGGAAGATCTTGATGTACCACTCCCATTTTTCTGCAATAAATGTTCCACAATAACATAAAAATTGAAACAACATTCAACAGGGTGAAATAAATGGTTGAAGAGTGTTATTTTTTAAAATGATTTGCTATAAATTACAAACTGAGAATCATCTCCGAAACTTCAAACATAAGTGACTTATAAACTTGTCACTGAATCTTCAAAAGTCACTTCCAGAAGAATCAGAAATCTCTGGAAAATATCGATGGGGTTGGGAAAAATATTGTGATTTCAATTTCCACACCGAACTAAAACTATTATTACATTAATCAAGTAATAACAAGTCCAAATGTTTATTCTACTTATAATGACATATAAAGATATATATATCTTAGATGAGACGTAGAGGTCTTACCAGTGAGGCTGTTACTGCTGAAGACTGGAAAAGAATGTGGTTTATACTGTGGGATAACTTCATCTGGATCTTCTCCAGTTTTCTTCTCACTGTCTTCCAAATTCTTATCCTTCTGAATGTTAGACTCTTCTAGATCTTTATGCTCCCCCTGCTCCATTTCTTCTTCTCCTTGATCATTTTCTGTCTCCATATTTTCTTCATAACTGTCATCATTGTCCACATTTTTAGTGCTTTTTCCAGGTTTGTCTTGCTCCTTGTCTTGCTCCTCTTCGATCTGCTTCTGACATTCTTCCTGTTCCTTCTGCTCTGATTCTCTGGCCTCAGAATTTTTACTGTCTCCTTCATCTACCACATTTTCTTCAGCTGTACAAATTTCCTGTTCTGTATCTTCTTGTAGGCTTTCATCGCCTAGATCTGAAGTTGTAAGACTATCATTAGCCTGTTCTGAGACATCAGTTTCTTCTTCTCCCACACTCTTCCTTGTTCTCCTTCTTCCTCTTGCACTCTGCTTTGTTCTTGGCATTGTCAGTCACCAGTTTCTGAGATAATATAATACATGTTACTATTGCTTATTTCATTTAAATCTATAGTGTTTTCAGTGTTTCAGTAAGATTCTCTCAATAAAATCTCATAATTATCCTGTAGTATCCTGAATCATTACTACAGCTAGATCTTGAGGGCTGAAGGGTCAGTGCATTGAGGTGAGATGAGGGTGTATGTGTGTGTTACCTGTATCTGCATCATGTCGTCAAATTGCACCAATCTGAACTGAAACAGGCAAAATTACTGGGCATAAAGCCCCTAGCCTATATTTAGTTAAAATTGCAATCTGATATGATGACAGTGGTAATTGGTAATGTAGCACCCACTCCACCCTGACAGTGACACACTGATTCTCCAGGCTTCTAGTGGGTATAGTAGATCTGGATCTTCACAGATCTAAGTCCACTCTATGAATGAACAATGCATAGCCTCTGCTAGATATTCAAATTTAAAAAAAAAAAAAAAACTAACAACAGGGGGGGGGGGTGGATTTAATAATGTCAAATTGACCTACAAACAGTTCTCTTCCGTATTTTATTTTCTGAGAAAAGACGCGGGAAGGGGAGATAATCTAGTCTAGATCTAGCACATGCTGTGCCAAGAAATGAAATGCCCTTTACCTTGATCAATGAAGTAAATCTATACTAGACTTTTACTACATTATATATCTAAATGCACAGTTTCGTATGAGTATCTCTCTTAAACTATGCAACATAAATGATCATATGCTGTGGAGAAAAATGAACTTTAATTTGGATCTCGATCTAAAGCATTGTAAGTTAGATCTAAGCTAGATCTAGATCTAGATCATCATGCTGCCATGATTAGGCCTAATTCCGCCATGGGCGGGGAAATAAGAATGTGCTCTGGTGATGCTTAATATCGACATGATCCCCCCATAAGCTAAACCATAAATAAAACATCAACTTACGGGTAAAAATTAATTTGTAATAGATCCCACTGTAAACAAAGACCGATCCAAATCTCGATACACTTCCCAATAAATTGTTTCAGTATCACAACAATAAGGCGGCCACCATTACGAAATTTAAAAGTAAAAGCATAACGTGTTTAAACGAAATAAAAGGGCCGAAAACAAAAAAAGTATATTCTTAACAAAATCAACTCATTAAATAATTCATACGTTTTTTTAAACCAGCTTTACCTATATTAATACCATAATAAAGTTATGTTAAGGTGAAACATTGGTTCTGAGAGAGATATTAAGAAAATTCTAAAGTGAAGCTTCAGTTAGTAAGCCCATCCGACTTTTTGGAACTAACCGGCGTGAAAGAGAAATCTAAACGTCATGTTTCACAAGATATGTACAGGTATTTATTTCCTGAGGGGAAGAGGAAAGGCGATGTGATCTTATGCGCAGATGTGATTACTGACCAAGCATTTAATTATTATGCAGCAAATTATGTTTTTGAATTTGTTTTTGGCAACTATGATTTTTTAAATTTTATATTAGATCTCTATTAGGCCTAGCATTTAGGGAACTCCGAGAATACAGTATTTCATATCTTGTAGAATATGAAAAGCTAATTAATGTTCAACATAATAGATCTTTATATACTAGTTTGTATCTATCATGTATGCATGTATACATGTAGTTATGTCTATATATACTGTATGTACGTACGTACATGTACATATGTATGTATGTATGTAGGCCTATATCTATTATATACATGTATATTATGTAAAGTATACAAACAACTGTATTTGCCCGCCTGTCTCACAGTGAGTTAGACTGGATCGTTCTTTGTCATA